>VXAU01001184.1:984445-1067075 GCA_013399695.1 Formicarius rufipectus
TATGTATTCACATAAGACTTTATAATCTGTAGATAAGAAAAATGATAAATTACAAGTTTATAGCTAACAAGGACAGCCTGAATCACTATACAAAAATCTGATTTTCCCTCAGTTTTAACTCTGGGACAGTTTTGTTGTTAATGTGAGTAGAATAAAATGTCACAGGGTTAAGATTTGACATTTTAAATACAAACCATCTAGTCTCTCCAGCAATTGAACTGATTTTGATTTTGCTGTAGGTGGAAGAGTCATTGAAATTAACAGTTCAAATTATTATAATGGTTTTAACATGTAGTACTATTTTCGGAATTTCTAACACTGAGCAGTGTACTAGGGTTTAATTCTCCATCATCCTAGGCTGTACTAATACATAATTGGATATAAATACAGGATTTTAATAGTACAAAACATTTTATTCCCCAATCCTGGACATTCCCAGATTCTGCAGTTCCTGGAGCACAGGAAGCTGTCAGCTGCAACAGCAAATTTACCCTATAACAAAAGGAACCATATAGTAGTCTTTACTGCAGTTGTATTCAAGTTTCCATAATTTTCCTTAAAGGTATTGTTATTTCAGTACAAAACTGCTTATTGTAAAACAGTCTTCTCCTAATTTTTAAAGGAATGAAGCTATCAGATACAGAATGACCATTTGTGATCACTACTATATGTTTATTTATATTGTAAGAGAAGTGTGATCTAATTAACAGAGTTAGAAACTTGTGCTGCAGATAGTACACACTTCAGGACTTGATAATACTTCTTTTTGATGTCTTCTTGGGTAAAACTGAGGTACATGTTACTCACTGCGCTTTTCTGAAGAAAAATAGATCGTGGTGTCTATTAAAGGAGTCACTCATGAACATTTTGGTGGTCTGACACACAGTTATCTGTGTGCTGACAAAGCCTGCTGCAAAACTGTGAACCTTTGAAGAAATCTAAATGCCTGAGGATGGGAAGCACTGTAGCACACCTACAATGCAAATTTTAAAGTAAAGTATAATCTGAAATTACCCGTGCATCCAAAATACTTCACAATATTTGAAGTATGCAATGGAACAGTATGACCAGACTTATCTTAGCCAACTTGTGAATAGGTTAGCAAGGGGCTAAACAGGACACTGTAACCTGTCTGCTGTGCTCTGACCAACAGAGCAGCAGAATTTCAGAGCTGAAGCCACACTTCAGACACACAGCTCTTAAGAATCTTCAGTAAATGCAACATTACTATTATAGTGTTTGTGGGAGAGGCTGAACACAAAACTGGGAGGTTTATGAGCAAGCACTGAACAGTCAGAATGATATTGTCATACTTTTTAAATTTTTCCTTCAGAAATAAATGTCTGTCTCATTTCAAATCATTTTACTAGAACATTTTGTAATGTGCAAAGGTGAAGCTTACCTCTAACAGCACACTGTTGATGATGGGGTTAAGAACCTCTGCCTTCACACTGCTCTGTAAAGCAGAAAATAGAGTGAAATGCATTTAACATAAATATATTGATATCTGAAAAATGCCTTTATGAATTCTGTAAAGGTCTTGCTTCATCTTGATTCTTATTTAGACTCTTTATCTCACTATTCCTAGTAACTCTGTCTATATTTCATACACATTTCAGTAGACCCTACATATTTCTGCCACAGAGTATAAAGAGCTAAGACAGGCCCAGGGGTTTACTTCTTCATTAATTCATGCACCAGAGCATTTCAAATTGCCTGCTTTCCTATGGATGTGAGGTTTATGTAATGACATTGTCTGTCTATCTGTCTATCAGTGTCCTTTTCATGTCCTGCAAAATTTCTAACTCCTTGCTTATTTTTAAGGACACAAGAAGCAAAAATATACATCAAAGGAAAAGGCAGTTCTTAGAAGTTACACGAGTGTTTGTGGTTAGGAAGAAATGAAAGGTTCAGATTAGCTCCCCTACAGAAGGAAAAGAAGGTGACACTAAGATCCCCAAACTAGAGGCAGTGTATGTTGTGCTGGGCAGTGCAGGCTGGCTAGTGAAACAGCTCAGCATGTAGGGCATTTTTCTCAACCACCAGATAGGAATAAAGGTGGATAAAATGAGTAGTGACACTACTAGAGGCCAAAAAATCTAAATTCATTAGTTCCTTTGCTTTTCAAAATGGCAAAAGTTCTTTCCTTTTTTATTGTCACTGCTCTTTGCATTGTGTTCTTTCAGAACACTAACTTTCTGCAAGAGTTGCTTTCTTTTAACATGGAACACAATACTGATTAATACAACTGAGGAATTTCCACTTACAACCTTGTAGCTTTCATACTGCGTATTTATAAAAACAGGAAACACCTTTAGTTTGGAGAAAGATGGCAGAACAAAGGGAAGACGGTTAGAGAAAAGAAGGGCATTTTTACTGTTACTAGAAGTGCACCGTTTAGGTGATTGTTGGTAAATTGAAAAAGAGAGAGCAGTATCAAATTAATACTATTGATTGTATGAATCAACAAGTTAAAGTTCGAAAGAAATACTGAGCAGTGAGCAAAGCTCTTGGTGTGATTCTTGGGGGGTCCTGCACAGAGCCAGGAGTTATACTCCATAATCCTATGGGTCCCCCTCCAACTCAGCACAGTCTGTGATTCTGTGATTCTTACTTCTGCATTACTGCTCACTCAGAAACTCACTCAGAAACAGGCTATGTGTACAGTCAGGACTACAACTACTGTTTGAATTAAACATATAACTACAGGGGTGGTATTTTGTTTGCAAAACCCAGCATTTTCTATTCTAAGCTGTTTCTCTGTTTCCCACAAGCTAATGGAGTTTGCAGGATACTGGAATGTGTTTGTGAACTTGGGTGCTGCAGGTTAAGGAGGATGCTGAAGCACTGAGACGTGCATGAATGTGTCAATTCTCTCCAGCCCTGTGTGACAGATGCTCCTTGCTTTCCTAGTGATTATGGTGAGCAAAAGGGCCACATCTTCCTCCACGAGCTTACTGGGATGGGACAACACATAAAGATCACCAGACTGCCCTACTACAGAACTCTTCTACAGAGCATTTTGGCAGGAGAAAATTTTTTTGAGCTCCATTTCTTATGAGTCCACACAAATGTCCACAAAAACAATCTGATCCTAAAAACTGAGTACAGAATTGATATAAACATACCTTAGAGCAATGCTTATGAAAGCTTTAGTTTCCATTCTGAGTTGGGTCAGTTTACTGTTTCATGTGCAATTAATTTTTATATATTCGTGCATGTATTTGTTGCAAGTGTCTCAAAAAGATATGCTAAACCACAAACCCAAAGTGCAAAATAAGCATTTTTTCCCTAGAGGAAGGAATGTAACTTATTCAGAATAAAAGCAACCCAATAAATCATGTTCTTTACAAATAACTCTGAAAAATCTTTCTCAGAGATGTGCTGGAAGAGCTCATGGGAGAACTGGAAAAATTTCCTTTGAAATACATTCATGTTTTCATGAAGCAATCAGGAGAACCAGAATTTATTCTTTTCTGATGTTTACAGAACAATTTTAGCAACAGAAAAATTTTCACCTCTGAGTCCTACTATAATACTCAGATGTCAGTCACCTTTGAAACATCTTGAAAGGCAGGATGCTATTTCTAGCAAAGAATAATATCTATCACAGCTAAATGGATGTTCCTAAATGGAATATCTTAAGATAGAAGACAGTGATTTTTTTTTTTTATTTTAGGATGGATGACCAAAGATATTTTGTATTCTCTTAAACATTTTGAAAACACAGTGGTATGAGGCTAGGGGATTTAGTAATAGCTAAGAAGACAGTGAAACCATCTTATGGTATGGCGAGTATGACCTGTTAATGACGTTTACACAAATGCATTCAAGAGGGATGGGCTGAGTTGGAGAAGGAAGTATCATCAAGCTGTGGGATTTCAAATGTGGGGCCTTTCAATGCGAGACGGTAAGAAGTGTTGTGATACTCAGGAATATGGGAAATGGTGTCCAGAAAGTGTGATTTTAGAAGGCCAGGGACACATGGCAGTCTATCAATGCTTATAAGCTTTCTCTGCTGTAAAAATACTCAGTGTTCCTGATCTGAGGAAAGAAGTGGCCTCTTTGCTGATTCCTCATATAAAGCCACTGGACTAAGGTTAAGAAATTGTGTTTCAAAAGGTGACCTATGTTAAAAAGAGCCCAAATGCTACAGAAAGTGCTATGATCTTACCCCAGCTGCTGTTACAGAATCAGAAAACTTCTTTGATAAAGATGAAACTTCATTGCACATGGCACTTGTTAAACTGGTTTGAAAAAACAAGAGAGACAAATATAGAAACACATCCTTGACCTGTTAATGGATAAAAACCCTATGACTGTCCCAGGCAAAACTTCATCGTAGAACCAAGATGTTCTTAAACATCTTAAACATCAAAACCCACTGAAATCACTAGAATTGATATCTACAGAGAGCTTGACATCTCAATTTTGAGTCCCACTAGACAGATGGGGATCTTGAATTATGTAAGTTTCACTGTGCTTAACTACAAAGTTGCTGACAAATGTGGTCTCATTGTTTAGAACCATAGATTGATTTTTTGCATACTTTTGGAAAAAAAACTTGATAATGGAACTCAATTGACAGGTAATAAGACTGCATTATGCACTCTTAAAGCAAATTCCGTATATGCAGGCACAGCATCTTCTGCAGAGAGAACAAGAAATGCAATCCAAATTACCATGTAGATGTGCTTGCTGAAGCAGAAATAACTTTTAACCTGTGAATAGGTCATGTTTTTGTAAACATACATATGTCAGCCATGTCAAAAAATGACAGGTGGCCTATATAACATGATTGCATGAGAAAGTATAGCACCAGGACCCCTAAAGCCAATACTGTTTGTTGATCCATGAACTTACTGTGCCTTCAAGTACCAAAAGCTCAATGGAACTTCATGAGTTTTAAGCAAATGTCAAAATGTTCACATATGAAGTACATAATACTCACTTTGTCAGTACTTTTGCTTGATCCTGAGCTGTTTTTTCTACTTCCTGACCATGTAGAATTAATTCTGCTACTTTATGAAGCTGTTCAATACAACGAGCTGTTACCTCAGCCAGACTTTCAATGGACAGCATATAGATCTCCTTAAATTAAAAATGGGAATAATATGATCAATAATATCAACACTGATAAATGTATTTATAGATATATACAGATAAAAGAATTTCAAACACAGGAACCCTTCCTTCCCCAACTGGAAATACCACCACATACACATACATATACCACCACATACACATACATTATCAGCCATTATGTTATTCTCATAAAGGATACTGTAAAATTAAATGTCCACAGATTATATAATACAGACTTTATACTTGTCCTGAAAAATTAGTAAGTAGAAGACAACCATTTATTTGGCTGGGAACTAGATCAGACTCTTGGACTTCCTAATGAAGTAGCCCTTTTAAACCTAGTCCAAACAAACAGAAAGGTCCCTAAATTCTAGAATGAGTCATAATTACTTTCATATGGAGACAAAAGTACTGAGTCATATCTCAGCTGAATCTCCAGCAAAGAAATAGATAATATTCCCAATAAAAAAAAAGCAGGTTTTATCAGCAGTGACAAAAATGTCTACCTCACACTATGGCATTACAGCTTTCACAAGCTCATGCCAGTTGGAAATATACTATCACATAAAAATCTATCATGTACACAGTGTATATATTCTCTGTCACCTTCTTTAGACCCTTTTCGTAAGGAAACATGACAGATAATTTCTTACTAGAATTAATTAAAATCTTGACAAAGATACAAACTATATTTAATATTTCCATAACTTGACAGAAAATATTCAATCATGATTAACCTTACCAGGACTGTCTAAATGGACACAATACTTTCAGCCTTAAGAGGCTATCTCTTATAAAGAGAATGAACATTTGTGAGTTGCCTATATAATATATATTATAATTATATATTATATATTATAATATATATAATATTTCTGGTTTGTTTTGTTTCTGATTTAAATTGTTCAAAAGTTTAAATAAAGTTTGAACATATTTCCCATGTATTGTCACTGGGAAAGATATTAAGGAATGTTGAGACATGACTTTCAATGTGCTACTGACATTACACCACAGAATCCTTGAGGTCACTCTGTGTTGTGTATACACCTGCATATACACAAAACACAGATATAAACTAATAAAAACAGTGTGATAGAGGACCTGATACTTTGATATTTACTTATGGAAACAGTAAAAGTAAGAACATTTATGTGAGTTAGTCTCCTATTGGGTCCACAGTGAATAGTTTTATATTATTATTTCTTATTACTTCCGAAAGTTCAAAAAATAAGGACAAGGTGTAAAGCCAACATACAAAGAAACAATCTTACCAAACAAAGTATGACCATTTCCTTAATGAAACTTAACCTTCAAAAGTTTTATTACCTCCACAGTTTTGTTTTTGTTTGCTTCTATTTTATCACTGCCAATTTTATCATTTTTTTCAGTCTTTTCTTCACCAGGTTCTCCAGGTTCTTCTTTTAGTTTCTCTTCTGTGTCTACTGGGGTGGTAAAACTGGCTTCTCCCAGCCATTCATGAGCTTTTTTCCTAGCCTGCCAAACAAAGAACCCAATCCCAAAGTTCAGTTAGAATAGGGAATATCAGATAACGTTCCTGAACAATATACTGTTATAGGTTCAGGTTCTAAAGGAATTTCTCTTCCCCCACCCTCACAATGAGGAGTGAATTGTCCCAGCCCGGGCCATTTGTCTCTAACAAAAGAACCAAGAGTACCGTGCTTAAGAGTGGGGGAGAGGGGCTCACGGGTTTTTTGGGGGAGTGGGCAGCGGGAGTCTGCAGGGAGAGACGGCGGAGGGAGAAACCCCGGAGTCTTGGGTTTCTTTCTTGCTTTTTTTTTCCTGCTGTTTTCCCTTTCCCATACCTGGATTACAAAGCTTTGATTTTTTGGGACTGTTTGTTGACTTTCGCCCGAGAGAGAGAGAGAGAGACAGAGACAGAGGCGACATCGCTAGCCGGGGAGGGGGCCCCTTTACACCGGGCCTTCTGTGAGGGAGCCAGCGGCGCGCATCCTAGACGTGGGAGAACTTTCCTTACATCGGAAGCTCCAGCCCGAGACCAGCAGCCCCGAGCCTTTCGGAGGGACACACCGGAGCTTTTCTTCCCATCCACCAACCCCCCGGGGGCATCCCAGCACCAACCACTCATCTCCTCGCTCGCTGCCCGTAAATACCGGGGACAGACTGTGTGTGTGTTTGTGGGGGGTTTTGATCCAGGAGTTTTTATTCATTCTGCCTTGGTTGTTCTGTTGTCTCTTGAATATACATATATATATATCATAGCTAGGAACTGTTATCCTTCCATTTATCATACCTTAATTAAATTTTGTTTTGAAATTAAAGTAGACTTATCGCTCTGTTTTAGTTATAAATTTTTCTAAGTTCTCTAAACTTAGACATATACTTAATTCCTTTTTACACTCAGAAGTTTTGATGTATTAAGCCTCTGTGTGGCATTTAGTTAAGTGCATACTTAAGAAAATGTAAGGAGAAGCATTTCTGACTGCATAAAGATGGATCATCCAGGGATAATTCCTCCAAAGGTATGATATTCCTAGCCAACACATAGAATTGGCGCTAATAACAAAGTCATGAATATTTTGGCTTTATTAGGTATCATTCAAATGAATTTACATGGATATTTTTCTTAAACAGTTATTTTCAAAAATAAAAGGTATATACAAAAAAAAATTAGAGATGTGAGAAAAAGGCACTAAATTCTTACAGGAAAAATAAACAGAAAACCACTGTGTCATGAGCTGCCTTCCCAGGAATGAATGTAAATAAAAAATGAAGAGTCTTGACATTTTATACAACTTCTAACTACTGTTATGCTTAGTAGGAACTTTACAATGCCACTTTTTTAACATGAGGTCAAATTAAAATATGTTAAAACCTAAGCCTAAGTTAGTTATCTGTAGTCTATCTATGTAGCTAGAGACATAAACATTCATTTGAGCCTAAGATCAGCAGATTAATCAGCTTTAAAAGGACCTGATAGTACAGATGTGACTTGTCATTATTAGCTTCTAGATATCTAACTTTTAGATGATTGAAGTAACATGAGATAAATCCAAGACTTTCCTTCTAGCTAAGAAGGTCTGAAGAAGTCCCTCAGAACAATAAATACAATGAGTGAGAAAAATTATTTTGAACCTGACCTTTGTTCCCAGTAGGCAAGACCAAACCTGCTGTGCTCATGAGCATTGTTCTGCTAAGACACCCCTGGGTCAAAGCTTTCTAACACTAGAAAGTGCTAGTTAGTTATCCAACTGCATTGTCTTGCTCACCTCACTTCTTCCATGAAAGCTTTTCTATATTCAGCATTTTAGTCTTTCTTTCCTCTACTCTGCTTTCTGAGCTCCTGAACTGAGTTAGGTACTGCTCTGTGTCAGATTTCAGATCAAAGCCCTCCTTCTTTGTCCAAGAAACCAAAGGCAGCTCACTAACAGGTGCTAACCTTATTAAGTTTGTCAGGAGTAGCGGCAACGTGCAATTCAAACAGCAGTTCTGTGAGCATGCTGACAAACTCTTTTCCCATATCTGCTGCAAGAAAAAAGAAAACAATTTTTATTAGGGTTTTGCTGCTATAATATTTTAAATTATGAAATACAGTCAAATAGTTTCCCTCAAGCATTCCAGAGCTTGAAAAACAGTGACAGTGACATAAAGAAAGGGATGTGTGGGTGTGTGTATATGCTCAAATAAAGAAGGGAACAAGCAACAGGGATAGCTGCACAACCAGATATGCCAGCTTGACATTTCAACAGCTCCTCCGACCATGTTCTAAATTCCACTAAGTTTCACAAAAACAGGTAAGAGAGCAAGAAATGGTATGACCCCATGCTATCTGACAAAAATCACCTGACCCATACAATAACCAAAGAAGAGATACTAACCTATTCTTTCAAACAAGGAATAAAAACTGCAGCAAGGCCAGATACAAATAATTTTCAGAAGAAATACACTGTTCACTCATACTGTTCAGTGTTTTCTGGCCTGCTTTGGAGTGATGCACCTCAAAGAATCTGCACATTTATTTCACAAGATTTATGAATAAAGGTAAGTATCAATAGTATTTGAATTTCACCTTTATTACATATACTCCTTTGATTACTTGCAGATGACATATTCTAACATGCTATAAGTTACTAAAAGTTAATATTTCAGTTGGTTCTGTTCATTTGCACTTACTGAGTTTGGAATATACATTAACATTTCCTGATGGATTATCCAAAATCCATTTTTCAAGACTGATGACACTAAAAGGCCAGAGTCTGCATACTGAGCTTGATAAAAGTCCAGCTAATAAAAAAATTAATTTCATGTCTTCCTGTATTCCCACTTCTTTTGTTCATTCATTAGGCAAGGACAGATTTTCAATTTTAAGCTGAGTACTGGGCTTCAAAGCAGAGGGCCATTACTCTCCAATGAGTTTGGGGATTTTGGTAGAACTGTTTACAGTACCTTGCCACATGTGAAAAGGTGGTAAAATATGACACTCAGATTATATACTTCCAGAGTGAATGACATCTCACCCTTGCTTGTAAAGAGAGTGCTCATCTTTGGTGCTATAAAATAAGTTAGTATTTAGTACAAAGAATTCTTCACCTGCAATGACCAAGAGACTGAGGTTTCTTCTTAAAACCAGGGGAACGGGTCAAGAAATTCATAGTCTGGCAGGTCAAAGAGATGAATGGAGTTAATTTAATTCCTGCCCTTATCAGTAAATTTTGGCAATAGGATTTTCAGGTTTAACAATACAGTGTCTCTTGGATGTACTGTACTCACTTGTTCTCAAAACATGCTCAAAACTGGTAAGTAGTTCATTGCATCAATGCAAAATTACTAAAACTGTTGATAACTGGGATATTCAGTTGAATACTCACTTTGGTTACCATCTCACTTAACCTCAAATATGAAATCTTTGCTGTTACAAGGCTTTCAAAATGTAGGTGAAGCTACTTTTTCAGATACTTTCTTTTTATTATTTCTTAAACAACTGAAACAAAAAGAAGCTGCAGTGAAAAATACATTAAAGGGTTGCATAATCAAAGTGAGAGGAAATAGTAGAGAGAAGGGTGTGCATGTAGCTTTATGCTACTTGTGTCAGAAAATACATATTCCTTCTCTTTTTTTATTCACAATAATTTTGCACCTATCTGACTGTTAAGCAAAGGCACTAAAAAATACTACAAAGTTACCAAGAACAAAGCATAACCTAAATTTTCTGAAACAGTCCTCCAAAGAGCACTGCAGTAATTTCTCCTTGTGTAGGACTAGAAGTATTTATAGTAGAAAATAAAGAAGCACTAACATCAGAATCTCATTCAGATTCTGAGAGTCGAGGATAAAAGGAGATCCTGAGCATTTACATAAACCAAATTGTCACCCTTTTCAAACACTTGTTTTTCTCCCATCTAGTCTTTTTTTTTCCCCCAGAATATATAGGACTGATAAATGACACCATATAAACAACATGATTTAGATGCCAAGAAAATGATAGTAAATTAGCAATGTGGTAATTAACTTGTTTTCAAATACTGCTCAGTGGCTACATAAGATTTTCAAACACCACCAGTTAATCTCTGCCTTTTTTAGGAGGCTGCCCTCCTTACATTTTATTGAGCTAGAAAGCACAAATCAAAATCATACTGAAGGCAACACAGTTGTAGCAAGCAGGGTTAAAATCAAAATTCCTCCACAGAATTTAACATAGCCTATATCTCTTGCTATATTATAAGTAAAAAAAGATAATTCTGTGTAAAAAATACACTAGTAAAAGAGCATATGGCTTGCTTGATTTAATAAGTGTAAAACCTATTAACGTGACTACAGAATTGCAGGCTCCACCCTAACAGAAAGCTGCTTTGAGAGGTGATCAACCTTTCTACTCTTTTGGTTCCTCTACTGGAACCAGACATTTACCCGTAGTTCAAATAATAATAACTCTTGAGCCTGATCACACCAAAGGATGTCAGTAATTTTGAACTTCTGCCTGAAGTAAGACCCATTCAGCTGTAAGGTGGAGAGAACATTTGTGGTTATTATTTCCACTGTCATAGCAGAGAGGATGTATTTGACTGCTGAGTGGTTTGCTTTTGCAGGAGAAAACTTGCAGCACACTTTGACTTGGTCTTCCTCTCAGTTTTGGTTTTTTTTTAAGGTGCTCATTGCCTTGGTTCCAGCCTATTCAAAAGGCCAATTAATGTTTCAAGGTATGAACAGCAGCTGTGCTTTACTGAACAAACAGAACTTCTAACCTCCAGAGGAAGCACCACCTAGTGCAAGAAACAGAACTTGTCCTGGGGCTGGTTTCTAAGCAAGGAACTATTTCCCACAGAAACTAAAATAAACCAGACATCTCATGAATTCTCACTCCTAAGTAGGTAACACACTTTCTTGACTTCTACTTCTCACAACACTACAGAGGAATGTGGGGTTTTAAAGAGTAACAAGGTGGGGAAAAAAAAGCACAAAACTCTACCATACTAAGAGTATACCAAACATTTGTTGCCCCCCGTGATGAGAAACAATGAGGTCCCTGTGAGAGAGATCCAGCAAGCTGAGTAAGCACTGCCAAGAGGAGCAGTCTAAGCGGAAATGACTTTCCCATTAGAACATGTGGCTGTTAACACAGTTTTCCTAACTTTTAAGAAGGCTAGAGGAATCATATCTCACCGTCTTGCAAAGTAGTCCTGAGAAGAGGGTGTGGAAGAAATATCTTTTTATGTTTCCGTGTTTCTAAAACACAACAATATGGTGCTCAAAGGTGTAAGCTAGTCTTCAGTCAGGTCAAGGGGATTGTTTCTACTAGTTATAAGAGACTTGGTATGGATCTCACAGGCCTGGAGACATGAACTATGCTGGCTTGAAGCTGACTTCTTCTGTTCTAAGCTGTTCTGGGGAATGCTGAAATTCCTGACCTGTTTACGACACCTATTTTAACCCTAACTAAAGCAGTCTCCCATTTCACTGTTACTTTTGTGAGCTGATCTATGGACCGTCATGCTGGACCCATTCTCTTCAGTTCTGTGCTCGGTATCAGTTATGGCATGCTTGTGCTACTTACTCACATTCCACGTGCCATGTCTTATCAAACAACACCTTTAAAACAGTTTTGCCACTATGTTTCAAAGTGGCTTTCATTCAAACAAATCAGGGTTCTTAAGTCTCTTCATTACACTCTAACCTTTTCCCAGTCTAGAAAGGGAGGGTGCCGGGTGAGGAGGTAGTTAAGTGGTAGTCTAGAAAAGCATTTCTAAAACCTCCAAAACAGTCAAATTATACAATTTCATAAACAGATACTGTAAGAAAAGCTCAGTTATCCATCAAGTTACTTTCTTTTTTGCTTTCATTGACAATACAGAAAACTAATATTTATTTATGTTCTTTCCTATATCTCACACTTCAATTACAATATAAATTGAAAATTAAGCATTGATCAGCTTCCAGAACTTTTAGAGTATTAATGACTACTTATGAAGAATATTAGGATGTCAGAAATTATAGTTCAGTTTGTAATTTTTTAATTACTAAAGAAGCAACAATTATTCATATTGTTAAGGCTCTGTATTTCTAATTACCTTTATGTGTCTGCATCACTTCATCATCTGATTCCTTTGGAATAAAAATCTCTTTTATAGCAATTAAATCATTTTTCACAGTCTCCAACTGTTCTCCCTCAAGTCTTGCTAAATGTGTCTGAATCTGTAAAAGAAAGGACAGTAAGTATTCCTAACCAAAACAGAGAATTTCTTAAATGCTAATTTAGAGCCTGATACCAAAATAGGCTAAGAAATGGTAACTCCCATTATACTCAAATCTTGTCTCTAACTCTCCAGTAGAGATGTATTTTTAGTTCTCATCAACAGAATTTGTTGAGTATCATAAAAATTACACTGCTAGGAATCCACAAAACTCTATTAGTTTACTGTTGGAGACTAGCAGAGTCAATAAATTGAGAGATGAAATTAGAATACATATTTATCACATAGGCCTTAGTAACATAAGATTGTTCTTCAGAGACACATTTGTATACTTCCAGTAATAATATCTTGGGGTGGTTTTATGTAACAGAATATGTAATCTGGAACTCATTTTAATTCACCAGCCTCCAGATAGAGAAGGTCTGGAATTCCTGAATCTAAGTATTTATGCCTGATATAAAACCAAAAGACTTCAACCTCCTTGAAAATTCTGCAAGGAATTCAGAAGACATCTGCATAGTATCACAATTTGAAAAATACACACTCTGGTCCTAACAAAAGTAACTTTCAGTTATGCACTTGTTTGTTTTGAGGTAATCCTGTAGTCAGATTTTAGGTGTACTGAGACTGAGTTCCTGAAGCCCAGGACTGGCCCAAGGGACCAACTCAGCTTTCTCTGAAGTTGATGGGAATACCTTACTGTTCATTTCACATGCACCTGAAGAATGAAATTAATGTAAAGATGATTTTTCTTACCGACCATATTGATTTATGCTGTCTGCATACCATACCTGAACTTCACTTTCATTTGACAGGATTTCCAGAGCTTCAAGATGAGACAATCCTTGGAATTCATCAAAAAGTAGTCCATAATGTGCTGTTTTTTCAGCTGTAACTTGCTGGGCCCGCCTCTGTTTCTCTTTTTCTTTAGCTTCTCGCAACAGCTGTAAAAATATACATCATTGCTGCTGTTTTATTGCTATTGGAAGTGAGACAGATTTTATTACTGTCTGCTTCTACTTTTCTAGGAAGTAGTAATAAAATTTGGGACTCTGTCATAACTGCAGAGCTGAAATTTTAGACATAAAATAACTAATTTCATTTTTGATAAATTTCTTTAATAAAGTATTTAAGTAGTATTCTAAGTGGGGTAGTTGTTATCCACCTTTTTTTAAAAAGTAATGAACAAACAAATAACCTTGCTTATATTCTTAAAAATAATGTCACCTATGGATACCGTACAATAAATTTCATCACCAATTATAATGAAAGAAAAATAAAAATGATTATTTCATATCTATCTCCAGTTGTTACCAAAACACCAACAATTTGATTTTGTCTCCAGAGCATAATGATTTCTCACCACATATACTATTTTATTTAAATCAGCTATTGCACATGTGATTATGCAGAAAAGATGATTTAACATTATCTTTTGTGGTTCTGTGAAGAAAAATAAAGTGGAGCAAATACAAAGCATAATATTTTTTCCATAAACCAAGCCAGCATCGACTGCAATAAATAAAGCCGCTCCCTGAGGCATCTGAAATTCTGGAAAAAGAATCTGAAATTGCATTGACAGAGCAGTATTTAAATAAACCTAACCTGAGATAACGAAACTGTTCTTGCCATCAGTGTTTTGGTTCTCTTAAATCCAGGATCACTTTCTGCAAGGACATTCATGGTTGTCTTCCCAATAAATTCCAAAGCATCTAAGCCTCCAGATAACACACTTTTCCCCTGTATAAAGTAATGCAGTGTGATTATTCTCTCCGCACCTTATGCTAATATGAATTGTTAAGAGCTTTAAACATTCAGGTCCCTACATTTTCTATACGTTAACAATAGGATTGATACATTTACTTTGTTCTGAATATATTTTTAAAAAAAACCTAGAAAATAATTACACCGGTATTTCTAGTTAATTAGAAGACGTACACTGCAGGAAATGTAACAAGTGTTACCAATAAAAAAAATTATTAATAATATCATGAAGACTAGAGCAGATCCCCTGTGAAGACAGCTTGAGAGAATTGCAGCTCCTTAACCTGGAGAAGTGAAGGCTCCAAGGAGATCTTCTAACAGTCTTTCAGTACCTAAATGGGGCCTATAGGAAGGCTTGAGAGAGACTTTTTGCAAGGGTAAGCAGTGACAGGATAAGACAGAATGACTTTTAAGAGGGTAGATTTAGATTGGGTATCAGGAAAATATTCTTCACTATGTAGGTGGTGAGGCACTGGAACAGGTTGCCCAGAGAAGTGGTGCATTTCCCATTCCTGGAAGTGTTCAAGGCCAGGCTTTGAGCAACCCAGTCTAGTGGAAGATGTGAATGTCCATGGCAGGTGAGTTCAAACTAGATGATCTTTAAGGTCCCTTCCAATTCTAACCATTCCAGGATTCTATGAATATCACTTTAATTTCATCCAATTACATCTAATTTTAAGGAACATATTTTAGTGAATTATATGAATAATATGGAACCAAGTCCATAATGATCAGGAGGACCCTGCCTTACATACCTGATTTTGAAAATTTTAACACTTGTGATGACTCCAGAACTGTTTATTTAGATATGTATGTTTTTCTTGAGTCTTCATATTTTTCATGTGCATTGAAGATATTTCACTGGCTAAAGGATTACATTTCAATCCGAATTATGTGTCTGTCAGATACTCAAATGCTGACGTAACCTCGTATAATGGAAAACCCTACCAAAATCTCAAATAACATTATAAGAAACTTCCTGAGACCTTAAAGGATTGGTTTTTTACCACTTTCATCATTGTGGCATAATAGCCTCTCCAGGCTGCCTACAAGCACATTTCTCTTATTTGTAATCTTACACAATGCTCACGTAATCTTACTGGTGTCCAGCTCTCACAAGCCCTACAATGCTCCAGCTTCTGCAGCAACAGTTTTAGGAAAAATGTACAGGAATCTCCTTCTGCCCCCCAAATTTTTGATATTAGACTGATGAGGCACTTAGAGTGAACTGGATATACACTAAAAAAAAAGAATTGCCAGTTTGTAAAACACGCTCAGTGAGGAATCAGTCTTCTACGCCTTTATAACAGATATTTAAAGTCTCTTATAATTTCAAGGGAAAACACCATATTGAGAAGTTCAGAGGAAAACATTTGCTATTGTAATAGTGTGTAAAAAAAGGCTGGGAAAGAAGATGAGATAAAAACTCGTTTGGAAACAGTATGGTAGAGGATTTTGCAAAAGGTGAAACAGAAAAAGAGAAAAGGATGAAGTGTAACACACAAAATATAAGTACAGTGTAATAGGAAAGAACCATTTTGCCTTACTGACTGCAAGCAGAGCCTTTCTGAGATGGCTAATATGAAATGAGAGACTAAATAGAGAGGTGAAGGTAAAGGTCACGGTCTTACAAAACAGAGTTTATTAAAAGCCTTAAAATAAACAAATGGAATATTTTCTTATCAGTCTTTAAAAAATGATAACAAATCAGTTTCTACATATTTTAGGAGAAGACCATATTTTTTCACTGAAACAGGGGACAAAGTAGTTACTGACTTACTTGTATTTTACTTTTTTTTAATACAACAGTTGAATTTAACAGCTATTTTGTCATGGAAGAGACTCTAAACAGATTTACAACAGAACTGTTTTTAAAAAACCTACGGCTTAAAAAAAGTGGTCTACAGTGAAGTTGAACCCCCTCAAGTAGGTGAATCCCTCAAACCTGCGCAGTGGATTTTTTAGGTGAGGCACAGCTTGCGCAGAACTGGCCCCACCCTTTACTCCTGAGGTTCATCTGCCAGGGCCTAGCAACCTTGGACAGTGACAGCGAGGTCCTCAGGATGTAGGTTTGGTTAGAGTATCCTTCTCTTAGATGGATGGCCTTACAGGGCTAAGCGAGCTCCATCTGCCCGGGTTTGGAGTTAGAGTTGTCCCTCTCCTAGGATGGCTGCCGGGCAGCTGATGAGCCCATCCTGCCCGAGGCCACACTTTGTCTGACCCTTCAGTTGAGACCTGACCAGCATGGGAGACCTTACAGGAGGCATAAACCACCGCCAGCATAGCTCACAACCTCATAAGGGCACACAAGCTTCTCCCCCATGACAAGGGAGTGTCCATGGAGAAGACAAGGGAGTTGAACCCCAAAACAATGAAAAATAACTAGAGAGGCCAGCTAAAATGACTCACCGTGTTCTGTACAGCGTTAGTGATAGCTGAGAGCATGCCACGAGATCCAGATGATGAAGGAATATTTTCAGAAGAGCTTTGGTCCAGAGAATCTTCTGCTTCTAACAAGAGGAAAAAAGCAGATTACAACATACTTTCAACTTTGCATCTCACAAATGACAGCTGAAGTCTGTGATCAAAATGGATCAGAATAGAACTATTTTGGCAGTGTCAAAGAGTTTTGTCCAATTTCAGTGAACCTGAACTCACGGGCAATTGGTGTGTCAGCTGCAGGAGGCTCTGCTGTTTCTGAAGACAATGAACTTGCACTATGAATTCTTAGGGTAGTTCCTGCTTTCTCCTTTACTGCTGTTATCCCATGTCCTGCAGCAGAGGCAAGTGTTAGATTATATGATCTGAAAATTTATAACTAGCAGTGCATAGTATTCTTATAACTATTAAACTTACCTCAATTGCTTAATTTTTTGTAGGTTAATAATTTACTTGTTCTACTATATCCAGGGTATTAATTGAATAGAAATGATAAAGCTGAAATACAACACAAATTATACTGGTTCTGAAAAGTAAAACTTGTTTCAGTGGCACATATAAGTTTGGTTCCATGCTTTTCAAAACACTAAATATTCTGTTGTAATCAGTTTAAACAGAAACTGGCAGTCGTCCAAAGGCCACAGGGTTTGACTTCATCTGGTTTTCAGAATTCTATAACAATTAGCCCAAAATTAATCAACTGTGTGTGACTTGCAAGGCTGGGGTAACGAATTTGTTATTCATTCTGCTGCATAGGTGCTGTGTCAGGTAAGTATTTTATGAATACTGACTCCCATGCTCAAAGTTATTTCAGGATTTAATCTCCTCACTTGCTTGTTTGAAGTCAAATTTTAAAGTATGTCTCCTCAAATCTATTATTTAAATATACTTTGTAAAATTATGCTGGTGTCAGTTCACACAGAATTACTGTTCCAGTGGTAGCTCATCTCCTAGAGAGATTTTGCCACCTTTACCTCCCTAGCCCTCTATTAAAATGGTCTAGTTTAATATAAAGAGTAAATGTTTTTCCATTTTTATCTGAATATTTTTGAAAGAACAGGATTACTTTTCTACACAGATTTTATTTTCACCAGCAGATCACAGGGACTGGTAACATCCTTCTATAGGACAGGGTGGGTTGACTGGTAGTCAGCAAGAGGAGGCCATATCCTCCTAATCTGCATCAACCATAGATAAAAAATGCTGCCCTTAAAAGAGACTACCAAAAAAGCTAGTACGTCTTCCTTAGCTGGAAGTTTCTGCACATAGTTGAGGTGCAATAAGCGAACAACAAACTGGGCAAGCAATATTTCTTCCTGATACAAAATTAAATAGCTTCAGTGACAGTGCATTATTACAGCATCTCACACAGACCCGATCACGTCTAGCATCAGGACAGTCCAGAGTGCTTTAACTATCTGCCTAACTACTTATGAGAAGTGTTAATGACAATTTCATACTTCTTTGGTTAAAGTGAACTGTAAATAGATAAATAATTACAGGTGCTGAGGCAAATATCTAGACATCCACGTACGAAGTTAAGCCTACTGATTCATTAATGCTGTCCATGCTTTTCCACAACTGCATGCATTTTATTAGAGAAGTTCAAGGCATCTTTTCTTAGTTACATTAACTACAACAAAATAGCCTATCACTTGCCAGTGCTCTGTAGTGTTCTGAATAAACATATACATATAAGTGTGTGTGTGTAGTCACACACATTACAAATACGCTTTTGAACATCTGATTAAAACAAAGATGAAGCAGATCTATTTGAAACAGCAGGAAAAAGGAAAGCTTAGATTTATGA
The DNA here is from genome assembly GCA_013399695.1 of Formicarius rufipectus. Taxonomy (NCBI): domain Eukaryota; kingdom Metazoa; phylum Chordata; class Aves; order Passeriformes; family Formicariidae; genus Formicarius; species Formicarius rufipectus. The sequence continues at coordinate 1,003,211 of VXAU01001184.1, forward strand.
TTCTATGACTTCCAGATGGCTTGCACATCAGGTGCTCTGTGAATTAAGTAATAAATATACTCTAGAAAACATATGTGAAGGAGCACTACTGAAAGATCACTTACAAGAAAATTGGAAAACCTAGAGGTAAACACAAAGAACAGATGTCCCCTAAGGAACAGAACAGCAGAAACAAGGTTCATAAGCTGAACGAGGTTCTGATGTTTTACACTGAAAGAGAGAGCCTAAGCAGGTAAATGCTTTTACCTGTCTAAAGAAAATATATGACTTTTGTCTATTCTCATGTCTTGCAAATGCAGTAGTACGTCCAACTGTATGGGACACATCATGTTATGCACCTCAGTGACTTAAGTCATTGCTGGAAAATCTCCTGCCTTTTGCAAAGTCTGTTCCAATGCAGATACTGGACAGCAGGGTATTGCTTTGTCTAATCAAAATCTCCTGCATATTTCGATGGGTTCAATGAAAATAAGAGTGCAAACTGATTCTATAGTAATTTAATGAATCTCCAAATTTCTAGAACATACTTAAATCATTATTAATTTTGCTTTTAAACTAATATAATAGGCACTCCATGTCACACTCCTTTCCATATCTTCTGCTCACAACTTTTTACCTGAGCAAAAGAGTTCCATTCTCCCCATTGACTTAACTGTCTTTACTTGCTAACACAATACTATGGTCCTGTAATTCTAAAAAAAACCCCTATGAACATCAAGCAAAAATTTCAATTGTGTGCAAAAGTTATGGATTTTCTGATTAATTTCCCATTCTTTTTTCTATATCTCAACATTTTAATTTTTTAAATAGCTTTCAACTGGTTCTCACAGTTTTCCAGACAAGCTAATACTTCCAAGAAGAAAAGGCACACGGTTCCTGTATTGACATTTACAGACTTAAAAAAGACAGCGTTTCTGGGGCTGTGGTTACATGCACTAGATTGCTAAGGTCATCTGAGGTCACTTTGCTGAACTAAGCTATATGGCACATATATCTGACTACAACAGCCAAACCAGATGAGATCAGAAGACCACAACTGAAGCAACAGTTATATACACATGTGCACAAACATGGCAGAAGTGCATGTTGTGTCAGAAATAAAAATGATTATTTGTAATTTCAAAAAGCACAGAAATAAAATTGGCCATGGGAGATAAACCTACATTTTAGAGATAAAGATGCACTGGTTTTGTTACACTGGGTGTGGTAACGCAACTGAGGGGATATTGTAAACTTAAGAACCTCTGATGTCCCCCTTTACTCACCTGTAACAGCAGAGACAGAAGAGCTATGCAATGGGTTTTGTTAACCCTGTGCTTTTGGGAGAAAGTAAGCTTTTTCTCCTGTATTGTTGCTTTTATTTCTCTTGCCTCCATGATTTCTTGCCTTTCTATTTGCTGGCAATTTCAAGAGAATATTACTGTTCATCTTGCTACCTGGGATCTTTCATTTGAAAAGGAAGGTTTAGCAAGGAGTGCCTAACAATGCTACCTGCCTTTTGCTTTGCCTGATCTGCCCAAGATCAGTTTACAGCACTCACAAATCCTTTAGTCAGATATATCCCACTTCACTGTAGGCTCTCTTATTTTCCAGCCCCAGCTTAGTAGCTTTGGATTCCCTGCAGAGCGGAAAGAGGCCAACAGATACCTTTGGAACGCAGTTCAGCATGTCTGAAATATCAACCACTCTCTGTAGGAATCGTTATCACTTGTCCATGTAGTACTCCCAGGCAACTGGAATCCCTGCTTCTGTGGTACCGATGGGGAGAACAGTATGAGATTTTGCCCCTGGTGACCACACAGGCTTTGTTGTACCGCGGGGGGGGCACTTCTGATGAACAGCTCATCAAAATTAGTCTAGTAAGATGAGTGAAGCTTCATCTGGCTAAAGATGAAGATGGAGGCCTTAAATTAGCATCTCTCACCAGCTGAGAAACTGAGGAACAAGAAGCTGGCTGGAAGAGAATCACTCCACTATATGAAGTATAGAGATGTAGAAAAGCCAACTGTGCTCTGGTTTTGTGTACTAAAAAGTCGGATCCATTGTGCTCACTTTTATGCTATCATATTGACACTCCAGTCACTTGAAGCCTTTAGAAATTTCACTTCCTTGTAGTTAAAACAGAAACACTAGATTTTGATAGTACCTTTGCTACCTAGCCTATGGATCAGAAATCACTTCAATTAAGCTAGTAAATGAGACTAGATTCAGATCTCCTTATTGCAATGGTAAAAGGTTTTAATGATAGCAATAGGCATAAAGGCTGTTCAAATAATTTACTGGTTCTCAATCTCTTCTAGACTATAAGCCCATGTTAAAAGACGTAAAGAAAGCTAACAGGACTGCCAACCCCAAAAGCATGTCCATAGTTTCTTCCATGTGTAACTCGCATTCAGCATTCTTAAAAGGCAGGAATTGTAAAAAAGGGCATTGATGCTACAGCATCTGTAAGGTGTTATTTATAAAACAGTTGAGTGAACACCATGTGAGTCCAGGCCCAAAGCAGTTTTCCCTTAATCAGCTGAATATATGCAATTAAAAAAAGTCTTCCGAAGATATTAACTATCCTTTTCATGATCACAAAAAGCACAATCATAACACCCAGCCTTTTTTTTAAATACTGAACTTTATTTCACACAGGGGAATAGTATCTATAGAGAATGGAAAACACATTCATCATGTTTGAATACTTTAGTTTCACATTCCCTGAAGCATTTGCATTTCCACTTCACACAGATGTCACTGATCATTACTAGTACTTAAGTATAATAATACCCAAGCTCATGAACGCAGTGACATCTCAACTGGCATTTCATTCTTTCATAGCGAGTGACAAAAACGGTTTTCAGCATACCAGGGAGACACATACATATGGATGTCTGATACTTTCATGTGCCATTCTGCTAGTTAAGGAATTAGATAAGGAATATACACAAGAACAAAATATTCAAGGTAGCAGAATATTAATTATAAACACTGCATGAGAGAGATGCATTAAGCACCTTTATACTGTGAATTTCAGAGACCACATGAATTAAACAGCTGGTTTATTTTTTTTTTACTTTACCTGTGTAAGAGGTATTGACAGATGTTAGTCTTAGCCATAGTCCTAAAGGTAAAACACCCTGAACTTACATGGAGTGAGGCATGTGCATACAGCATGATAGAGAACACTTTGCTTGGAAATGTAGCTTGTTGAGCATTGTAACTTCAGCATCTTATAAATGCCATAACTCATCCAAAACAACACAGCATGTGAAAGACAAAGGCTTGTATGAGAAGGCAATCCTGTTCATTAAGCTAGCAGATAGCTTAGTTGGAAGAAAAATCAACCAAGTAAGCTTTCAAACATACAGGCACTTTTAAAAACAGAAGTCACAAACTTCCAGTACAAACTCACATAAACCCTGGGGATAAAAAGTTTGCTGTTACAACTAAGCTATGCTAATGGCTCTTGGTGTAGGTATAGGAGGCTCTGTCCTTCCCATGTTCCATATTTGTCTCTTCTGCTTGGCCTGACACTGGTCCCAGAGAACTGGTTCAAGGGACTGAAGAGGCAGAAGATGGATTTTTCTTTTCTCTAGAGGTATTCTTGTGTCAGTTCAGCTTCCTAAACTGGATTACAGGGAGCTCAGAAGAGCATAAGTGCTGACACAGGAAGAAGGAAGAAACAATGCAATGAAAAGACAGGGGTGGGACCGCACATTTCAGTGGTTGCTAGCCATTAAGTCGCTTAGCTGCAATGGTCACCTACTGTTAGAGGAGAGTCTTATCAACCCTGTTGCTAAAGACCAGATGGCGTAATGGCGGATCAACTAAAAAGTACAGTTTAAAAGAAAGAAACTAAAACGGTGATAATTAGTCTGCCAAGTTGTGCCTTCAGGTCACAGTGAACCTATTTCTCTCACCTCAACATTCCAGTAACTATTTCAGTGGTTCTACTCCATTGTGGTTCCACAAGGCGAGAATCCAAATTTCTTGCACCTTTCAAAACCAAAAGAAATCACTCCACCTCAGTGATGAAGCAGATTCAATAGTCTGCACAGTGTGACATCTAGCGTCAGAGCCCAAACACGGTTTAGGCAGTGACTGCTACTGATCCAAAGATGTTACAGATTATGTGTAGAGGAGTGTCTCAACTGCTTTGTAGTGGGAACCTTGATCCAATTAATCTCACAATCATTTCAAAGACAACAGTCAGTTTCTCTGGAATAACTAGCACCAAAATAATCCCAAGTTGTATGTCCAGAGTTAGCAAAAGAAGGATGAGATGCAAATTATGTGGAAACTGCCTTATTATTAGGAATGAAAATCATTTATGCTAAACAAATTATAGTCAAGCAGTAAAAACGCTAATGTGTTTGTGAGCTCTGTATCAGGGTTTGAAGGATTATGAAACAGATCCTTGGAACAAGCATTTCAACTCTGTCTTAAATAGGCAGGAATGTAAGAAAAAATATTTACAGTAAGAACAATCATTCACTGGAACACCCTTCCTGGGGATGTGGTAGAGTCCCCACTGCCGGAAGTTTTCAAGATGTGCCTGGACAATATTCTAGATAAACTCATCTAGATGCACAAAACTTTAGAAGATTTTGCAAGTTCCCTTTCAATCTGGGTTGCTCTATGATACTATTAGTTAAAAACAGAATGTATTTGGTTAGATCTTTAAAATGTTATGCAGTCCATCTCAAACTGTTTCTGCTATTTTACAAAGTTCAATTTTGAAGAAAAATAAAAGGAATAGTAAGGATTTGTCATACTTCACCAGACAAGGAGCTGTGATCCACAAATAAGACAACAGAGCAACAGGAAAATCACATAGCAAAGGTGTTGCTGCTAAGTCTTAGCTCCAAGAAAACAGCTTTACTTATACCATTTGCTACACTGAAGGAATAAGCAAAACTATTTCCTGATGTAGAATAGGAGATGAAACATTGGTTGAACTGCTCAGATACTGAGTAACTTAAAGAGGAATAATAAATATTTATTAATAAGAGGAAAGTTTATAGAAATTCTCAATAGTTTAGATTTTTTTTGTCTCTCACTACAAATTACCATACTGAAGCAAGTATGTGATCTACACAGTCCCACAATAAATACCTCACAGGTTCAAGCAAGAGTTTCCATAACAAACAACAAGGGAATAAGCCCTTTGCATCAAGAATATAAACTATTTTCTGGTACCTTGATTTCCTGGAACAAATCTAAGAATATCTATGTGGTTTTCCAAGTCAGTTTGGGTTCAGAGAACATGGAAGAATCCACATTTGATTTCTGCTAAATGCAAAGTCTATTTTATTTAATAAATTTGCAAAGTTAGATTCAAAGTTATTATACAGCAACATAGGAACTCAATCCTACCCTGATCTCAGGGACAGGAAGTCTGTCTACACTGTAGATTCCAGGAAATGGGAAAAGAGGGGGAAATGCTGCTTTACATACATCTGGTTTTAGTCACTTTCCCAGCTGTTCTTGGTCACTGCCAGAAATTAGGAAGTAGATGGGTCTTCAGTGTGACATAGCACAACCATTAGCATGTAAAATTCAAATTATTTTTAAATCTTCTTTTTCCTTTTCTGCATGTGGATGTTTCTTTTGCAAGGTAACTTGACTTGTTCCAACTGTGCTAATTTTTAGACAATAATAATTCTAAAAATAAACACAGTGACAATTTGCCTATTCAAAGCAGATATCACAAAACCATATCAAGTCAGGCTGTGTACACAAAATCATTCGCATCCACTCTGTGAAGACAGTTATAGTGCTGATACAGTCAGATGATATGTTAAGAAGCCAATATCAATTAAATATGGATTTTTAATTATATGAATCAAGACGTTATAAGGCACATAAAATATTAGATCACATCATTAAAAAGTCCATTGAAATCCACAGAGATACAATGCTGGCAGCAGGTTTTATAGACAAAAGCAACAAACAGCTGCAAACAGGTTGTTTACTTGTTAGACAATAAGAAGGGCTACAACACACATTCTTGTTTGTCTCTTAAACTTTTTCCAACTGCATTCATCATTTTCATGCAAGCTCTTGACAGTTGGGCAAGAAAATAGCTACGGTTATACTGCCTCACTGAAAATATATACACTTGGTGACACTAAACTGATTGCTCAGTGAGGCTAAAACCTCTAAGTGACTGAAGACCGTAACTGAGGTTTCCACTGCAAGCCTACAACAACAGTAACTGGTAACAAATAATCTTATTACAAACAAACAGCTGTCTAATGGCCATTTGACAGAATACTACTAATGGCAAAAGCCAAGCAGAGTACAAATATGGCTATCCTATAGGCAAAAACTGAATGGCCTGCAAGTTCTCTGTTCCAAGAAACCCACTGCTGCAACTAGAAAAATTAACTGCAAAATTCAGAAGCATTACAATTTCAGCTGATCAACTATTAGTTATTACACTGAGCCAGATTATTTTCAGAATGCTGTTGTTATGACAGGTCAAGAATGGAAGAGGCAAAGCTTTCTGGAAGTCTGTGAAAGCAGTACCCTTGGGAAAAAATGAGCAACACATTTTTGACACAGAGGCCCTTTTTCAAGTCTGAAAGTAAAGCTCTAAACTTTAAGGTTAAAACCAAGCTTAGAACACTTAGGCAGTTCCACAGATAGTTAAGCTGTCCTTGTCCCCATGGGTTTGTTCTGTGTGTTCCCATAATTTCTCATTCAGTAGCATTTGAGTGATCAAATGGTAGGCTAGATTAGGGAATTTACATACTGATCCAGTTGAAGATCTAGCTCTTACTTCAGTTGCACTTTCCAAAATCAGTCCCATAAAGCAGTCCCCCCATCATGACATGTGGGCTACTGTTGGCATAAGAGAAGGAAGAAATACATTGCTGGGCCAGGGCAGGCCTGCTGATTTCAGCAACACACTTCATTTATATATATTTGAACACATCTTAGAAACCCATTCTAAATTTAATCAGAAATGTTAATTGGTTCAACTGCCTGAAAGAAAAGGCAGTTATGTACTCCTGACTGTGGATGTTACTGGAAAAAAAAAAAAAAAAAGAGAGGACAAGGAAACTTGCCTCTGAGAATTAAGACACAAATAATTTACTCTCCATGTAACAGAGGGGATAAGGAGAATTATTTAGCCTTATATGAGATCATAAAACCAGTATCTCTGTTGAATCTGTTATTTTTAGTAACTAGTAATTGAAATTCCTAGGTTAAACTTTTGAATGTGTGGATCCTTTATAAGAACTAACAGCTTTTTTGTTGCAAAACATTTCTGTTTTGTGAGAAATTACTTCCCACTGGTAACTACGTATTTGTATGCTTTGCTTTTTGTTTGTGAGTTTTTTAATGAGAAATAATTAAGTTTTACCAGAAGTCTTCACAAGGACATTTTGTACTGACATACTACTGGAAATGAGAGTATATGGAGAGGGAGTTTAGGATCCATATTTCAGTGTGTTGTTCTACTCTCTGATGTCTGGTGTGATATCTTAACACTTTCACCATGTGGCAATGAAAGCTGGAATAATTTATGAGAAGAGAATTCAAACTGTCTAGGTAGAAGTTATTGTGTATAAACCACTAACTAACATGCATGAGAATTAATCTGGGTTGCAGTGCTTCGATTGAGAAACCATAAGCCTTTGGCTGATAGTAACTGTATCAGATCCTTTATATGAAGTCACAAAGAGGTTATTCACTAACTTTATGATCAAGCCTAGCCTTGTCCAGAATATGACCCAAAGAAATATTTATGTGCTTTGACTGTTTAGGAGAGTCTATCTTACTATTTAATAAACTTACACTTCCCAAGCATATCAGGACAAAACTGTCTGTGACTCATTAAGTTGAAACAGTAGTGTGTCAAATGACATAAAAACTGTGAATTATTTCCACATATTTTACTGACTGAACACTTACCTACTGTGGCAGAAGCTGATGACAGGAGAGACTTGCCCCAGGTACCCCAAGCTCCCCATCTACTTGCTTTAGATGAGGAGTCTGCGGCCTGTAAGAAAAAAAGATGTTATTCCACTGTTTAAAATTCCTGTTCTCAAAAGGCAGGAGGAAACATAAAGAACCTGTCAACAACAAAGCCTGGCGTTTAATAACTGATGATAGACTGGGCATTACGTGGAGTTCAAGCTTCTGTGCACAAGAAGTCATAATGGAAAGTGCAGTTCACATCGCCTATTCCTGAAATTGCCTAGAACTCCAGAGATGTCTTTATAGATGTTCTAAAATTTCTTCAGGCACAAAATCCTATAAAGTCATACAAGTTTACTAGAGTTACTACTAGGGAGAGGCAGAAATCTGTCTCCTTCCATGTTCTACCAGGGGTCAGAGTTTGAGGCTTCTCTTCCCAAGCCTCCTCACACATGCAATTCACTAGACGTACACAGTGAACTCCTAACAACTGAGTTCAACAAACTCAGCCACACTGCACACCTTTTACAGTAATGTTTAGTGTTAAGCACTTGGCAGTATTCCCTACTTAAATCATACTAAGAAACTGTTGTCTCAAGAAAATCTCCAATAACATATCGTCCCTACACAATGCACATTTTATTGCAGCCAGACTTGAAAGACAAAATTAATGCCATACTGTCAAAGAGAAATTAAATTATTCCTAGTTTTCAAAAGCTTGGTGTTGCAATTTAGGGTTTTTTTTTTAATCCCTGTGAAGGTTTTCTTCATATAACTCTCTAGGTTTTTGTGAAAAACAGTATGTACATTATACAAAATTCTGTCCATACAATCCAGGGAGGGGCGGGATTTTACAGAAAAGAAAGCATTACTTACTGGGTTGCTTTGTTCATGTAGTGTTTCTTCAGATTCAGGTTCTGCATCAAGGTTTACAGTTTCAATGCACTCAGTGGGTATGACTTCAGCTGCCTCTCCACTGGAAGGTAGACTTTCAACTAGTTTTTCAGTCAAAGGGTTTTCATTAATTACTATGTCTCCTTCCTGCCTATTACTGGCACTCTGAATGACCTGACCATGTTCATCATTTGAAGACTCATGCAAGATCTCGGCTTCTACGAGGTGCGGTATTGATTCCTGAGGCAATACCTCATTGCTGGGCATTTCCATTACTTCAGTTTTTTGTTCAGATGAGACGCCATCAGATACATCTTCAGACATTTTCAATTCTGAATGCAGAAAACAAAGACTTTTAGGTTCCATAAACATTTGAATGACTACAAAATACACAGTGTTTGCCACACACTGTTGCTGAAAAACAATACAGCCTTGATGTAAGGCCTCCTAAATCACGGAGCCCTGTGGCACATGCACCATGCTGGCACTGGTACCAGGATAACATTCTGAATACTCTATTCACTTTCCAGGATCTCGCTCAAGTACAAAGAGCAGCATTACTCTTTTCCCAATATCATTTAGTGAGAGAGAAAGGATGTCCATTTGTCTGGAGAAGTCAAATGTAAGAGTTTCCACATGGTTAATTGGTATGTTTACTACTAGGTGTGTATGAAAGACCACTGCAGAACAGGATACTCTGAGATGCAACAGCCAAGCAGCTCTGGCTCTCCCTTTCATCACTGCCACATACACTGGTTCCTACAGCCTGCTGACTGATGGTGAGAAGGGTAACATGGGGTGACTAACACTGTAGTGATATTTATGTGTTGGAGAGGGAGCATAATTCGTGAATATGACAGGCCACGGTCTCTGGAGCCATTTCATAGACATTCATTGCTCATGCTGTTTCTGCATCACTTGACTCAAACATTTACTCCTTGAGGAGTGTGTTGCTTCTCACCTGCTCCTAAAATTCCAGCTGTGTGATTAAACTTCAATTCTGAAGCTAAGGTAAGCTTGTATGAGGTACAGTTATTGATTTTTTTTTTGTTATGAATCAGTTTTCTCTATTTTACTCCTTATCTTCTAATGTAACATTGGAGGTATTTTGTACCACTGTGCAGTTATCTGGCTGAGGATTCACAAAGGGAAAGATATAACCATTAAGCAAGCTCTGCAGCTGATTAAGGAGTGGCACTGACAGAGTCCAAAGGACTACTGCATAGTGATTACTACCACTTACTTGTTGGTAACAACAATGTATTTGGCACTCAGAAGATAACCTTTGACAGAGTGCTTGCAACTTCCTGACTATGAGGAGCATGGCATAAAATAAACTCATACAGTCCTCTCCATAGATGTTGCCTTTTCAATGACTCTCCTATTAATTAAATACAGTTCAAAGGTTTGTACCTGTCAGGAAGAACTGAGATTCTATGATACTGAAGAACAGGGGCGGAGGAGGGGAAGGCAAAAAAGCAAACTAAAACAGAAATTCAAGAGAAATTTGTCTGAGAAGCATGTATTTAAATATTTTACTAAAGTCTATAGAATCGTACAGATCTGGCTTTAGCAGCCAGATTATCCCACTTGAATGTAGATCAGTCGCTTGAACTGTTCCAAGAGTAGCATTTGGAATCAGTGAACAAGAAACAAAAAAACAAATTAACATTTGGTACTGCTTATATTACTTCAGCTTACATGTACCCTAACTATCATCAGAAAACAGTTATTTACCAGTCACTATCTTTGCATTTGCCACAAGTATTCGTAGTTTTCCATGACAAATACAGCAAATACAATTAAATGTTTTTATGTAGGTAAGTATTGCCAATGTTTTAACAGTACTCACTGTGCAATGGGCAGCATCACCTAAAGAAAATTATTTTATTTGTAAACCAAACTCCATCGTCAGATATGAGAATCCTCTACCAAAACCTGTAAAACCTGTACACACATACTTCAAAATTTTGCAAGGGGATCAGCTCTGAGTAAACCCAGAACTTTTTAAAGGATCACACAGAAAAATACAGATGGCTTGTTGCAAGACTGGGTCATCTTTGGGGGCCACTCGGAGGATGGTCCATGTAGTTGTCTGCTAAACCAATTTCAGGGGTGCAAGGCACGGAAAAGAACATTACTGGATCTGTCAGAGCCGTGCTGCCCCCGAGGGGAGGCGTCATTCACCCTCTCACCCGTGAGACTATCCGGATCCAAATCAACTCGGACAACTCCGCCCAGAAGGAATTACTTTACGGAGAGTTCGTGAGGGCGATGCCAAGGCCATCTCCGGACCGCGGGCGCTCCGGGCCCGCCGCGCTAGGGGTCCGGCGGTGGCGGCACTGCCGACCCTCCGCCCCAGTCGCTTCGTGCCGCCTCGTTAGCGAGCCCAGCCGCCGGTGGGCACGACCACCGTCCCGGTGCCCGAGGCATAACTTTTCGGGCCGCACGGCCGTGCTCCCCTCTCGCTGGGTGCCCGGGGTCGCTTCCCCCCCCGGGCGCTGCGGGCAGGGCAAAGCCCCGCCGGCCCCGCCGCCAGCGCGCCCGGGAAGGGCAGGGCAGCCGGGGCGCCGCAAGCCCGCAGCGGCCACAGCTTCCCCCTGCCCTTTTTTCTTCCCCTTTTCGAAATCTCCTCTGGAGTAGAGTTGTGTAGCGAAGAGCCCGCAGCCAGTGCCAAAAGCGGCAGAAAAGGCAGAAATCGCCGCGCTGCTTACCGCTCAGCAGTGCCCCGGCCGGCGCGCCCCCGGCTCCTTCCCCTCCCCGCCCCGCCACGTCGGCAGAGCGGGGGGAGGAGGCAGAACGGGCCGGGCAGTCCGGGACGGCCGGCCCGCGGCAGGAGGAGGGCAGTCGCTTCGCAAAGGGGCCGCTCCGAGCCGGCCCCGAGCTCCGGCTTGCGCTGACCCACCGCGGAGAGACCCCCGCCGCCACTGCCGCCCCTCCCGGCCCCTGCGGCGCCGCCGTGTCCCGGCCCTGTCCCGGCCGTGTGCTGACAGGCAGGCCGGGCGGCCAGGGGACACTCCAGGGGAGTCGGGCGCGGGTGGAGCAGCGCTTCCCTCGCCCTGAGGCGGAAAGGTGGTGAATTTCATAGGATCATAGAATATGCCGAGTTGGAAGGAATCCATCAGCATCATCGAGTCAACTCCTGACCCTGAGCAGGACTACCTCACGAATCACACCATGTGCCCTAGAGCGCTCTGAACTCAGTTGTTGAAGCGTTGTTCTTGAACTCTGTGAGGCTCGATACTGCGACCCCTTCCCTGGGGAGCCTGTCCCCGTGCTCAACCACCCTCTGGGTGAAAAACTTTTGCTCATATCTAACCTAAGCGTTCCCCGACTCAGCTGCATGCTATTTCCTCTAGTCCTGCCCCTCGACTTCCCCACCTGAGGACGCTGAAGACCACAATGAGGTTTCCTCTCAGTCATCTCTTCCGCAAGCTGAACAAACCAAGTGTCCTCAGGCACTCCTCATAAGGCTTTCCATTCAGTCCTTTCACCGTCCTCATTGTCCTCCTTTGGACACTCATGACTTATATTCTTATATTGCAGTGCCCAAAACTGCGCACAATATTCAAGTTGAAGCCACCCCAGTGCAGAGCAGAGCGGGACAATCCCCTCCCTCACCCGGCTGCCGATGCTTTGCCTGATGCCCCCCAGGACAGGGTCGGCTCTCCTGGCTCCAGGGCACTGCTGACTCATGTTCAACTTGCTGTCAGTCAGGACTGCCAGGTCCCTTTCCTGCAGCATTGCTGTCCAGCCTCTTGCTCCCCACTCTATGCACACAACCGGGTAACTTGGGACAATCACTGTCCCAAGGGTAATATCGAGCACTTGCCCTTGTTAAACTTCACATGGTTGGTGATTTCCCATCTCTCTAATTTGTTGAGGTCTCTGCAGGGCCTCTCTGCTTTTGGAGGAGTTGACAACTCCTCCCAACTTAGTGTTGTCAGCAAACTTAGTACTCTTTTGAGCCCTGCCTCCAGGACATTTATAAAGATGTTGAAGAGCAGAAGGCCTAAGACAGAGCCCTGCAGAATACCACTAATGACAGGCTTTCAGCCTGATATTACATCATTCCCTGTATGCATTTGTGCCCTACTCCTTGTCCAGTTGCTTACCGATCTCATATTTATTCAGCTGTATGTTGGATAATTCATTATGGCCAAGGTGATAATGTTCATACTGAGGCATGTCTTTTTAGAAAGTTTAATCCTTCCTCAAAATGAACACTTAATGAAGCCTGGGGTTGCTGAATTAAATAACTGAGATTCAGCTTTTCAGATGCTGCTTTGCACCCTCGTTATCACTATGTTTACAGAAAACGCCTCTGACGGAAGCTGAGCGGTGCTTGCACACATTTCCAGTCAATTGGTGTGGGAACTGGGTGCCTGCAGCCACACGAGAAATACTTGGTTGAGCAGAAGATTTGCAGGCTCTTGCCCAATAGCCTGTGGTTCTTGTCTGTCTTAATTCCTCATACCCCTTCCTCTTTTTGCCACTTCATTTTAAGGCAATGCATGCCCTTTGCAACAGTTGCAGCAATTTCACTATTCGTTATAGCATTGTTTTTGTCACTAGTCTGCTGAAAAAAGAAATTATTTACAGGAGGCAAAATGACATGTTGAGAATCACTGTGAGCTACTGTAGGAGGTCACAAAATAAAGTCCCAGTTCTCAGAAGTGTGCATCACAAGTACCCATGATGCTGTGTGACTTACATGCTTATCAGGCAAAAGTCTCTGAAGTTTCTCATTAAAGTAGGTGGTAGCAGAACAAATACTTGTATCCCTTAATCTTAATGAGTTTCTTTTGAGAATTTAAGTGTCAGGGAGTGCTGGTTAATTTATTAATGTTAGATGTATTTATTGAAAATTAATTCTAGAGTGGTCATATGATTTTGTCTCTACTTTTCAGTAGACCTTGTGAAAGTGTGTCGTAGAGGAATCACAATAGCTGAAGATTGTTTTTCCCATGAGAGGTGGTAATTTTGACTCTAAAGTGGATGTTGCACTGTCAGTTTTGCAGATTCTGTAAAAGACCATGCATACTATAGAACTTCAAGACATTGTTAATCACTATTGTAACACAAAGCTGTTATCACAGAATCACAGAATGTGGAAGGGACCCACAAGGATCATCAAGTCCATTTGGCTACTTTTAACAAAAGGATATCTGCATAACATTCAAGGACTATATTGGTTTGCTTTGGTAGTTTTTAGGGATAAATTTGAAGGGCTAATGCCAACCAATTAATGGTAATGTGCTTATTTTTCTGTTGTACATATGATGCATCTGTGTTTATAGTATGCAGGCATACAAAAAATGCCAGTGACCAGCTCATAGTGTCACTGAATTGTAGAGGTACTCTTGAATAAGAGTCTAGTTTATGGCAGTTATTACACATTAACCAACTGTACTTCTGTTCTGTGTTCATTAGAGTAACATGTAGACTATATTGAAACAGTTCAGCTGTTAGATTCCAAAACAGGAGTGAATGTTTGGTAGAAGCAAGGTCTTACCTTAGGATTTTATCTCATCCTAGGAATGGATAGCAAAATTTTTCCAGCTAAGGGCAAGCAATGGTGAGCTTTGTATGTAACGTCATTATAGAGTGTCATTTGGAAACTAGCTATGAACAGTCTTGTCTGAATTGACAGAAATGGAGAATGAATAATAAAATCATGAAGTACCACTGTAAAGCTCATCACCATAATAGTGGAGAATTATCCATATAATGTCATTTACTACCTGCCCCATCTTTCTTTTCCTTTTTTTTTTTGGATGGCCTCTTTTCACTTGAGTCTGAGAAATGAAATATAATCTGCAGAATAAGTTTTAAAGTGAAAAAAGTAATTTTTTAGATTATTTTCTCTGTTTCCTGAATCATTGAAATGTTAAATCATGAATGAGCTATAGCCTGCTAACCCAGAAAGGTAGGTTGTATTGTGGCAATTCTGTATTTAGATCTCAGCTATGGTGGAATTTCTGACCAACATTATACAGAAATAAAAAGAGACTAGTTTATGTCTTTGTTAGGACATTAACCCTGTGTTTGGGCATTCAGTAGTGAAGGCACTACTCTGTTTTAATTAAACGCAACAAAACCCAAACCCCACTCACTGTTTCCCTGTCCACTGTTTAACCCAGTGACAATACTCCTGGAGGAGGAGAGAGATTATTTTTCCATTCCCATTAAATGTAAATTAAACTAAAACAAACAGTACTTTTATAAACACGCCTTGATAAGAACATGACAACTAAATCGGTATATCAAAATGGAAAAAAAAAATCACAATAATGCATGTAGACTTAGGTAATTTTTAAGTTTGGAGAAGATCAAGTGTAAAACTTGATCAAAAAATGTACTTATTTTCATATTAATTAATGAAGACAGAAAGTTGGTAAAAATGTTAGTTTCACTCCCTGTTTAATCTATTGCAAAGCATGAAAACATGTAGTTCAATAACAATTGAATAATAGAGATATTATAGTACTGTTGTATATGGAAAATACATCTGGAGGAAAGCAAATGCCATTTCACAAGCTGTCAGTAGATGGCACGAACATTTGTACAAAAAGTTTGGGCGTTCCTAAGTAGCATTAGTCAGTAGCATAGAGTTACAGGAAGTTTTCTCTTTGTCTTTTCCTGAGTACATTTTCTGCTTTTTCAAAGGACGGGGATTTCTGGTGAGAAGGTTTTCATTTTATTGGTTTTATGTGGTTACTAGCTAGCTAGAACTGTGTTATATTCCACATCATATTTGAAAATGAGCCATGTTTTCCATAGAGGGTTATTAGCAAGTGTACAATGTACTTTCAAGTATGAGTAAGAAACAAGGGTAAGGTTGCTTGTGTTCAGTGCATTTATCCAAAGAAGCTGACCAAGTAGAAGTCTCTTTGTTTTAGTACAACAGCCATAGTTAAAGGGATTACAGTGATTTAGTGGAAAGAGCTTTTCTACAGTTCAGGAATGGGTCTAACTTGATATCATGTTTCATCCTTGTGAAAAGCTTATTTGTAACACTAGAGTTCATCTTAATACTGAACCTTCATAGCTCAATATATTCTTTACATTTCCTATGTGAAAGTTTAGTCAGTTTATCCCAATTTTATATTGGAAGAACTCTTAAAATCTCAATTCTGATCTCTTCTCTTGCTCTTTAAACAACAAGACAATTTCTTGCTGTGGTCTTGGTTTGCTTACTCTCCTGGATTGCTTTTTGTGCTAAAGCTTTTTTTGCCAAGTTTGAAGACTTGAGGATACTTGTGAATTAAAAGGGATCTGACTATAAAGGATAATTTCTCCAGTGTTAGCCCCCAAATCACAGGTTATGTGTTATAACAGTTTTTTATTCTGTCGCTTCATAGGATATTCTAAAGAAAATGTGAAGGTACTCATAAATAATTTGACTGAATACCAAGATATAGGAATGAGAAAGAAAATAAAACACAAATGAAAGAATGTCATTCTCTCATCTAGTCCTTGAATATTGCTGAAATTTTATCCCAAGAGAGAATAATGATTTAAGGTAGATTTTTTTTTTTCATCTTTCTCTTGCAGCTACATATTTTGTTTGATTATAAACATATTAGTAGAGTTGCTCAAACAATCAGAAGAATAGGATAGAGGATGGCCAAATGCCTTTTGAGAGCTATGATGTGTATAATTTTTCCAAATGAAAATCTGAAAAAGGCTGAAAAAGTTTTGCCACATTACCCCACTATTTTTAGATGATTTCAAAGCCTAGTTTCATGCATTCTTTACAAAATAATTTAGTGGAGGTTTTTTTTGTTTTTGTTGTACTGTAGGAAAATGTATATTTTATACACAGTAATGTAATTCTGAGAAAGCTTTTGGAATGGTTAATGGCACAGAGGATGTAGTCCTTGAAGTTGTAAATTTAGTCAAATAGGTGATAACTATTACTGTCTTATTGTAGAGTCACTAGAAATATAAACTCACAGTTTAGCCATTTCAATATCAAGGGAAAGTTGAAAGCCAGTGCAATCATTAATGAGTACTGTGGAAAGCTTCAGGCAATAATTTTGATTTAAAAGTAATGGGGGGGAAAGGGGAAGAAGAGGAAATAAAAGCATTTCAGAAATCTGGAAAACAACTTAAAATCAAGATTTACACATACAAAAGTGTTAACTAAGTTCTTACCGGTTCCTATTTCAGAAGGGTGGCCTAATGGATTTATGGCTATATCAAAAAGGAAATTCAAGGCAACATTCAGTGGCTGACTTAAACAAAGGGAAACTGGCTACCCTAAGCTCCTACATTCAGAGAGAAAAAGTGACCTCCATTAGGGAAAATCAAAGCAAAGTCATGGTTATGATTTCACATACGTACGCACACTAAACTGTGTTTAAATTAGCCTTTCACAACAGAGACATTTGAGGTCAGTGTCCTTAGGTCGGGGCTGGATTCTGTGTACAGAGGTTCTGAAAGTGGTATATTTCTGTTTAGCATGCAAATATTCCCAGTGTGTATTTGGTGTTCTCCATGTACACTTGACAAACCAGACAAGTGCCCCCCGCCACTTTCAGAGTCTAAATTCAGAAAATGCTTAAGCTCATACAAAAAGTAAACTTTTCTGTGGGCTTTTGCATGGCATAAAGAGAGAACCTTCTACCCTCATCCCAGTTTCCCCAGTTAAAATAATCAATGAGGACCAATCTCAGCTACCTAAAGACATTCTGATTTTGATTCAGACTCTTGAACCTTCATCCTAAGTTTCAGTCCAAGTTCTACAGTCATGAGTCCATTTTAAAATAATGTCTCTGCATCTAGTTCACATACTTCAGGCGAGAATCTGAGGAGAAAATGACCGTACTGACCTCAATTAATGTACTTTCTAATCAAAGTGTATTTTCTTCGTTGCTTTTTTAGTCAAAGAGAAAAATGAGAAATTGGAACCTTAAAAAAATCTATCTTTCTAATAATTCTTGCACAGCCACTTAATGATACGATCTGGTTTTAGCTTTTGTTTGTTTTTCAACAGGATTAGAACAAAGATGGACAGATAAGAAAAGTTTTGAACATCTCCAAGGAAACAGAAGGCAGTATGTCAGAAAATAGGAGCTCCCTCAGAAACCTTTTTGTTTACAAGTGTCTGTTTGGATTAACTTTCTGGAACTATGTCATCTTGTCGGTGGAAAATGAACTCCTTACGCCTGTTTCTAACAATTTTCCAGAAGATGGTTCTGACCAAAAAATCAAGAGCCTACCACTCCTCTATACAAATAGACATCAGTCCAAAGCTAATTTTGACTGGGTTGTGATACAAAATACTACAGAAAGCCTGTCATTGTCAGAAATCACAAATGGCAATGTAAAAAAATTGGTAGCTTTACTATCTAATTTTAGAGAAGGTTCTGGGTTACAAAATCTGACACTGACAAATATGTCAGTGGACTGGAATGCTCTTATGGAAGTTTTTCAGACTGTATGGCACTCATCCATTCAATACTTCAATGTTAACAGGATAACACAACTGTCAGACATCAAAAGGTATGTCTTTGACTATGCAGGTACCTCTATGAAAGCACTGACAATGAAGAAAATTCGAATCACAGATCTGTACTTCTCACAGGACGACCTATACCGCATATTTGCAGATATGAATATTGCAAGTTTGACAATAGCTGAATCAGAGATGATTCATATGCTTTGTCCTTCCTCTGACAGTCTATTTAGATACCTAAATTTTTTAAAGAATGATTTAACAGATTTCCTTTTTCAAAAATGTGACAAGCTAATTCAACTGGAGACATTAATCTTGCAATGGAATAAATTTGAGAGCCTTGCCAAGGTAAGCTTCATGACCAGCCGTATGAAATCACTGAAATATCTGGACATGAGCAACAACCTGCTGCGTCACAATGGAGCTGATGTGCAATGCCAATGGGCTGAGTCCCTGACAGAGTTGGACCTGTCCTCCAATCAGTTGGCAGATGCCGTGTTTGAGTGCTTGCCAGTGAACATCAAGAAACTTGACCTACAAAGCAATCAGATCAGCAGTGTTCCCAAGGGGGTGGTTGATCTGAAATCCTTGGAAGAGCTGAACCTGGCATCGAACAGGCTGGCCGACCTGCCAGGCTGCAGTGACTTTCCATCCCTGCAGTTCCTGAACATCGAGATGAATTTGATCCTCACCCCATCTGCTGACTTCTTCCAGAGCTGCCCAAGGGTCAGGGAGCTACAAGCCGGCCACAACCCGTTCAAGTGTTCCTGTGAGCTGCAAGACTTTATCCGTCTGGAGAGGCGGGCAGGGGGGAAGCTCTTTGGCTGGCCATCGGCGTACGTGTGCGAGTACCCGGAAGGCTTGCGAGGAACAGAGCTGAAGGACTTCCACCTCAACGAGCTGGCCTGCAACACGACGCTGCTGCTGGTGACAGCTCTGCTGCTGACGCTGGTGCTGGTGGCGGTGGTGGCCTTTCTGTGCATCTACCTGGATGTGCCGTGGTACGTGCGGATGACGTGGCAGTGGACGCAGACGAAGAGGAGAGCTTGGCACAACCACCCCAAGGGGCAGGAGGCCGCTCTGCAGTTTCACGCGTTCATTTCCTACAGCGAGCGCGATGCGTTGTGGGTGAAGAACGAACTGATCCCAAACCTGGAGAAGGGAGAGGGCTGCGTACAACTGTGCGTGCACGAGAGAAACTTTATCCCCGGCAAGAGCATTGTGGAGAACATCATTAACTGCATTGAGAAGAGCTACAAGTCGATCTTTGTGTTGTCTCCCAACTTTGTGCAGAGCGAGTGGTGTCACTATGAGCTGTACTTTGCCCATCACAAGTTGTTCAATGAGAATTCCAACAGCTTAATCCTCATTTTGCTGGAGCCAATCCCTCCATATGTTATCCCTGCCAGATATCACAAGCTGAAGGCTCTTATGGCAAATCGCACCTACCTGGAGTGGCCGAAGGAGAGGAGCAAGCATGCCCTTTTCTGGGCTAACCTCAGGGCAGCTATTAACATAAACCTGCTCACTCCTGATGAAAACAGGTGTGGGGCAACAGATCAAGAATCTTCCTAATAGAGTTTCTTCTGGTTTTCTTTGAGAAGCAATAAATATGATTTCTCTTGTTTGTCATGTATTTAACTTTTTGTTACTCAACTTTGGTTCTACCTAGTTGTCTGTGTTGCCTCCTAACCGTAGTCAAAATCCAGTTCACCTTATTGCAAATGTCTCAAGGCAGGAAATCACAGATCTGTCTGAGTGTAAATTTTGAAATACAGCCTGAGATACTGTAGTGAGCTTTTCCTCAGCAGAATAAAATCTAGAGCATTCAGAATATTCATGTGGAAAAATGCTTGAGCTAATGGAGAGTTTGCAGAGCTGCTTTAATCACAAAGCTTAGACAACTTGGTTCAAAGGACATCTTCTGTTAAAATTAGTTTGCAAGATAGAAAATGATGGATCCTGAAAAACAAAAGGAAAGATGAGCTACTTTACCTTTTGGGGCTCCAAGTTTGGCAGTGCAGCAAGGGAAAAGCAGTGAATTGACAGAGCTCTAATCCCCATCTTCTGACAAAGTCAATTTGGTACCATTTTGATCCTGAGAGATTTACAATATTTGCTTTTCTTTTAGAAATACAGCAGGCCCCTCTTCCTGTACTTGTGCTGTTTTGGCTTCAGGAAGGCATGGCTGGGCTCAGAAAAACATTCAGAAATGTTTTTTCATCTGCTAAAGATGATGACAACAAACTTCCTCTTTGCTCCAAGAAGGGAAGATCATTTGAAATAGCAGACTTAGATGACCATCAAGCAGGAAATTTCCCTTCAAAAACGTGCTTCAAAATGAATATGAGAGAAGAAAGTGTGTTAAAAATCCTCATTTAATATAGAATGCTTGCATTTTATCTCATCCTGTCTTCCATTATTATTAACAAATGATTTTAGTTCTGGTCTTCTTTTTGCATTAGGTCTAAGCAGGCTGAGATTTCTTGGCTTCAAATCTTGAACTGTGAGTGACTGTTCATGACCTGTAGAGGAAAGGTCAAATTTAACACCTTTAACTCTCACATCCCACTTAGTCTCAAAATTTATATAACAACTACTATCAAATTGCAACCATTTCATTCAAGACTGTGGAAACAAACATTTTCTGTACTTCCTCCTTCCCTCCAACTGATGCTTCAGTGTATGACTCATTTGACCATTAGAAAACTGAAGATGATCAGTCTTAGCTTTGCAGAAGCAGGGACAGCTGGACTGTTCTGTGGTGCCTCACTTGAAAATTTTCTTTGAGAGCCTCAGAGTTCTAAGTCAGGAGCCCTTGAAACTTCTGTGATACACTTGTTGTGTGTAACCTTAAAACACATTTGGCTTCTTCTGTTGGCTGGAGGACAGAGAAACCCTCTGAGAGTCAGAGTGCACCAGGAATCCTTCCACTTACTCGCATGGGAGCACATAGCTGTTGCCAGAAATTAAGGAGTGGAAGGTTTTAGCAAGACAAGAAACATTTGCTTGACACTTTGGAAAGAACTTGGGAAACTGACATCTGGATGTAGCTGATGTGATGATAAGCAGAAATACAGAATGACAAGTTTCTGGTATGTGTCCCAAATCCTTGAGTATGAAGAGTGGCTTTTAGTGAGCATGGGCATCAATTAAAACTTGTACTTTGGAACCAGAAACCCACATACTATTAGCTTTTTTCCCGTGATATGTGCCAAGTAATTGATAAAATAGCTACACATGCAAGGAATTGTTGCGTCTAGTTTCTCTAATTTCACATATGAGAATATTTCAAACAATTATTTTAGCCTCTGCCATACTCTCAAACCCTTTGTGTAAAACCAGTTTTAGTCCATGAAGAAATTTTTCCTATGCTGAGGCCATGTGTTGTCTCACAGCACATCAGCCACTTTATCTGCACATTTTGGAAAGTAACTAACCCTTTCTGTGCAGCCAGGTGATGTGTTCCTGCAATTGGTTCTGCACTGAAATCTGTAACTGCTAATGCACTCCTATCAGGAAAAGGGAGTGTGTAAAAGTGTGTTCTGATACCAGATACCATATCAGAGCAGATTCCTGGCATTTGACTAGTCATCTTGATGACTAGCAGGAAGTCTACTTTAACATATATAAAAATATCAACAAGCAAAATTGATAACATGGGGGTTAAACACTTGCCAAAACCAAAACAATGTGCAGAACGAAGTCGAAGTGTAAATGTTTTTATGTATATCTAAGTAGTGTGTAGTACAAAGCAAACTGAACTGCAGCCAGACAAAACTGAGAGTTGGGCATTTTTTAGCTTTGGAAATGTTAAAAAGCATCATCATTGAAGTTCAACTGCAAAAAGTAAGAGCAGGGAAAGGCACTTCAGGGAAAATAATGGGACTCTGTGGGAGATGAGGCATTCTGCAGAGAGGAAGGTTCAAACCCTCTGTGAAATCCGTGTTTTTACTCAGGGCTTTGGTTTGTCTGGTTTTTCTTTTGGAAATATTTTCCTGAGATTAACTATAATACTCATCTGTAGTCACTGTGTCCTCAAGAGAAAGCAGTATTTATAAACTAATAAAGTGAGAAAGTTGTGTTTTCTGCTTGGTCGCTCTGCATTACCAGTTTCACTTCCACAGCTTTGATCCTTGTGCCTATGCCAAAGCAAGGTAGGTTTGAACATAAATGTGACGCAGTCTCTGCTCACTTTTGCTTGTAGTGGCATGTAGCCTTTGTGACAAATGGGGTTAATTTGTGACAACGAGTGTTACAGTAGAAGATAAGGTCCTCCATAGGACCAAACACTGGCTTTGCAATTAACTTTTCATGAGTGCTTTGATGAGTCCATTTGCTCTGACTGGGATTTAGTTCCATGTCTTGCACATGTAAGCTCCTTTCTGCAGTTCTAGTTGGAGAGATTATTCACACCTTTGGCACTTTGGTGCTGGTCCTGAATAGCTTCTGATACCTGGCCAAGTGCAGCTGTGGTTCCTCTCTGGGTAAGTAATGACAGCATCCAGACAGAAGTGTGAAATGCCTTTTTGTGAAGATAGGCGCTCATTGGTAGAACAGTCTGCAAAAACCCCCAGCAGTATAAAATTAAAAAATGGAATGAATGTACATGTGAAGACTATGGAAAGGGTGGTATTCAGCTTGTACATTTCAGGATGCATGACCAGAAATACATTGCTTTTATTTTTTGCCTATCATGCAAAAGGACTGAATCAGCAAACTCCAACCAGCCCCAAAGAAAACTCTATTGCATTGGTTAGTAAAAATAACATTATGCAATGTTTCTAACAGTTTAACAGAGGTACTAAGGAGTATCAGTTTTATTTTAACTAGTTGCAATTTTTTCTTTATGGCAAACTGTTGATTTGAATGCATTTTAAAGTCTCATAAAGAAGAGTGGTAAGGAAATTAAACATACTACA
Organism: Formicarius rufipectus; assembly: GCA_013399695.1. Classification (NCBI taxonomy): domain Eukaryota; kingdom Metazoa; phylum Chordata; class Aves; order Passeriformes; family Formicariidae; genus Formicarius; species Formicarius rufipectus. The sequence continues at coordinate 1,026,407 of VXAU01001184.1, forward strand.
ACTAAAATGTGCTTTTTGTAGCTATGTATGCACTAGGGTCACTTATGATGAAAACGGATGGTGTATTTGATTTTATCCATGCAGCAAAGTTGTGAGGTTTTTTTGTTTGTTTGCTTGGTTGGTTTGGTTTGGTTTGGTTTGGTTTTGTTGGTGTTTTTGTTTCTGTATTTGGTTTTTTGTTTTGTTTGTTGGTTTTGTTTTGTTTTGTTTTGTTTTGTTTTGTTTTTTTCTGGGTTATATTGGAAGTAAAGTTGCCACTGTTTTGCATCATTGTGGCATCCTTGTTATGACAAGTGCCTTAGGTTACTCACTTTCATGGATTAATGCCCAACAAAGGGAGTTTTTCTTTTAGCGTGGAGTCAAGACAGTATCAGCTGACAAGCAGACTCTTGCTGCTTATTGACAGACATTCATGATCCCTGGGCTTGTCTCTGGTCATATGTGTCCCAGACTTTTCTCTAACATATTATTCAATTCTCTGCACTGAGGAAAGCAGAATGATTACACTTCAGTCATCAGTTTCAAAATGGAAAATGGCAATTTTCTTTCAGCAAACCAAAGGATTAATTATTTACAAAATTGAAAAGATAACTGCAAAAGAAAACTTTCAGAAGAATCTAATGCAAGCTTGAAATGTAGCTAGCACTGCTATCTAGAAAGAAGTTTCATGCTTTTCATCTTCTTTAGCTGCAACTTTATCTGTTGTGTTAGTTTGGAGGCTTCTAGAAGTGAAATGTTGGTTTTGGTTATTGTCATGGTTTAACCCCAGCCCACAACTAAATACCACGCTCACTTCCCCGCTGTCCCCCATCCTCAGTGAGTAGGAGAATAAAAAAAAAAAAAAAAAGGGTAAAACTCATGGGTTGAGATAAGAGTGTTAAAGTAAAATAATAATAATGATGATGATGATGAAAATGAGAGAGGAATAAAATCTAGGAGAAAAAAAGTGATGCACAATACAGATGCTCATCACCTGCTGACCAATGCCTAACCCATTCCTGAGCAGTGATCAGCTCCCTTGGCCAACCCTCACCCAGTTTATATACTGACCATGATATTTTATGGTATGGAATATCCCTTTGGCCAGTTTGCATCAGCTGCCCTAGCCACACTCCCTCACAGCTTCTTGTGCACCTCCTTGCTGGCAGAGGACGGGAAACCATGAAGTCATTAACGTAGAGTAAGCACTACCCAGCAGCAACTAAAACATTAAAGTGTTATCCACATTGTTCTCATCCTGAATGCAAAATAGTCTTGTATCAGCTGTTAGGGAGAAAATTCACTCTATCCCAGCCAAAACCAGCACAGTTATTTACACCTGCCTTTACAAGGCATCCACTTTCTGCTCTGTTGATTTGCTGCCTAGGCTTGTGTCCTTGTTCAAATCTTTGAGTGGCTGCTTTATTGTATTCCTTCAGCCCCAGATTGCCCTATATTGCCATATTCTTCATGGTTTCCTTACAGATTTCCTATCATTTGGAATATTCTCTGTTAATTTTTTTTTTTTTAATTTTTGAAGGAAGCTGCCATGTGAGGTATCCATGATACCTATCCAAGACATTTCTAGTGCAAAGATAATTGACCTGTAGAGGTTTTTAATTGTGTCAGTTTGCGCCTCTTACTAGCTTTTGCGATATAAACTTTTGCTATTTGTCAACGTGTTACATTAATTACTCTGCTTGCTGAGCAAAAATATTTGTCAGGTTAGAGCGCTGCAAGAGATCTTGATACAAAGAGAAGCTGGCAGTTAGGATTCTGCTTCCTCTTTTCTGTGTGTGCAAAGAGGAAATGCAGTTGACGGATTTTTAGAACATCTGTGTAACATCAGAAGCAGACTTGAAATTAGAAATGCAGTATTATTTAAATAATCTTGCCATGGGGAATATTCTGTACTGCAGGCAGGTTTGTTTCCTCCTAAACTGTACAGTTATGTAAATATTACAGAAGGAAATGTATTTTTAGTCTGAACTGTTAGAAGTTTAGTTTCATTGTGCTCTTAATACCTGCATTGTATGAATATTTCATTAGTTGTTAGAATTGTACAACCTGTTTAAAAAATCCTTTCTACTTCCTGAGGTAGTAATTAGTAAGAAATTAGCATCTCATGTGAGATTCCCTAGCTTGAATATTATGTATGTTTGAGATTCTATTTTGAGGATGTTAACTGAGTATGCAAAGGACTTTTACTGGTTCAACTTGGAGATGAATTCCATGCACAAAAGGTGGGTCATATTTGCTTCATTATTCATATTTTTTTGTCTTTGTTATATTTATCTTGAACTTCATCAGATCTCAGGTGCTGGTGTTTCTTTAGTGTTGGAAGATATTCTTCTATTTGGAAATTTCAGTGAAAGTGCTCATCTGTACATTGAATTTCAGCAAAGGGGAAAGGGGGAAAAATCCTTTGGAATGAGAATTTTAATTCTCAGCCAACTCTAATATCATTCTAAAATGGCATTGAAAAGCTAAATGTTGACCCTTAATATTGCTTTGCTAAATGTATTTGCTTTACTCTTTGACTGTGGTGCTCTTCAATGCTGTTCAGTGTGGCTCGTCCCTTGTGCAGTGTCCAGAATATCAGTACAGTAAATTAAAACTCAACTGGCAGTGGAACATGGACAAAGAATTTATTTCTGGTTTTTTATTCCTTTCACAACATTTCTTACTTTATTCCTGGAGTCCCTTTTGGAGAGGGAGAAGTTCCTCCAGACAGTTCCAGCTCATAGTTTATTTGATTCAAGAGTTAGATTGTTTACCAGCCTGGACTCTGAAGAACAGGGTCAACTGCTCTTTGAAGGACCCTGGGTCAGATTTCCTTGTTGTGTTTCTTCTTGTAAGTGATACTGTACTTTGATCAAACATTCCAGCTTCATTTCTACTGTGCCTTCAGACACTCTCAGCACAACTTTCTGAAGGCACAATTTGAGCTCTCTGTTGGATTCAATTGTGGTAGAATTTATATTTTACTGACTTACTTTTTTATTGCTTTTGGTGATGCTAATTGCATCTATTTTTGCTTACATTAATTAAAAGAAAACTTGATTAAGCCTAGTAGGAGAGTTGGAGGGGAAGGGTTGAGTTTTGATATCATTTAATCAAATTATTATGTACTGGTACACATTATAACCCTGAACTGAAAAAACGGGTTTGGGTTTTATTTAACAAAAGATTACACAGGGACAGAATTTTAACACTGAAACTGAAACAGTGTTTCTGGCTATCACTGCTTCATACACAGTGTCCAGTCATAGTGCAGTTTTCCCAATAGTATGCTTTTCATTAGACTGGTGTTACAATATTCATAAATGTGGTGGGTTGCCCCTAGCTGGATGCCAGGTGTCCACCCAAGCCACTCCATCACTTCCCTCAATTGGACAGGGAAGAAAATCTATAATTAAAGGATTGTGGGCAAGGTAAGGACAGGGAGAGATCACTCATGCATTACTGTCACAGGCAAAACAGACTCAGCTTGTGGATATTAATTAAATGTATTACAATTAAGTCAGAGTAGGGTAATGAGAGATAAAACCAGATCTTAAAACACATTGCTCCTACCCCTCCCTTCTTTGCTGGGCTCAGCTTCACTCCTGATTTCTCTACCTCCTCTTCCAAAGGCACAGGGGGACAGTGAATGGGGATTACGGCCAGTTCATCACTTTATTTCTACTCCTTCTTCCTCCTCACTCTCCTCCCGTCTCCAGCATGAGGTCCCTCCCAGTTCTCCAATGTGAGTCTTTCCCACACGCTGAAGTTGTTAAAAACTCTTCAGTGTGGGTCCCTTCCATGAGATGCAATCCTCCAGGAATGGACTGCTTCCAATATGGGTCCCCCAAAGGGTCAGAAGTCCTACCAGAGAAACTTCTCCAGTGTGAGCTCCTTTCTCCATGGATTCACTGGCCCTGCCAGAAGCCTGCTCCAACATGGGCTTCCCATGATGTCACAGCCTCTTTCAGGCATCCACATGCACCAGCGTGGACCTCCATGGGCTGCAGGGGGACATCTTACCTCACTGTGGTCTCCACCATGGACTGCAAGGGAATCCATGCTCCAGCGCGCATGGAGCACCTCCTCCCCTCCTTCTACACTGACCTTGGTGACTGCAGCATTGCTTCTCTCATATATTGTCATGCTCTTAGGGTTGAATTTGCTGTTGCCCGGGGCTTTTTTCTCCCTTCTGTTGTCCCAGAGGCACTGCTACCATTGCTGATGGGCTCAGCCTCGGATCTGTCTGGCATGGGCTCTGTCAAACACAAAGAGAGCTTCTGGCAGTTTCTCACACCCCCAGAGTCCTTCCACTAACAAAACCTCACCATGCAAGCCTAATACAATGGACAGTATAATACCTACTCAGCATTCTTGACTTATTGGTAAAATGGACCCCTATGTCTCTGTGCTATAGCATGGACAAAGCTGCTCAGCTGACCTGAGGGGGTGCATGGCCATATCCAGGGTCTTTGGACTGTGAAGAGGAATACCCTTTGTCTCCTCTGAGTGAAGAGATTGTTTCTGCATGAATTCCTGTAAGGGTGGTTTTATTGGTGCTCTGTCACCAAATGTGTGTGAGCTTGGGGTGTACAGAAAGAGCAGATGGGCAACTTTTTCTGTTCTCCTTATTCCTAAATAAATTGTCTACTTGTCTACTAGTAGTATAAGATTTTTAGTTTTCAAGATTGTGGTGAAATTTGTATTTCCTCATATCTATGTGGTTTTAACATAGCAGTGATTTTATTCCTCTCATTACAAAGAAATTAATTTATATTTAACTGAGAAAAACAGTATCTGGAATTAAAGAATGGGGGTGAGAACAATTTGTAACAACTTAGAACAAGAGTAAGTAGAAATATTTTTTTACTACATAGATTTTATAATTACTTTCTTCTAGCAATAAAAAAGCAAATTCAACCATTCAAAAATTTCATCAAATTCCATATGTTTTCTTTTCATAGGGCTGGACTCAACAGTGAGACATATTAAAGAGAAAACAATGATATGCTTCTGTGTTTCTGTAAAAAACCCAAGAAAAATCTGGATAGCATAATGAGACCCCTCACAAATATCTACATCTTTGCTTGTGCCTTTACATTCACACTATGGAATAACATCCAGCCAACTGTGGAAAATGAGTTTATTGCAAATTATTCAAACAGATTGCTTACTAATGTTCCAAAAAACATTCCAGTACATACTCAAGTATTAGATCTATCACATAATAGCATCTCTGGAATTGATATCTCAGAATTTATGTATCTTTCTTACCTTCAAGTATTAAATCTTTCTCATAATGTAATTATGGTGCTTGACTTTAGTGTTTTTGTTTTTAATGGAAATTTAGAATACTTAGATTTATCTCATAATAACATTTTGAAAGTTTGCTGTCTAACTCTTGCTTATCTTAGACATTTAGATCTTTCTTTCAATAAGTTTACTGCCCTGCCCATCTGTGAGGAATTCGGGAACATGTTTCATTTGGAGTATTTAGGATTAAGTGCCACAATGATACGAAGGTCAGACTTCAGGTATATCAAGCATTTGCGGCTGCGCACTGTCTTCCTGACCTTGGGAAACTTTTCTCTGTATGAGCCTCAGAGCCTGACAGCCTTGAATACAAGTAACCTCCACATTGCTTTTGCAGCAAACCAAAACTTCAGTTTTTCCCTCTTGTACGATGGAATGAGCACTTCAGAAAATTTAAAAATTGTTAACTTAATATATACCATGAGCTATAAAGATTTCCCCACTCCTTCTTTGATGCTTCTGAAGAAAATCAAGACAACAGATCTCATGCTTGACACGGTGGACTTACAGTGGGCTATAATTCTGCAAATTTTCCTGCTTATTTGGTACTCACCTGTGGAGCATTTGACTGTGAGAAATTTGACTTTTCAGGGACCATTGGGAGATCTAACAGAATATGAATTTCTACCCTTATTAAGCTCTCTGGAACAATTAATCTCCTTGGATAGCTCCATGAAGGCATTGACTTTGGAGCGTGTTCGTAATAAGATTTATTATTTCAACCAGGAGGTTCTATACAGACAGTTTTCAGAGATGAATATTGCCCGTTTGACAATATATGATGCATATATGCCACACATGCTTTGCCCAAATAGAACAAGCTCATTTCAATATTTAAATTTTTCTCACAATGCCTTGACGGATGAGCTGTTCCAGAATTGTGGCACTCTGATAGATCTGAAATTACTTATTTTGCAATGGAATAAATTTGAGAGCCTTGCCAAGGTAAGCTTCATGACCAGCCGTATGAAATCACTGAAATATCTGGACATGAGCAACAACCTGCTGCGTCACAATGGAGCTGACGTGCAATGCCAATGGGCTGAGTCCCTGACAGAGTTGGACCTGTCCTCCAATCAGTTGGCAGATGCCGTGTTTGAGTGCTTGCCAGTGAACATCAAGAAACTTGACCTACAAAGCAATCAGATCAGCAGTGTTCCCAAGGGGGTGGTTGATCTGAAATCCTTGGAAGAGCTGAACCTGGCATCGAACAGGCTGGCCGACCTGCCAGGCTGCAGTGACTTTCCATCCCTGCAGTTCCTGAACATCGAGATGAATTTGATCCTCACCCCATCTGCTGACTTCTTCCAGAGCTGCCCAAGGGTCAGGGAGCTACAAGCCGGCCACAACCCGTTCAAGTGTTCCTGTGAGCTGCAAGACTTTATCCGTCTGGAGAGGCGGGCAGGGGGGAAGCTCTTTGGCTGGCCATCGGCGTACGTGTGCGAGTACCCGGAAGGCTTGCGAGGAACAGAGCTGAAGGACTTCCACCTCAACGAGCTGGCCTGCAACACGACGCTGCTGCTGGTGACAGCTCTGCTGCTGACGCTGGTGCTGGTGGCGGTGGTGGCCTTTCTGTGCATCTACCTGGATGTGCCGTGGTACGTGCGGATGACGTGGCAGTGGACGCAGACGAAGAGGAGAGCTTGGCACAACCACCCCAAGGGGCAGGAGGCCGCTCTGCAGTTTCACGCGTTCATTTCCTACAGCGAGCGCGATGCGTTGTGGGTGAAGAACGAGCTGATCCCAAACCTGGAGAAGGGAGAGGGCTGCGTACAACTGTGCGTGCACGAGAGAAACTTTATCCCCGGCAAGAGCATTGTGGAGAACATCATTAACTGCATTGAGAAGAGCTACAAGTCGATCTTTGTGTTGTCTCCCAACTTTGTGCAGAGCGAGTGGTGTCACTATGAGCTGTACTTTGCCCATCACAAGTTGTTCAATGAGAATTCCAACAGCTTAATCCTCATTTTGCTGGAGCCAATCCCTCCATATGTTATCCCTGCCAGATATCACAAGCTGAAGGCTCTCATGGCAAAGCGCACCTACCTGGAGTGGCCGAAGGAGAGGAGCAAGCATGCCCTTTTCTGGGCTAACCTCAGGGCAGCTATTAACATAAACCTGCCAATACCCATTGAAGCAAATGAGCAGCAGAGTGATGTTACATCTACTAGTAGTATAAGTACGTGAATAACTGGCTTTACTATCTTGCATTATGTTAATAAACTTTTTTTTTTCATTATTCCTAGTTTGTTGTAAAATGTAATTGTCATACATACAGAAATTGCTATTGCTAATTCTAGTCATCAGGGTAGTCAAAAGTCATCTTTAATTGCCTATCATCAATGAAGAGAAGGAGAGAGACATTTTCAGTAACTGACCTTCTGTTTGGTTTGCATAGATTTTGGACTTTTCCCATTGAAAGCCATATGTGAAAGTAATGATAGTGGTTGGTTAAGTGTCATCAGGACTGCCAAAATATGCATTTAGTCTTTGTTCTGACATGGATGTTGTGTGGTTAATATTGTAGGCATCTGCTTCCTTGGATTTAGTTAGATAATAGAAGAAACTGTTGTTTAAATTCCTTCTTGTACTTTGGTATACCACATGTCATGGGTGCAGTACCCCTACACCTTTAGCCTGGTTTCCTTCCTGGAAGTCTTTCCCTTCATTACAGAGAGACTTTCCTGGGTAAATGCTGAAAATTTGGATCCATTAATCCTTGTCTAATAGTCTTCTTTCCTTGCTGTATGAAAGATTCCCACTTGCCTAGAGATACCTACCAAGTAATGATTTCATATGCTATTCTTTTTCTTCAATATCACAATAAATATCTGAACTCATACATTTTTTTTAATACTGTAATATTGCTGCTTTCTGCTATGATCATATCAAGCTGGACTGGGTTACATATTTTTCCTGTTTTCTAAAGCTTAGAATCTTGATGTTTGGAGGTGAACCCTCTTTTATCTCCAAAGTGAACTCTGTCACTTTGCTCTTTTAATCAGCAGATGGTGAGGGTCATCACATAGGTGAAAAAGGAGTGATTTTCTTTGGGAAATAATTTCTCTGCTAAAATCTAACTGATTAAACTAATGGTGTTTTTTGATAGGAGACATCTAGTAGTTTGGTGTACTTGGATTTAGTTTATAACTGTGAGCAGCAAGTGAAGTGAGCAAGCCAGTAAGAGGATGTGATCCTTAACACTCACTGAGCTGGCTCACCAACCATACACAGGCATAGCAGCTGCATGAAATAGTGAATCTGAAGTTGTGGGAGAGCTTCCTGGTGGCCAGAGATGCTGAGAAACCGCTGGCACCCACCTACCAGTTCAGGTTAACTGGATAGGATCACAGTAGGATGCAAAGTGCCTGGCTCCTAGTATATAACTTTGGAAAGAAGAGCTAGAAATCTCTACTAAATCTTAATTTCAAGCAAAGGGAAGTTGTCTACTGACAAGCCTATGGGAATCTCATGGGGTTCAACAAGACTAAGTGAAAGATCCTGAAGGGGGGTGGGGAAAACCCTGGTATCAATGCAGGCTGAGGAATGAACAGATTGAGAGCAGCTCTGCCAAGAAGACTTAGGGGTGCTGGTGGATAAGAGGCTGGACATGACCTGGCAATGTGCATTTGCAGCCCAAAAAGCCAACTGTGTTCTGGACAGCATCCAAAGCAACATGGCCAGCAGGGCAAGGAAGGCGATTCAGTCCCTCTACTCTGCTCAGTGAGATCCCTCCTGGAGTACTACATCCAGTTTTTGAAGCCCCAAGATAAAGGTATCGACCTGTTGGAGTGAGTCCTGAGGAGGGCAACAAAGGTGATCAGAGGGCTGGAGCACTTCTCCTATGAAGATGGGCACAAGGAGTTTGGATTGTTCTGCCTGGAGAAGAGAAGGCTTCAGGGAGACCTTATTATGCTCTTTCAGTCCTTAAATAAGAAAGATGGGGACAGACTATTGCAATAAGACAAGAAGCAATTGCTACAAACTGAAAGATGGTTGGTTTAGATTGAATATAAGCAAGAAATTATTTTTCATGAGGGTGATGAAACATTGAAAGAGGTTGTTTAAAGAAGTTGTGGATGCCTTATCACTGAAAAAATTCAAGGGCAGGTGGTACAGGGCTCTGAGCAACCTGACCTAGTTGAAGACATCCATGATCATTGCAGTAAAGTTGGACTGGACAAACTTTAAAAGTCCCTTCCAACCCAAGCCAATTTGTGATTCTATAATTTTATGATTCTACCTCTCCAGGGCTCCTCAGCACTTTAAACTAGAGAATGCTACCAGAAAATGCTGTGCCCCTCCTTCCTGAAAGACTTCTCTTCCTCCCAGACATTACAGTCTTAAGGATATGATTAGCATTCACACTAAGTGCTAGAGGGCATAGAGTCTGTCTTATGAACCAGATGAAAAACAGGAAGTAAAATTTCTCAGATCAGGCTTTCCTGTCTCTGTAAATCAGCACACTGAGGTTTAACATACAGGGCCTGGGTTGTGGAAAAATCCCTCACAAGACTATTCTGAAACCTAAGTTTTAGGTGGCTGTGAAAGGATTAGTTTCTTAAGTCTGCCATGTATATTGTTTTAGAATATTAGCACTGTAACATCCCTTTATACTCTGTCCTTCCCACCTCACAGATATTTGATGCACATGCCAAATATTTCCGTTATTTACATACCATACCAGACACTTCACCTTCTTAAAGTTGTTGTTGGCTAGACTTCATGAACGAAGATTTTGGGATAAGCCTGCGCAATGGATTTTTTAGGTGAGGCACAGGGTGTGCAGAACTGGCCCCACCCCCTTTACTCCTGAGGTTCATTTTGCCACGGCCGAGCACGCTTCTTAAAGTACACTTCTGGGATCCTTTGATAAAGCAGGCTCTGTTTGTTGTGCTTTGGTGTGCTTGTTGGTTTTCATTTTTAAGTTAGCATTTGACAATATGTCTCATCACTTCTCTGTTAGAAGTTGCATTTTTTTTTTCCCTGACACTCTGTACATAAACTGTTGATTGTTTGTTTTAGCCAGCCTCAGTGATAGCAGGTAAGACAGAACAGCTTCATTTCTCAAATACGAGAAAAGAAATATTATCTTAAAATACAATCGCATAAATTTTGCCCTTTTCCTCGGACTGAGGGGGACACCCAGTGGCCGATTAAATTATCACAGTTTCATGAAAATGATAGCCCAGTCTAGAACATACGCAATGCTCTTTGACTCAGGACAACTGAAAGGGATAATTGTACCAGTCCAGCAGCTGGAGCAGCCTCTTGCAGGTGTGTGTGGGCTAGAGAGGACAGGTCAGGACGAGCCCTTCCCCGTGGCAGCTCCACACTGGGTCAGTGGCTGTGACTCAGTCTCCTGTGCCACTGGTCCCTTCTGCCTGACCCTTGGAAATCAACAGCATGATGTGAGCAGACCATGGCTTTACAATGAGCAGTCTTTATTTCCAAGCAGGAGGTCAAGAAATACAAGCTGGTCATTTTCTTGCGTTGTTTTCTGTTTGCAGATTTTAATTTTTTATGCCTCATTTCTGCTGTACCTGCTTTCCCTTCTGTCACCACAGCACAGTGCAGGTGCTCGCCAGACTGATCTGCAGGGTCCCAGGCAGCAATAGACCAATGCCCCAGTGCAATTACCTCAGCAGGAACTGGAAGAGTTAAGAGATGCAGTGAATTCAGCTGGGCTTACTCTTTTTAGGCATCTGAAAAGGTGTGACTAAACCCTCATTCTTCATCATCATCTCTCAGCGAAGCCTGCAGGCATGCCCAGAGGCGAGCAGGACTCAGGAGTGTTGATGTGTTGGCAGTGCGAGTCTGCGCTGGCAGCTCTGGCAGCGCGGTCTGGGACAGGGCTGTGGGGCAGAGCACGGCTGAAGGAGCAGGCGCAGTCATCTTGCGGGTGGTAAAAAAGGCAAACCGGGGTGTTTCGTGCTCCAGACCTGTAAGTGGACTACTCAGAATACCCTAACAAGAAGTGCGTGAAATATCTTAGTGAGCTTGCCACCGGGTGTGCTGCCGGGCACAGCTGCTCCAGCAGGCAGGAGCTGGGAGCGGCACCGGGACCTCCAGGCAGTGCCTTCTGCTGCTGCCATCGTCCCTCATGGGGCAAGCGCACATGGGAAGTGGCCACGGGTCCTGCAGAAGGGCCACCCAAAACCCCAGAGCCCACTGGGGTCTCCAGGCTTTCCTCTGACCCTTGCACATGCGTCACTGCTCTCGGTGCTGCAGGGTGTGACAACGTGACCACAAACAATATTCTGAATGTTTTATTAACAAGTATAATACATATGAACTGTATACTAAATATAGTATGAGGACTGTACAGTACAAATTTATGTTCACAGTTTGACATGACAAAATGTCATTACTGAATTCCCATTGGACTACCAAAGTAGAAACAGTGAAAGTACATTAAACATTCACATCTTTAGTAAGAAACGATTACCAAAATGTCTCCATATTTGCAAGTTATAGTAATGCACACTAAAAACCTTTAATTACCCATTCTTATTAGCTTATAAAATATATTACATTTTATTTTAAAAATTCTGCATAGTTTATAGAAGTATTAAAGTAAATAAAACATCCTTGCTATATTTGCAGGTGAGAGATGCTAAGCAAAAAGATTATTTTGACCCTCTAAATTACATTTAAAAAGTGCTAATGTCTGCAAAATATAATGAAAACTGGTGTAGCCTTCTTAGATGTAAAATGCTTTGTAAAAAGGATTTGTATTCATCTACATGTTGCTAACCTTGACAGAGACAACAACATATTTGGACATTTGAAATATCACTGCAGAATGGTGGGTATATATTTAAATAAACCCCACACATCAATACATGCTTAGTTTTTTGCAATTGTATTAGAAACTAGTAATTTATTCTAATCCAATGTCTTAAACAGGCCCATTTAGTAGGACAGCATTAACTGTTATAAACTGTACAGTGCAATACTGCTATGGAAAAAGGTGGGGGGTTTTAATACACACATTGTCCAGGATTAGGGTTTTTTATCTCAACTGCCTTTTCTGTTGGGTAAGGATGGAAGGACTGGCTTTGGAAAGTAGTTGTGTGTATTTAGAAATTAAAAGGTATCCCTCAAATCAGAGTTTGGTAATATCAGTCGATGAGCTGGTTAAGCTGTAAATTCATATTCAGCTGAAAGACAGAAGCATATTTGTTTGTGGCCTATTTGACATCCCACAGACACCACAGACACAAGGGAAAAATCCTGTAAGGCATTTACATGAAATAATCTCAAATACTTAAATTTACTATTTAAATTTCTGTTGTCTTAATTCACAAGGCACATAGGTATTTTTAAGTTCCACTGAATCTCCACTGTATTTGCCCCCACCATTAGTATAAATATTTCCAGGAGAGAGATACATAAGCTCATGAATTAACATGGCAAATAACCTAGGCTACATTTTCTGGAGTAACTCTAGTGACAAAGAAGTTCTGCTTTCAGGGTACTTGATTTTAGTGTCTGATTTAAAAGAAATGTTAAAAAAAAAAAAAGAGAGCATACTCATTAAAACATTGGATGAAAAACTCAAAAGAGAAACAGAACATTGAAATGTTCCCTAAACATCCCAAATTATATGCATTTGTTAAGCTAAAAATGGGACCAGTTGCCATTAAGCTGCTTATAGTATCTGCTCTTTCCCCTAGAACAGATAATTATTTTCATCCCAGGATACTAAACATCTGTAAACTTATGATTGATGCCATAGGGCAGCCACTGATGCACCTGCATTTACAAAACTGCCATTAAAACCTAAAGCGAATTCTACCACTGACAACAAAAATATCCAACAAAAATGCCCATTCTGGAATAGCTGATCATCAATACCAGCCTCTTTCCTACAAGTTCCTCAATGTCATTAACAGTCTGGCCTACAAAAAATATCAATTAATGTCCCAGGTTTTTCAGCACCATAGATGAGCAGATCAGGGTCAGTTACAAGAAGTCAGATGAAATGTAACTTCCTTCAGCTCTAACAAAGTGGTATGTCTAAATCTGTAACAGAGCATGTGGATCTTCCTCACAAAAGCACAAATGTTCCCAGCCCTGCTTTGCAAATCCCTGTTCTCTCCTTTGTAGAGCACACAGTCAGGGCTCTATCCTTAAATTAAATTGCCGGTTCCATACATCCACATGTAGTTGTTAAACAGCTGAACAACACTTTCTATTTCATAGAAATTGCTGTTGGAGCATTTTTCTCCACAAGTTCAGATCTCTCCTTCTCTAATTTTAGGGATACATGGATGTCAGCAGAATAGATGGTAAAGTCCTATCTCCAAGGGAAGGCTCTCTCACACTCTCTCATCTCTAAGACTGTTTTACCATTGGACTCCACAGGATGTAGAAGCACAGCCTACCTGCTCCATAAGCTCAAATATACCCACCTGCCTCCTCCTGCAGAGTTCTATGCAACTCTTCCTCCCCTCACACCCTCACTGTCCAGTGGGATTTTCCAAGACATAAGAAAACCTGACTTCAGGATGTTTAATTTGCACGGAATAGTGTTCCCCTTGTGTAGAACAAAGAAGGAAAACACACTGGTGCAATGAGAGCACAGAGAAATACATCTGGTTTCCTCACAGTGCCACAAAGTCTATCAGCTAATACAGACAAAAATCTTCCTTTCAGAGGACTCCCAGAAGGGAAAATTTCTGAGGTCAACTGCAGGCTGTGTCAGTTCAATTTATTTTACCCATGGAGTTGTTTGCTAACAGATACGGGAGTTACAACTTGCTGATGTGACATTTTAATGCAATAGACACATCCACAGGGAAGTTTTGTCTACCTACAAAAAGAGACTACCAAAGTAACAGATCAGTTAGGAACTGGATGATTTGGTATATATTTTTATCAAAAGCAGACCCATGACTCAATTTATCATCAGAAGTGCTTCATATCTGATGCTATCTTCCCATAAAATATTGTGGATTAATAATTTTAAATACTGTAGTGTATTAAAGTGGTACTCAAAACAATGCAGTTCAGAGTCTTTTTGAGATAATGATTGCTATTTTCTGAGGTACAGCAAAGACAAAAAATTATTTAGCGGAAATGCAGGGGCATGATTGCAGGGGGATAGTCTGTATCCCTGAAATGAGGTGTAGTAAATTTCTATGAATGAGAGTACCATAGAATCATAGAATATTCTGAATTGGAAGGGACCCATCAGGATCATCAAGTACAACTCCTGGTCCTGCACAGAATGCCCCAGGAGTGATAACATGTGCCTGAGACTGTTGTCCAAACACTTCTTGAACTGTCAGGCTTGGTGCTTTGACCACTTCCCTGGGGAGCCTGTTCCAGTGCCCAGCCACCATCTGGGTGAAGAACATTTTCCTGATATCCAACTTTAACCTCCCCTGACTCAGCTACATGCCATTTTCTTGACCATATGTATTCCACCCATACACTTGCACAGAAACCAGACATACAGTGTCACACAAGGTCTTCATTTAACAAATCCACTGGCGTATTATTCAACAAAAATAAGGTTATATACTACACTATAATGCAGATGACAGATGACATTTGTTTAGATGCACAGTATTATGTATGGACCAATTCCAGCCAATTTTTCATCTTGACTGGGATAAATGATGCTATGATTCAGTCTTTCTGTAAAGTAATTATACTGCTTAGATTTATTTCCTCAGTGTTACTCACTGTTTGGGCAGAGGGGGTTTCTAAATCAGGTGTCTTTCTAAAACTGTTGTATTAACCACATTGCAGAAATCAACACAGCTGTCAAGAGTCCATTCATTGCATTGCTGAGCATAAAATGAGAATGCATCTCTTACTGGACACATAAATAAAAGTCTCTGGCAAGGACTAGCATTTTGGATATCCAGTAACATTTACTACTTCATCAGTATATGCTGGGTTGATTATATGAAGAAACCAACAAAAGCTGTTAGTTTACGAATTCCCTTATTCACAAATGGAATACATTAAACATACTGAATGTAGAAAGGGTTTGCTTAGCATCCCCAAGAGAAAAAAGGTAAGTGTTCACATTCTTTAGGTCTGACCCGTGGCAAGGACATCGAAGGGTTAGATAACATCTGTTACTGACCATATGTAAGCTTTTAATGGTATAAACTCAGAGATCCAGACCAGCTGAATCCAAATTAAAATGCATATGTAAAAAACAAAAAAAAAAGTGTGACAGGAGTCAGGGACAGAAGACATTCAGACTAGCATGTGGCGTTTTCTGTGAAGAGCAAGATGGTCTGAACGTGAAAAGCTACGGTCACAGTCTGGGCACTGAAAAGGTTTGATTCCCGTGTGCTTGCGGAAATGCCGCGTCAGTTCATCGGAACGAGCAAACTTCCACGTGCATCCCTCCCAAGTGCATTTGTATGGTTTTTCACCTGGAAAAGGAAACACAGAAGTGGAGAGTTAAGACATGAATGCATCAGTTAAACATCTCACAGATTTATTCTCTTGCCTTGTCAAATTTCAGCAAGTACTTTAATGCCCACAGAAAAGGCCTGCAAACAAGGCCAGCACAAGGCTGCAGAGTACTCTGCACTAGAAACCGTGTAGTTAAACAGACAAAAAATTTGTTTCCTGTCACAATTTATTTTTTTATTGTCTTTCTGTTCCTCTCTCTGCCATATTAGCACTTGTTTTGTTTCATCAAGCCCAGAAATGTGAAAGTTTAAGCATTTGTTCAAGTATTTTCAAAACAGGGACCTTGTATTCCAGATTAGCTGGGAGAAATGACTGTGCTAGCATGCAGCACAGCAGGCAGAAATCTTCTTGTGATTTCTGAAATTTAACGTAGTATTAATAACTGGTACCACTGCCTCAGGTATTTCAACTTAAAATCTCTCTCAATCATACGTTATTCTCCTTTTTAACACAACAGTACTGCCCCCAAACCTTGGATGTGCATACAGAATGCCAAAATGAGCATTTTTGTGGAGAAGAGAGATGGGGACATGCTTAATTGAACACTTGTTTAGAAAAGAGCACCACTGGACCACTGGTTACCATGCCCACAGAGCAGATGTGTTTGCATTTGGCACACAGCCCAGATTTCTGCAAATGGGCTACTCCCTGGAAGTTTCAATCAAGTTTAACCGTGTTGTCATAGGTGAGGCAGTGCAATTTGAACTGTTTTAGTGTTTACAGATTGCACATATTGAGTAATCCACAAGCAACTAGACACAAAATGAGTGAAGAGCCAGCGAATGTAAAACACACCAGCACACACTATGAACCTGTTTTGTCTTAGTCTCTTGTTGTGGGCTTTTCCTGCTATGTCCTCTGTCTTTTGCTCAGCCTGTAATTATATCCACAACAATGCCAGATCTAACTTCTGTTGTTTTGTTATTTACACCTGTGGTCACCTGGCCATTAGCAGAAACAAGCTTAGCCTAGTATTTTACCACAGACTTGACGAAAGAGAAGCACAGCAAAGCCCAAACCTGTGTGGGTTCTTCGGTGAGCCTTCAGATGGGAGCTTTTAGTGTAGACTTTGTTGCAGCCTTCATAGTCACATCGATGTATTCTGCGTTTTCTTTGTGTCTCCGGAGATTCCACAGGTAAAGGTCTCTTTCCTGGCTGAACTATAACCGAAGGGTGATTCCTGCAAAGTCAAACTGAATGTTAAAAATGAAAAGCATTTAGGACAGCAAACCTCAGCTATTATGATTCATCATTTTATTCACTACTAATCTTGTCTCTTGGCAGAAAGAACAACATTACATGCATGTCAAAAAATTCAACAGGGTTTAACAGATTTTGTGTATTCTAGCAGTAATATTTTTTAAATGTTTACTCACTTTGTGGCATGATGTAGCCATTTTTACTACTTCCTAGCTTTTTTAAACTTACAAAGGAAAAACCCTCTTCAAATTCTTGTTTTTCAGTCAGCCCTGGATTTCTCAAACTATGAGTTCATAGTGAACTTTTATTTGTTTACTATTTTTCATTTTCCTTCAAATGTAACTAATTTGCTTGTAATTGGAAACAGCTATTCCATGTTATTAAAGAAATTGTGTCTTTAGGGTTTCAAAGCAGAAGTCAATCTTTATTCTTCCAGCCACTCCTTTAAAAGGTAATTAAGAATTTCCTGTTTGCTGCTGGCAGGAGGGTGCGGCCTCCCTGTACCACTGACGTCAATTCCTAAAATTAGAGCTTAGCCTGCGTGGCACACCCACAGGATGTCTGAAGTTGTCCCTCCACCTTCATAAACATAATTTTTCACTTTGGAAGTCCACAGGTACAGCGCAGGTAAGCCATGTACTAACTACATATAGACTTCTTCAACACACAAAACCATAAATATCCACGCAGGTGAAAACATACGAGCCTCTAAAAAGGTGTCATTGACTGTTGAATGACATCCCTACTGCAGAACTGGGGACAACCTTAATTTTCCCATATCGATGTTAGAAAAGGCAATAGGTATGTTTGTCAAAAAGGTGTATGGCATTACAAATCTTGGAAACCTGACGATGTTGCATTTTTCAACCCATTAGCAGACCTGTATCAAAGCTTTTAACACGCTTTTCAGCTTTTAACTGAAACTTAGAATATAATGTGCAGGTATTCAACATTAGCATTCCCTGTTGCAAAACCAGCTCCTCCATAAGACAGAAACGAGCTTTCTAGAACTCCTGTCTTTTTTCTGTTACTCTATTTCACTTTTTTTTAACGACTGAATTATGTTTTATAACACTATGTTCTATTAGTTCTTTAGACCAAGTTCCCTTAGGGTCTAATTTTCAGAAACTCCAAATACCTGCTTCTCTGAGCAAAATAAAGGGCATATACTAAAGATAGCAAATCTTCTGCATGTTTTAGGAGAAAAAATTTCCATGACTCTCCACAGCAGCAGGATGTGGATTAGCAATGTGGGAAAAGTTTAATTCTGTTATTAATTTTTTTATTAGAGTTATAAGCTTGAAATTGGAAATTCTCTTTCTTTGGTGGTTCTGAGACTGTTGAGTGATGTACTCTTCAAATACACATTACATCCAGCTAAAAATATTATAATGGCAGGAAACCCCAGATGGTGATGTTAGACACAGATGTACACACTTCTAAGTAAGACACACAGGCTTCTATCTTCCAAACAAACAGTTCTCTAAGCAATGCTCAGTTTTAACACTGCTGCATACTTGTCTTTTAAGAGAAGCACTGGCTTGGTTTAAATCATTCCGTGGGGAGGTTAATCCTGGGCATGGTAACATCTGAGAAAATTGAGATAAAGGATATTGGCCATACACTGTGATGACTTTCATTCTAAAAGTGTCTCAAAAAAGCACTGAGAATTTGCCTCCTTTTCCCTTTGGAGGAGATAAGATTGGCAAGACAACAGAGCGTTATCAATAATCACATGAGGTGTGGCAGTTTTAAAAAATGGTTAAGGCGGTGTCAAAATTCAGAAGTAAATATTAAGTAAGTGCCAATAATAAAAGTACAGCCCTAAAATTCTTTCATTCCCTCTCATGCAACCAGATATAAATTCATGTAAGTCTACCCACTTAAGTGTCACTTTTCAATAGGTAAGGGTATCTTTCAAAAATCACGTTATATTTTTTATGCCAAAACCTAACGCTCAAAATAAGTCACTTTAAAATAAGACTGAAGGTTTCCTGTGCCCCTTTAATGCAGCTTATATGTCCAAATAATGCATTTAGCCAGTTGGAACCCATGAAAAATGATAAAAACATCATTGCTTAATTATAGATCAGAATACAGAGATTGGGAAAGCTATGAGGTAACAGCTGCTTTTTCAATACGTTTGGGTCTCTCATCTTGAAACTTGTATGATTTGTCTATTTTTTTTTTAATGGTAAAAAATAAAAAATACTAGTTATAAGTTTCTTGTTTTGGACAGAGCAGAATGTGAACTTGAAACGGCAGGGTTTAGGAATAAGCAAGAACAGGACAGCTTTACAGGACAGCTACATAGGAATTTAAGCTGTTACAAGGACAGGGTCTCCCTAAACGTAATGTTCTGTATGGGCAAGCAGAGGAGATGCTTTGGAAACATGGACTACAGAAACGTTTTTTTGTAGCAAAGCTATCTACACATTAAACCAAATTTTATATTCTTTGCTCAGCGGATGGGTTTCCTGTGGAAATGGGACTCACTGGGAAATATCTAATGCAAATCACTAATGCAGGTGACAAGTCTGCAGAAGTCTCAGCCCTGGAGGAAGGGTGTGGTACCAGCCAGGAACAGCACTTACTGGTTTGCTCTTGTTAAAGAGGCTTAACAAAGACAAAAAGTAAACTGGACCATTTGATTGTCCTGACTTAGCAGTAGTTAGTTCCAAATAGAGAAAGACCTGACCCCCTTGTGTCGCAGGTCCATTATGGAATATAAGTAACCACCTAGTAAACATGGATTTTATTACTGTATGTTTATGATAATAAAAAATATAAGGTTATTTTAAAATAAACAGCATAAAGTTTATAAAAGCTGTCAACTAGTTACTTGCAAAGAGCTTACAGTCTAGAAGCTGTATCTAAGCTGTTTGAAGCTTGTTTGGAGCCAAGGAGGGGTGGGCACAAAAAGGCTGTGTAGAATGTAGTTAGCCCCGGAGCTGCAGTGTACCTTCTAATCCAATGGCCATGAGCAGAAGGAAGAGGCAGCCTTCAGAATGAAATGCAGGAGACCACCCATCTTATGCCTTCTTTCTCTTTCTGAATCACACACTGGGCTTTGAGAGTCTGGCTTGGAGCCTGTTTCCCTTACTCTATGAGGTGAGATCAAATACTACCTCAAGGGTGACAATAAGAGGGGAGAAAGGGCAGAAATGGATTCTGAGGTTATGTGCTATGAGCCCTGCTCAGTTCCCAACTTCAGCTCCTGCCAGAGGGCCACACTGGCAGCCTGCATGCCTGCCCAGAGCACTGCCTGTTGAAGGATGGGCTGGGCTTCAGGCCACTCCATGGTTTTAGTAAGTTGACAGGATTTTCCCTAGGGAAACAGGAAATTGAAAGTGACCATGGCTCTTCAGGTACTTCCTGAGAAATTTTTAATGTTTCCAATTAAAAGATTTATGTTCCAGACCTAATTTATTCTTTCCAGTCCTCGTCCTGCCTTCCACAAACAGCAGTGTTTTAAACCCAATTACATCTGATCCAATTCATGCAGTGGCCCCCATAAAGGCTATACCAGCACATCAAGCTAGTACTGGGATGGAAACAAGTGGCTGTGAGGAGAGAAAGCTTAAGGAACTACTTGAGCTGCCACAAAAAATCACCCACAGGACAATGGTCTCAGGTAAAACAGGAAACTTCACTGAATATATACAGAACTTGTAGCCTTGAGGGGGTTCTTTCAACTAGGTAGCCAAATTTTTTGAAAAGACAAAGCGGTCCTCCAAGAAGAGAAACTCACAACACTCACTTTAAAGAAAGGCATTTCAAGTAACAAAAATACAGAGAGCACTATGAAATGTCTTTTAGGTCACTTTCAAGTTTGATGCTGGTTTTACATAAATAGGTTATCACAGGCTTATTGGGACTCCTACTTGAAGTAAACTGTAGGATTGGGACTACCATTGTTTCAGAAATGCATTACATACATGGCAAATCCATGTGGTTGGGATGTATAAATATGTATCAACTTCTGTATTGCAAAAGAAGGGGGGGAAAACGTTGAAATCACATTTCACAGTGGCAGTGGGGGGGCAGAATGGTTTTCTGTACTCTATCATGTATTCTAAAGCACAGCAACAATCTTTCCCACTCAAAACTGGTAACTGCTGCCATGACCTGCTTCCCATTCTGCTGATCTTAGGACTACAGTTGGCTACTTACTCTTGCAACATTACTTGCTGGGGAGACAATGAGGTCATCAATGGAGGTGACATTTGTTCAGGATAGAAGTCAGTCTTCGATGGTTCACTTCCTGGCTCTACTTTGATTGTTTTCTTCAGTGTAGGCTTCTCGTAAGACTCAATAACAGGCACTGTATGGGGAAGGGTAGGAGAGGGAAGACAACACATAACAAATATGAAGAGTTATGGAAAACAAAAAAAAAATACATAAAAATCTACAGTTGAACTAAAAGAAATCTGTTAGTTCTATGTTTAGTGGCAATTTATGCTAAATTGAAAATCTTCCAGTTTTGGTCTATCTCCTGATGAACCATGATTCAAAAC
Source organism: Formicarius rufipectus (assembly GCA_013399695.1). Lineage (NCBI taxonomy): Eukaryota > Metazoa > Chordata > Aves > Passeriformes > Formicariidae > Formicarius > Formicarius rufipectus. Next base: position 1,047,865 of record VXAU01001184.1, read on the forward strand.
ACTTCTGTTCGTTTTAATCAATCCAACATTTTTATCACTTCAAGTTTCAGTAAATAAACACACTTATGTAGGTATAAAGAAGGGCAACAAAGCTGATGAGAGGGCTGGAGTATAAGTCCTATGAGAAGCAGCTGAGGGAGCTGGAGTTGTTTAGCCTGGAGAAGGCTCAGGGGTGACCTTTCACTCTCTACAACTACCTGAAAGGAAGTTGTAGCCAGGTGGGGGTCGGTCTTTTCTCCCAAGCAATTAGCATTGGGATTAAGAGGAAAGAGCCTCAAGCAGCACTAGGGGAGGTTTAGGTTGGACATTAGGAGGCATTTTTTCACAGAAAGGGTGATTAGATATTGGAATGGGCTGTCCAGGGAGATGGTAGAATCATGTCCCTGAAGGTGTTTAAGGAAAGACTGGACATGATGGTGACTACTCATAGATTAGACTCAGTGACCTCAGAGATCTGTTCAATCTAAGTGATAGTAATTCTGTGATCTTGGTAAGTCTGGTAAAAGACTGCACAACAAATTCTATGCCTGCGTATTTTGAAAGAGCAGGAATTATGAATGCAAAGAAATACAGAAAACAAGTGCTTGGATAGAGTGTTATTTTCACAAGATGAGATGGCATAAAAAAGAACTCTGACAACACCAACCTTGCATGCTACTTGGAGGTTCCATCTCATCTGCAAGAACTGTGGGCACCATGATGGACTGCTGGAGATGGGGAGCATACATAAAAGGAACAGGCTGGACCACAACAGGCTGTATAACCGGGAGTATTCCAGGGCTTCTCAGTCCATGGCGTGAAAGAGCAGCAGCCATTACAGGTGGGATTGTTATTGGCATAGAAAGAGGCTGTACTCCTGGGGGTGACGGTGTGAATTTACTGAGAGGTGAGTGGGGTGAGGATAGAGTCAATCCAGGTGAAGTTCTTCTATGCACAGTCTGAAATTTTAGTGGGGAAGGAGAACTACCAGTTGAAGGTGGAGAGCTCCGTTTATTTACTGTGAGGTCTACTGGCTCCATCTGGATTCCATTTGATAGTCCTTCAGGGTTTGAGTAGAATTTATTGTGTAACATACTTGGTGTAGAATAAATGACGCTGTATTTGTTTGGCTTCATTTGGTCCATATAATTGGATGGGTATGACTGTCAAAAGGAGTGGGAAAGAAATAAAGAAAATCAAATAATAAATCACACACAGTTACTGCTGAAAAAGAAAGACAGCTAATAAAAGTGAAAGAAAATAAAAAAAATTTCAAGAAAGCACTTCATTTTACTTTCTAAAATAAAAGTGAATTAAATAAAGATTCCACACAAAGCAAGTTCAAGTACTGATTCACTACCTGTTGCAGAAGCAATGTAAAACAGATTATGAAAACTAATATTCAAGGCTTATTCAATTATTTTTCTCCCTTAAAAACTCCTTGTCCTATACTCAGCTGCACAATTCTTAACTGACCTGGGAAATACATGTGGCTATGCACAGCATATAACTATGTATGGAGAATAATGAAGAGTTGAATTTGACTTAGAATTCCAAGTAATGGTTCCAAATCAAATGCTAAGGTAATTGATAAACAATTAATCACTAAAGCAAGAAATTATGTATCTGAACCCTGAAGTCAATAAAAAATACACAGCTGGACTATATAAGTAGTGGATGAGAAACTGAAGAGTGCAAAATGTAAATTCTAAACCTTTCTAAACCATTTTTGATATATAACGCAGCTAACTAGCCAGGCTGATTTTGGAAAATAAATACAAGGATAAACATTTGGCATGTTGGAAGAATATTCCTATCAATGGTAACTAGTAGTTCTCATCATAATATAAACTCCAAAGCTAATCTTGACCTACGTGATGATCTCCACATTTTAATAATAATTTTACATATTATGTCTTATATTAATTATCTTTATAAACCAAGAAGTATGAATATTCACTAGAGAGTACAGTATTACTAAAAAACTTTCCAGATCAATTTTGCAATTAAAAACTGTTGAAAACTGAGGTTTACTAACAGCTAATTTACAACAGAAACCAATGTGATGTTCTAACATAGGACAGGGACCCAGAAAACACAAGGCGCACAGATTTTGTCTTCTTGTCAATTTTTTGAAATAAAATGCTATCTTTGGATTTTAGGTAAGTAAATTTTCACATTAAAGCTAAGTAGTTTACCATTAATATTAAAAAACTGATTATTCTTTGGCACCAAAAATATTTTGATGAGTAGAATGAAAAAAAAAATGTTTAAAAGTAGTAACAGTGAAAAAGTAGAAAGTGAAACAGATTAGAAATATAAAACTACAGTATTTTTATATAACTATTTCCATAACATTTCAATTATTTTTTGTTGGGCTAAAACCCTCTAGAAATACACCTGGGTTTTATCTCTGTCATCCCTGTGAGGGAGGAACAGTTAGTACACTTTAAATGTCAATGTTAAAAAAAGTATTTTTGCAAAATAATACAAATATATTTTTATTCTTTTCAGTTACTCTTTTAAATAGTGAGTTTTGAACATATAAAATTTTTCCGCTGCATTCAAAGCACTGTGAGAAAGCAACAAAGCTGAGTCACCTATTCCATAAAATATTCAAATAAAGGAGCATACACAATGGTGAATAATCTTCAAACAGTAAAAATTACATTAAAACATATGAAACTTTATTCTCTTTATGACTATTCATACAAATTCAATCAATGAAAACATTAATCTTTCATGGTAATTAGTTCCTCAGAATTTTATTAAAATGCCATTATTGCAAGCAGCACTGTCTGTAGACTTGCTAGCAGTGCTGAGCGAAGCAACAAAATTATTAGCATTCTCAGTGATGAAGACCACTAAATATTGACAGAATTTAATATTTAACAGCACTTATTACCTATTAAATCTGAACCAGTTACAGACATAGCCAAAAAATAAAAATTTTAACAGGAAAAAAACATTAAGTAGTTCTGTTTCTAAGTAGTTCTGTTTAAATTGCTGTTATTGGCTTACAGGACAAAGTTCATTCAGCTTTAACAAACTGAACATTCCACTAAGCATCAGTGCATTTACAGTGCTGCAGGTTTGTCAGGGATGACCACAATGTCACCGTCTATGATCATTGCAAGAATGCTGGAAAGGAAAAAGCCCGTGCAATTTAAATCTATGGGAATGCTTTTGGACAATGAGTTTAATAAAGAACAAAACATCTCTAGCTGTAACCTTCCTACATTAACAGTTATCCTCTTTCCACTCTTCAACTAACATCAGGAGTGAAAAAAATACCAAACTATTAAAATGTTGTGCAGAGAATTCTAAAGTAGAAAAGTAAAATGCATTTAGACAAGCAAGAAATAATTTCAAAGAATTAGAAAGAAAACAACGGTATTTCAAAGAAGTGATTATTTTAGGGACTTGGTATTTTACCATATATGCCTTGCGTTATCTTGCGTAGGTTTTCATTGTAATTAAGCTGGCACAGATTTAGTACCAGCTACTTCTTCTAGCAGTTTGGGGAAGCTGAATCATTTTCTTAAACTTTTCTTCCTTCTGCAGTTTTAATTCTATCTAAACTTCAGACAAAGTTGTCATAGAAAAATGTGGTGTGACAAAGTATGTGTTTGGGGGGGAAAAAGGGTGAAAAAGTTAAGAAGGATGCTAGAACAATGAAAAAGAGAGTATCTGCTGTCAATCAGATACCAGTGGAAAACTTTTGCTTCCCTACCAATGAAGCCTGGTGGAAACCCTGTTCGTTTGGAGTATGTCACACTCAGATCTATACTGGCTCTGAAGTTAAGCTTCCTGTATCTTTTAGCATAGCAAAGTTTCAGTTTCAAGCTGCCTGGGACACAGTGATTACCATTAAGTTGATAAGAAACACTGCTTTCAAGTTTGGTATTGCATTTCTTTTCTTTGCTAGGGAAGCAGACAGTAACCCTTGGGGGATGTGGAATGGGAAAGTAAGGAAGACTTTACAGTCTCTCCATAAATAAGGAGCATTAACTACAGTACACAAACAAACAAAAAAAGCCCAACAACCTCCATTTAGTTTTCTAAATGCCACCAAGTGCAAAAACAGTCTTTTCTCACCTGTCCTAGAACTTATTCGAAGTATTCCAGTGGAATACCATTGCTCTGTTTACCTAAAATATTTAAGGTGATGCATTTTCCTTAGATTTCTTTTGTGGAAATTAACAGCATATGCAGGAGTTTGGTCTGACTTGAATTGAAAAAATCCAATTCTCACTTTGCTGTAAATTCTGCTTTCCTAAACATCTTTATGCAGAACAGTAAGTCACTACAGTAGATAATTATGATGATGCAAGATTGTATTTCAACATATATCTCCTTACAGTCCCCATCTGGTTCCTTTTATATTTGGTATCATCACACTCCCTCTTTGGGCCTTACAAAGCAATTAATTTACCTTTTCTCACTGTTTGTCCATATAGAATCCAGTGCACTGAAGCCTCAAAGAAACCAGAAAATAAATCGAAGGAATTTCTAATATTTTTCAGTCATATCCATGTGGTTCATACAACTAAAACAGGAAGTCCTAAAGGAGAATCGCCATGCTTCTCCTCTTGTCAATCTGTCAAGCATAAAGACTGCCCAAATATTTCACATGCAACCTTATCACAACCCAGAAAGACTGTTGCTTCCACAGGGAGACATTATCAAGACCTATTCTGAAATAATTTACCAAATTCTGTAATGGTGCCACAGTGAAACATTTTATTTGCTGTACAAGTGAACAGATTTTGAAACAATTTACTGAGTATTTTATAAACTATACAACCCCATAAATTTAAAATTGGGCTAGCCTCTCGGAAAAATCATGTAAGAAATATTAAGTACTTCTGTTAAAACTGCTCTTACTGGTTTATAGTAGAAAGTTCACCTAGCTTCAGCAAACTAAACATTTCATCACTAAACATCACTACATTTACAGCACTGCAGATTTGTCAGGGTCGATCACCAATGAACAGTCTTTCCAGTACAAGAATGCTAGAAAGGAAAAAAGCCTGTGCAATTTAAATCTGTGGGAATGCTTTTGTGGTCAACAAGTCTGTTAAAGAACAAACATCTCCAGGTGTAACCTAATCCTAAAATAAGAATACCAGGTGGGAATTGCAGGAGTAATTGTCTGGATGCTCAGACAGTTAATGCATTCCATGATGGGGGAGCTATGATGATTGTGACTGACTTTGGTCCACACTGGCTTGCAAAAGGGTTAAATGCTGCTGGAGACTGGGCCAACTGGTCTCCCAAGGTTATAGGCAGCTTCCAGGCAGATTCCCCCTTCCCACAACAGAAAGGCCTGCAGGGTACATCCAGAGCAAAGACTGGAATGTTCGCTTTTGGATGGCTGAGTACAAGTGCCAAGATTCAGTCACAGAGATAAAATTCTAAAGTAGTTCCGCAAGCACTTTGCTCCTTCAGAATTGTGCATTCTGCAATGCTGAGGACTGTAAACCTGCATGTTTCTAGCTGAACCCGCTTATATGCATATTTTAACCTTTTAGACCTGACTATATTATGTACCACACTGGCAATATTTAGGTACTCTATTAGCAATTAATCTAATCATAATAACCTACACTGTTATACTTCCTGTGCCTGACCAAGAGTCTTCTCTCTACTTCTCTGCTGCACAGCTAAAAACTGCTCCAATTCAATATCTATTCAAATAGAAGATGGTAACACTTCTTTCACCAAATGGTAACTGGTGTTTATGCAAATGTTTAAAAAGTCCTCACAGCAAGTATTTAGGTAGGACTCAGATGACTTTGTTCCTGGTTCACTAAGAACTATCACAAGATGTGTTCAATAATTCATTTCAATAAATAGCATGAGCTGTTGGTAGACTGGTGAAATACTGTGGGTGTGAGCTTCAGTCATCTTAGAAGTAGACGACACCCTGAAATACAGTGGTGTCAAAATCATTTTTAGTTTCCTTCTCCCACTCCAACTAGTGGTATGTTTTGAAGACAGACTTTATACCTACAGTGTGTGTTCAGATAAAAGAGTGAATAATTCCTTCAGGGCTTAACTCAATTTTGCCTCTAGTGATACTATCAAAATGAAAGAAGCAACACAATCATCCTGATTTTAGATTTCTGCATTATGTAGTGTTATGCTTAGGACCTCCACAGCCTCAAATTTAGAGTTTCTTTTTCATTCCACCTCCTTAAAAGGTGGTAATGAAAACTAACTCACTCAGTAAGCACTCCTTTCCTGTGTTCTCTCCATGTCACAATTTCTCCCTTTAGAGGTGTCTCCAGAGCAGTTTCTGACAGGATGGTCTGGCACCAGGGCTCAAAGGAAGCCACAAGACCAAGAAGAGCTGGGGACCTCGAGGCCTTGGGACTAAAACAGCCTGTGTATGTAACACACATAGTCCTCAACCTGAGGGAAACCAGAGAAGTAACCAATGAGGGGTACCTTACTCAGAAAACATCCTTTCTTCTACACTTTCTGCTTTTTATAGTCTGCCTTGTTTTTTTCCCTTTATGCAATAATGAGAAGAAACACATAGTGGTTTGTTCAAATGCTCTGAGTAGTCTCCAATGGCCGATCTGAGTGATCTCATTGACTCAGAAGAACACTCCAGAGGTTCAATGAATGGAAGACACCACACCACCACGAGAAGGATGAGAAGCAACATTTGGAACTACAGTCTTGAAATGCATGAGGCTCAGAAATGCTCCCTTTTTTCTTCCCCTTGCAGTTTTTCCTTCATCTGCTGGTCTGGGAAAGACTGCTCCCTCCTTTCCTGGTGAGCCTATTGTGAGACTGACTCTGTCCATCTTGCAGAAGCACTCAATTGTTTGGGGCATTTGTGTGCCTTATGCTACACCGCAAACCAGTGCCCAAAAGACAGCAGTGGCAGGGTTTTTTTGTAAAATCAGCCTATTTTCTCCTTTCTGTGGACACCATTATTAATCCTTAGGTAATCTTCACTAATAAGATTCCACAATAATTGATATTAAAGTGACAGACAGACTGGCCAATGCTAAGGTTCTTTTCTGACCCAAATATTGGAATTCATCATACTTGCACTTTCAGTGACAGTTATTTTTCTATCATTGCTCTCAAGTAAATAAACCCCATGAAAGCAAAATTATAATTTTAAAATGCATATAAACTTCACTCTCCAAAAATGTTACCAACAACACTGAAGAAATCAGACTGCTTACAGATGCCTTTAAATTTACGAAAATTATTCTACATTTTAAATAAAACAGGAAACAAACCTTCCACTGAAAGATGTACATTCAGAGCATGAATTTAATGCACTCTAAATTATTTAAACTGACTTCACCCTTTTAACTGATGAGCCTTTCTAAGGGTGTGGTTTCATGTTACACTTAATCTGATGTTGTTGTGTGTGGAGGGAGGGCACCTGTAAGGGAAGCACCTGTTGGGAACTGCCGAGAGGATAATCTTTATGAGTGGATGAATCTGTCTGCTGCTAACTAGAGACTGCCACAACCACCAGCTACCCATTGCCACGGAGCTGTTGTTTTTTAAACGTTTTTATACTGTTCAGGTGTTATAATTAGGATAAAAGATGTATTAGATAGGTAATGATTACCATTCTACTGCCGCTGTTTGTTCCATTGTTCTGATTGGTTCTGGTAACCCCGGTTACAGCCCCCTAATTGGTTCTTGTACCCCTAAAGCCCCATAGGCTGCCCGGAGGTGCACTGCAACACCACCACACAAGGCTAGCCACCCCCCAGTTTTCCCTTGTAAGTTATAAACCCTCCTTCCCTTTTCCTTTTGTGTCATGATCCGCCCCTAACTCCACCTAAGTTCTAGAATCCTCCGACTGAACCCTGTAAGAGTCCCATGCGCCCCTAATAAACTCTTCACACCTGTTCCTACCCCACACTGTGTGGACTGTTCCTTCTTCCCTCGGCGGACTGCGACAATTGTAGGCTACTGCTGAAAGGGGAGGTCCCATTCTCTCATCCTCCTCCCTCCCCTTGCTCTAATATTGAGCAGCTTCACAGAATGAGTCAGATCAGCTTCCAGATCTGACAAAAAAATGAGTATTTTTGATGGGTTAGCAATTCTGATCATTCAGGGAGCTGATCCAAAGGTTCCAAATCTCATTCTAGGGCCACACAATTCTTCAGTCACACAAAGGAGACACAACGCTGGCAAGGAGGGAGAAAAGCCCAAACCTTCCCTTTCAGCAGCAGCCTGTATCTTCACAACTCTCATTGTACCACTCTCACCTACATGCCACTGCTGCTCTTGCCTATCAGATTCTTCCCTAAGATGACCATATATATCAAGTTCACTGGAAATTAACCAAATTTTAGAGAACTGTCTCCTCTTTCCCTTTTCCTCCCTTTTACTTCTCCACTGCCCTAGTTCTCATCTGTTCACATGGTAAAGTAGTGCAACCAGTTTACCCAGCAAAAAGCCATTGTTGGGGGTTTATTTTCAGGATTAAATTTAGAGCACAGTTAACCTCGGATACTGCTGTCACAACCAAGACAGACATAGAACAAAGGACAGTGAGAAGTTGTTCATTTAGTTCAAAGATATAACACTGCAACAACAGGCTCTTGCCACTTTACTCTCTAAAGCATGGCAACTTAATTTCAATCCATCTCCCATCAGTAGCATGAACTACAGAGATCATATTTGCAGAGCAGCAGCTCAGGAGTACTTGTATATTCTCTCCTCTGTTCTGGGGATGGGAGTTGTTGCAACTTTGCAGTTGCTCCCATCCCCAGAGGAAATCTGACAAGTCAGGTCATTAATAAATTACAGAATTTTTTCCTAGAACATTAATCTGATTGCCCTAAGAGCAAAACATAGCTTTACAGGGTAGTCCAAAGCTTAATGAAATCTCAGCATGAATTTAAAGGTGGAAAAACCACAGTCATCACAAAGGTCAATATATTTTAAGTGTCTTACCACTGAAACAGGCTCCATGGCTTCTTGCTTGATAGGGACTGGGTCAAACATTAGCATCTTTTTTGTTAACCTGTTCCGATGCCTCTGATGTTCTGGCCTGCAAGGGAAAGATAAAGTATTAGAAAGCCACAGCAAACACCCTAATCAACTTTCTGAACTGCAGAAAACTCATTATTTTTGTCAGTTAAAGTATTTATCCACTTCTAACTTAGATTCTTGAAAATCTGAGTTTACTTGAAAAATTTTATTTACTGTAAGTTTATTCTTTCCAAATTGCTATTGAAACAAAGGGACACCTGCTCACTTTAATTAAAGTTAATTTGAATTTTGTTGTGCATGTCAGCATACCAATACCACAGAACTGTCACACTTTCATCTGCTCTCGGTGTTTAAACCCATCACAATTTAGACTAAGCAGTTCTTACCAGCATTACAACTTCAGAATAGTCTTCTCTATAAAAGTGAACTGATTTTGGAGAAGACAGCCTTTTCTAAAAGTCCTAACAGAAATGTTTATGTTCACATAAAGTGATACTGATATCACTGGAAAAAAAAAAGAGATTAAAATCCAGGGCTAACTTGGAATACATTCAACATGGTGCAATGACAACATAAAAAATGCATCACTTATTTCCATGACATAATAGACTGACAATTCAACAACTATTTGTGCTAACTGTGCAAAAGAAAAGCATTTTTTAAAAATCTGCTTGCATTCTGTGTGGCTTCAGTTGTGTTTTCCTATCCAATCTCAAAGTGCCTGAAATAAAAGCACTTCGCACAATGCATGTCATAACTATCATACTAGACATTTGCCCCCGTCATCTTGGAAAGACGCTGTGAAGGAAAGGAGGAGATACCTCTTTGAGGCAAAGCCGTAGGAGTACTGAACAGAAACTAAGGAAAGGAAAAGAAGGTTGTTCACAAAGACATTGAAATATTGGCAAGCTTTTTATAGAAGACTTTAGGTTATATGTTATATGACTAATGTTAAAGGAGCAAGTTCTGACCGTACACTGTTACAGTTCACAGTCGTGCCTGGAAGTGGTATGACCTCTATTAAAACGCACAAGGATAAAAATAAATGACACAAATTCAATTTTGGCCAGTAGATGGCACTGGAAAGAAGCAAATACAGCCAGACTCTACCATCCAGGCAATTTACCCCACGGAAGAGGCTGAAGGGTCACCAACAGATGTGTAGCTGTGGCTGGAAAATTCTCCAGGAAATGTAAATGAACACTTTAAGACAAACCTGCTCAAACTAAAACAATTCTATACGCCTACACTAATGAACAATCTTGCAATTAATATGTGTTTATAGATCAAAACTTGTTAAAAGCTTCCAGAGAAAGATGGTGTGAGTTGTTACAAGTCTAGCATTAATTATTCAGGCATATGAATAACATTTAAAGATTTCTGGAAATACATTACAATAGTGCGGAAACAAACAAGTAGCAAAAGTAAACTGAAGTATCTTCATAATTCTTCTTACAAAAGTCGAAGGCCTGACAAAAGCAAATTGCAAAACTAAAGTGAAACAAATAATGCAGCTAAAACCAATTCCCAGTTTAAACTTAGTATGTAGTTTTAGTTTAGGAGCAGTTGTGTAAAATGGCGTTATTTGCTAAAAGTTGTGACAATCCTGTAAATACCTTAAGTATGTTTGTGAGGTTATTAATTATACTATTTTTCTTTGAGTGGTTATCTTTTAAAAATAACCATTATCTAGTTATCTTTTTCAGGTTTCTGACATTTTGCATAGCTAGAACTGATGTTTCAGAAGACTGTCTTCCCAGAAATACATCCACATATCTAAGCATCACTCATGTTGTCACACATATGTATGAATTGTAAAAACAAGTGACACACTAATTCGGGGTGGAGGAGAGGAGGAAGGGAGGGAAGAAAAGGGGAAGGAAAGAGAAAGGGAAAGGGAAAGTTCTAAGTAAATGCAATGATGCTCACCCTTTTTGACATTTTTGTAATTTTAAAACTGGATGTTCTTTAGTTTAAGAGTTACTCCTTTTCAACTTTTACTCCAAGAAAGTGTGTGAAAAAACACTTGATACACATTTCACATGTCACGCTACACATTGTTTTCCGAGATAGCTGTAAATTACTGTGTTGGAATTAGACTGACACAGACAACAGAAAAGTGTACTGTTCCAAATAGAACTGAAAAATAATTCTCAATTTTTCTCATGTGCAGTCATCTAGGAACAGCAGAGGAAAACCTTACTTTTACTGCTGCATCAAAGTACAGTAATCAAGCATTTCTTTATCACATATTACTCTTAAGCAGTAGGTTTCTTTTCCTGACTTTATAGTGACTGGAAACCAATTTTCAAGAAAGGAAAATTATTTAATATGTAACGCTTGGTCCTGTCCATCCAGACCTTACTTGGTGGTAACAGAGAGGACTGCTGCAGAATAAATACAAACAAGCCTTGGATCTGGCATTTAAAACTTAGCTCAAAAGGACATTTTCCTAAGGCTGTAAATAAACTCTCAAAACAATGCTCCTTGTATTTAAAAATAATGCTTCAAATTGATAGCCTGGACCTGTACATGCATGTACACTCACATAAATAATGCATACTACTTCAATGAAGAAGGAGGTAGTTTTTTCTAGTATATTTAGAAGTAGTAGTTTTTTTTTTTAGAATATTTGTAAAATCATGCCTACTAACTCAAAAACTCCCAATCTCTCTCTCTCTCTCTCCTAAACATTTGAGAAGGGGGCAATAGGGAAAGTAAACAGTCTTATCTGTTTCTGTTACAGAGGAATGAAAAAACAGTTGGGTTCTACTTTACACAGTGATTTCAAAATGTACCTGTTTGAAAGCCTGCACATTGTTTAGCATATAGAACTAAATTCTGGAAAATTAAAATACCATCTCTCATTCCTGAGGTGCTGTGAAAAAAAGTGAGGCAACAACAATATACTCATATTAAGTTTATTAAAAAATAAGAGCCTTTGTCTTTTACTTTATTAGGTAAACTATTTTGCATTAAAGGGTTTTCTCATGTGGGGTAAAAGAATTTAGAATACATGTAATCTGAAACTAAATAATTAACTGCAATCCGGTAGGCAAACATTCCACCCTTTCTTTTTTTTTGCTCTCCCTTTTTTTCTGCTAACAAGCCACCCAGTTTTACTTTCTTGCCTCCTCCCATTCACTCCACCCTGTGGATCTCTGCCAAGTCAGTCCAACTTGTCCAAACAGGACATGGCTTTTGATAAGATTTTGCTCACACCCTGTACTTCAGAAAGAGGAATGAAGCAATTGGTTTTTGTATGCAAATAAGGACAGGTGCAAGGTAAAGTCCAGGCAAAGTCCCTCAGTATTTTCCTATCTGAAGTCCAGTGAAGACAGCAAGCCAGAAACAACACAAACTCTGCCCTTATGATCCAATATACAGCACAGTATCCATTCCAGAAGGGAAGGTCATTATCATTAGAGCTCATCACCTTGTCAGGATTGAAGTCTTCTTAATACTAGCTTCCTGACAGGTGCACGGTTTATTATTTCAGACATAATTAAATGAAAGCTTCAAGGTACTTAACATGTATTCTGACAATAAGGGCTTGTATGCATTATTGACTCTGGATTAAATGTGCAAAGTGATTAAAGAATGCACCCAGATTACACATCCGCACTGCAGAGCAGCTGGAAAAGATCATCCGCAGTGCAGCTACTCCCAGCAGCTCTGCACATCTACCTTCAAGGTCCACCAACTCTGCAGGCCTGTTATGAAAGGAAAGGGTGGGGCAGAGGGCCAGTTTTGACTGTGCACATCCAACAACAAAGTTTCCTTCTCACATAAAGTCGCTGCTCTCATTAAATACCTGGAAGAGCAGTCAGTGACCTGACTCCTGTGGCAGACAGCGGGGGTGGCCATCATAAATTCTGCCTTTCTTCACTCTCTGAAAGCACATACAGGATTTGCTTCCTCAGTCTTTGTGCCTGAGGGAAGCAAAAGAATGCTGCCACAGGTACACTGAAGCTTTTGTCTAGAAGCTTCAAGGTATGATTGTTATTGTCAGTATAATTACAGAATAATATAATGATATCTGCTAAGTCAGCACTGCATGAGTGCCCTCTGCAAAGACACTGCAGCTCTTGCAGCATGTTGGTATTTAGCAGCCAACTTATAGTCATGTGGCCAAAGCTTTTCAGTCCAAACCCTTTGGGACTCAGGCTGTTGCTCTGAAACTGTGACTTCTGTGAGCCTCGAGTCACACTTCCCCTGGTACTAAGGAGAAACAGCACTATCAGAAGACTCCAGTGATGAAATCCAAAAGGGTAGGGAGGTTTTCTGAACCCAGGTGAGAAGTCATCTTCAGTGAAGCCTTGAAAGAGAGTTTGACAAAGAGAAACCAGTTTCTGAGACAACATTCCACAGATAGGGAGGATACAAAAAGTGTTTTCCAGGGCCAGTAACATGTTTGCACTTCCTGTACCAGTTTCTCATCAAGATCTGAGCCAGCAAAGAAGTGTTTCTAAAGTTCCATTAACTTTAATGGGAAGTGAGCAACTACTTAACTGCACTCAAGCCCAAAATAGCAGCAGGCAAAGGAACTCTCCAGCTCAGAACAGCAGTCAGACTCAGTCAAAGCAAGCAAGAGCAGGGGAAGGAACAAGGTTCCAGACAGGGTGCTGGGGGAAGAGACCAGAGCAACAGAGCAGAGGGAGAATAATGAAGAACTAGCACACCAAGAGAATGTTTCCCTGATCAGCACCCTTCTGTGTCTTTTTATTCACTGGATTTCCACTGGGAAACAGCAATAATTGTTGAAAAAGTTAGGATATTATGTAAAAGAAAATGATACTAAGGCAAAACTTTTCTCCTTGAAGTTTTATTGATAGGCATGAAGAAAAAGAGAAATTTTATTATTTTCTATTTCTGTTATTTAGTATTTCCAACTATTTTTGCTTTTTAGCAAAGACTTGAAAATCTTTTACCTTCCTCCTTTCAGGACTGTAAGCAGGCTGAAAAACCCGTGTTTTTGCACAATTTGTTCATCATAACTTTGCTGACGTCACCTTGTTTGACCTAGAACTGCTTTGACATTTATTTATCACCTGTAGCAGACTAATTGGTATTTCCATTAAGCTTACAATAATACTGTCACAGGCTCTTTGGAGCCACATGCTTGGAAATGGCTTTCTCGTATGTAAAAATGTGGGGCAAAAACATTCCTGAAGTGCTCATTAATAAAATGTCTTCTTTACCAAGGAAAAATTAAGCCCATGTAAACCCTGTTCAACATTCAGCTCTGTATTTACTGAATCTAGGAAAAGGAGAAAGAAAAGCTCTTGAGGCACCTCCATTAGACAATATTCTCCCTTATCAGGGCAGACTGCTGTCTGGTTTCCTGTCTCAAGCTACTTCTTAGAAGGAGAAACAGTTTAGTAAGGATAAAAGATCAGGCTTTTGAAAACAAGTGAAGTATGTGGAATGGTATGATAATCTTTCCCTTCCACACTGAACTTCGGTTTTTATGTTGTGCTTAAGAGGTTAATTTTTAAGATAATTTAAAAGGAGAAATATTAAGCCTTTTTATTATGAGGAAAGAATGAGAGAAAACACTTTTATATAAAACGGTTCTGCTATTTCAGGAAACAAATGAAAAAGAGATTCTGCATTTTTTATAGTATGGGAAAAAAGGAAGAAATCTAATACTAGAGAAAGGAAGTGTACATTCATGTACAATAGCCTAAATTATTAATTTGAACAAGGATCTGAATACAAGGCAAATGCTGATGAACTTCTATGTACCTATGGAATTGAAAAAAAAACAAACACAAAAACAACCAGGGGAGAGAGCTGGACGGAGTACTGGGTACAAATGTGACAGTGATCAAAGCAGCTTAGATTCTTTAAAAGTGGAAAGTCTGTCATGCCTTCATGGATCAAGCTAGTTTATTGGTAACACACACTGACTGCATGATAGGCAGACCACACATTCGGTTGCGTTCTTTTTTTCCATTCTGAGTAAGTTTACTATTAAAACATGTTGGAGCTCTGTCTTTCAATTTGGCTGATCTACACTTACACTTCCTTCCCCTGGGAACTATCACCTACGGCTACAAAATCCTCAAAGGAAGCTCTGACATCAAGTGAATGCTTAAAAGGGAAGAGTTAAATTTCTCCTAAAACCAGCTCTGCCAAACTTCATATTCTGCATTGGAAGCAACTAGCCTCGGAATGAAAACCCAAAGCTTGAATGCTGACAGCATAAAAGAACTCCAAAGGACCTTCTGTTAGCAGCGTTAATTAATATTTAAAAGTTGGTTTACAAAACTATTATAATTTTAACCTCAGTTCCTTATTTTGTAGAACTTCTGGCTACAAAAAGGTGTGAACCACAAAATGTACTGCATTTATTATACACCACTTTCCGATATTAAACACAGTTAAATGTAAATCTTTTCCTCTGACACTGGAAATAAAAAAAGATTAAATATTCGAAATCTTGTGCAAATTAGCAGTACTAGGAATTAAGAGATTTAATGTGTTCTAATGGATAAACTCATCCATGGTGTTCTAAAATGAACAGAAAAACAACTGAGAACAACAAATTAAAATAATCAATAAGCAACTTACCAAAACTGTGTGGCCAAATACTTCTCGTTATCTCGGTTTCTGAACGGACAAAAAAACAGTTTGATATAAGTGCACAAAATTCAATAAAAAAAATACTTTTCACAAACAATTAAGCTCTGAAAGAAGTTTTAAGTATGTATTTTAGACACTTCCTAAAAGATACATGCAATGATCACAAACAGCTAACTTGTAGCATCCAGAAGAACAAGAATAGGAACTAAAAGATTACTTTAAAAATTATTGGGATTAAAAAAAAAAAAAAAAAGAGTAAAATGAAAGTGTGGAAGTACTTCTGTGTGTACAGAAGCGATGCATATTCCAGCCCATAAGTGATACAGAAGAATAAACACTCCATCTTGCATTTTCATCCAGGGCCTGATTCAAAGCACAGTGAAGTTAATGCCAGTCCTCTTGATTTCAGAGTTTTAGCTTGGGTCCTTTAGCTCTTCTGTCAGATCCAAGGCAATAGAAAAAAAAATGTTTTTCTCAATTTCCCCTCGGTATTTCACTCTGTCTGCCTGCAACAGGGTGAGGGGAAAACATAATCCTTTTACTCTTGTTTTTACATTTATTTTTATGCCTTCAAAAATGGAAAATGTGGGACAGCAGTACCTATTAAAGCCAAAGAAAAGTTAGTCAGGAGTGCCTCATTTTCTGTTACATCCGGATGACAACAGATCTTCTAGTTTATACAGGGAGACAATACCTCCTCCTTTTGAGATCTGGAAACACAAACTGCTTATGGTGGGCCATTCAGGTTGGGAAAGGGTGGACGCCAGAAACCTCTTACAAGTACAAGCCTACAGATGTGGATTTTCTTCTCACTTATGCTCTTTATAGACCAATGCAACTCTGCGACTTTAATGGAACTATTCCAGATCAGCTGATGAGCAAGCGAGAGCAGAAAGCTGGCTCACAACTTTCTGGAGATCTGAGTTCAAGTTTTCAGCGAACAGAGCGAAGCTCTCCCGTTCACCCCCATAACTGTATTGGAGTTGAGGGTGTGCGTTAAAGGTTAACTTGGAAAACCTCGTTATGACATAACACAGGCATCTTAAGCAATCCCGAGTGTGTAGAGACATGATAACTCATCGGGTGGGGATTGGGAGTTGAGGGGCAGCGACAAGGGGCCTGGACGAAGCTACCGAACTGCCAGAAAACAGCCTGAAACAGGAAAGAGCACCACATATGCCACTTGGAATGTGTGACGCAAACCCCAGCCTTGAAACAAAGAACAGGAAACAGCTCTGCTGGCTGCGCTGGGGAGAAAGCACAGAGAAACATTTAGGCGGCCCTCCCTGACCCTATATTCATGAGCAGCTGGAGTCTTTTAAAACAACAACAGTGGGTGGAGGTGTTTGTTCATTGGGTGTGAATAAAAACACTGTCCTTATGTAGGGGACCTGCCCTATTTACAAACAGGCTCCCTTACCATGAGGGAACAGGAGATTTTAAGACACCACAGGTCATGAGGATTTGCTGAAACCTTCCTTTAGACCTTGGTTTATTACTGTATTTACAGAATGCCAGTAGCTAGACAGAGCTACAGCTTCATGACATCAAAGAGGCAGCACCCAGCTTGACGGTAAGCACCTTCTTCACAGACAGAGCTAGGGGATGAAGCTGTGGCAGGAGGGATTTGTAAAGCTTGGGGCTGCTCCTGGACAGTGGCTCATTCTTGCTCAGTACTGCTCAATAGCTGAGGACCAGCTTCACTCAGAGCACTCAAGAATACTTTTCTAAGCCAGCATATGCTCAGCTTTCCACATCCCTGTCTCATATGCACTCAGATTTCATTTCAGAACCTGATTTTCCATGGATATAACACTTCTATTTTAGAAGCAAATACACAGCTGACTAAAGAAAATAAGATGACAACATCAGGCAGAGGAATAACACATCTATACAGCAGAATAACTTCAACATTTGTTTTCCTTCAAAGCTGTGGTTTCAAATACTCTCTTCTCTTACATACTTTGCAGTGGTCATTTATATACCATGGGTGGGACATCAAATACCATCCAATGTGAGAATGTGTTAAGAGCAATTTACATGGATGAGCGCCACAGTAATACCAATGAATGCGGTGGGATTTCAAGCCCGGAGTTCAATAACGCACATGGGGTGACAGCTGGCTAGTACAGCATTTACACAGCAACGTGTAGGTGTGGATTTTACACCAATAATATCAGTTCCTTACTGTCTTCATACTGAATAACTGGAAATATAAATAATTTGGTGGCTGTATAATCCCCATCTTTGTTATCTCTGAGCCTTCAACTAATCTCACATTTACATGGTTATTTATCTGAAGACTTTTGCTTTTGGCTAAGGAGGTGTTGCCTCGGTCAAATCCTCACAGTACCTAAGGGCTCCCTCACAGCTCTGATACTCAAGAGGAAATTCTGCTCGAATTTTCAAGGAAGGAAAGACCATTTAGCATCCTTTGCTACCCTGTCCCCTTGCCCTTACCCCCAGTCTCCCTTGTGGTCTGACACAGCAATAACAGGGTGCACAGGTGAAAAAAAGGCAATATTGTGAAAATACTTGCTTGTGATTCTGCTTGTGAAAAAAACAAAAAAGGCTACTGAAGTCAGCTTCAGGTTATTTGTATTTTGATATTAGACAACATATTCCCAAAATTACAAGAAATTTAGTTTGAGATAAGTATCCTCTGAGTCAGGTGGGATTTTCAAATCCAGATGTAATTCCACTCACACAAGAACCAGCTCCTCATGTGATTATCAAGTCAATGTACCTTAAAAATATTCTATGGAAAAGTCACTAGTGAGCAGCCATGTAATCTTGTTTTCAATACCAGTGATGTACTTTTATCGATAAACTCAAGACCTCAGAGCTCTCCTACCGAGACACCCAAATCCAGGTCTTCCCAACAATAAAACCTTCAGAGTTCAGTTCCACAAATAGTTAGTGACACTTCCTGAATTTTCAAAGGCAAGGAAGCAAATAAAACACAGCAAACAGTGCAGGTACAGTAACCAAACCACAAAGGAAGTGCACAAAACAACTTTAATATA
Source organism: Formicarius rufipectus (assembly GCA_013399695.1). Lineage (NCBI taxonomy): Eukaryota > Metazoa > Chordata > Aves > Passeriformes > Formicariidae > Formicarius > Formicarius rufipectus. Next base: position 1,066,443 of record VXAU01001184.1, read on the forward strand.
TTGTTTTTAAATAAATCTTTAATGACCACTCTAGCTATTCTCAAATAGGTCTTTCTCCCAACCTCCAGTTAGGTGCTGTGATCTCCCAGAGCAGCCTCGTGTTGGTGAGCCTTCTTTTTCCAGGGCTACCCCAGCTGTGCCAGGCACTCACCTGACAACGGTCCAATGCAAATAACTCCTATTCCCATTTCGCTTAAAATTAAGCAAACAATTCCACCCCGGCCCCCGACTCAAAAAAAACCCAAACCAACAAAACAAAACAAAAAAAAAAAAAAAAAAAGAAAAAAAAGGAAAAACAAACCAAAACACGCCCCCCACCGCCCCCCAAAATAACCAAAACCCCACGGGGCATGCAGCAACGGGAAGGTCGTTTTTCCTAATTCCACACTTCACTGCCGCGCTGTCCCACGTTTTACCTCCGCCTGCACGGCGGCCAAGCGGTGCTAAGGTGAGGTGACAGATTTTTGTGCGTGGCAGATTTCTGGGCGCCGATTTCATCCTCGACTTCACCGGGAGTTAAACTGGGGACGCGGCGCTGCCGATCCGCTCCGCGTTGCGGGTGGGACGCGGCCAAGAGCAGAGCTCCTGCCCCGGCATCCCCTCCGCCCCCCTCAGAACCGAGGGAGCCCGCTA
>VXAU01001184.1:1068301-1262365 GCA_013399695.1 Formicarius rufipectus
GGGGCAGGTGTGTGTGCGTGACCCAGCCCGCCCCTTCTCCCGGCTCCTGTGGCGGCAGGAGTGGGGAGCGGCGGTGGGGCCGCCCTGCCCTGCTCTGCTCTGCCCTGCCCGGGGGGCCGCACTGCGGGGGCGCTCCCGGCGCGGGGCGCGGCGTTGGGTCTGCCCCTGCTGCTCGGGGCAGCTGCACCGCCTGCGAAACGGGAGGCAGTTTTCGCGTACCTGCGAGTACGAGGGATCTCACTCGAAGCAATACTTTTTGAAAAAATCTATCCTGGCTGGCCGGCTTGATTCCATGGGTTAAGGAAGGTTGTTGCCGCTAATTCAGTACAGAGCGCTTACTCTGGTTTTAGTGCGCCATGTAAAATCGCGTCCTCGACTGATTGATGCATGGTACCTAAACACGAGGAGTGCTTGGCAAGGCCGTGTCCAATGCAAACTATGTGGACAGATGCAAAGCCAGTGATACCTGTGAACGGAACGATCACCCTGTGGTTCTCCAATTACCTGCTTTGTTTCATAGGAAAAGTCAGTGGTAGGGACTAAGTACCTCTGACCCCGTAGGACCAGTCTGTGCATTTAACTGCAAGAATAGTACCCTAATGTAATACACCTGAGGTCCTTTGTATGTTTGGGTTGAAATGTCTATTTTCTTTGATTATTATTGACCAAGTCAGTAATGCTGTAAAAACAAAACAAGGAAAGGACTGGAGAAGTGTTTTTAAACACACAGCTGTTTGCATGTTCAGTCTGTGTCTTTATTTCTAGGGTGTTTAGTACATCCCTTGATTTATGTTGCTAGTCTATGTGGCTTTAAAAAGCAAATTAAGACACCAATCTGAAACCCTGAAGGGTATGACTCAGCGACATAACAATAAACTGTAGTATCTCCTGCTAAGTAATTACACCGTATCATGTCACAACAAGGTATTGTTGAAATACTATCATGTAGCTCATAAAGTGTCTGTTTTTTTTTATTATTATAAGCCTATAAAAGAGGCGGAATTGCTGTGTTCTACACATGAGCACAGAACATTTTGTTAGGGCTGTGAAAAGGAGTTGCAGTAGTTTTCTTGCATGAACATGCTCGAGATAAAGTAGTTCTGTCCCAGTTTTGCATTCTTTTATTCTGGGACTAGCAGAGGTTAAACAGCTAACTAGGCTTAGGTCAGAGGCAGAGATGTTTTGATGTCAAATCACAAAAAATGCCAAAATATTTAGTAGTAGTCAGCATGCTGCTCCTGGTGAAGTTGCCTGCTTTTCTTGCTATTATCTAGTTCTGGCCTCAAATGAACCTGTGTAATTTTACTGTCTTCTTGTGAAGTGGCAGAGAGGAGAGGGAGGATTGTGAATTATGCTTTTGCAGTGTCAAGCAATAATGTACACCTGTCAGCATTTAGTTGCCTTTCTGAGTTTGGTTTTTCATAATTTAATAATTCCAAAACTTGAAGGAAAATTGTGAAGGTAGCAGAATCTCATTGATTTTAATGGGAATTGAAAAACCAAGAGGGAGAAGCTGTGAACAGAGGGAGTCCTTGCCATCTGGTTAGCAGACCCAGCAGTTTTAAGCAGGTCTGGAAGTGCTTCTAGATCAAAGGACTAATTGATGGCAGCCTTTAACATCTTCCAGCACGCCTCCTCCATCTCTGCTCTGCCCATCATCCCCACAGCATTTCAAAGGTTGGCATGCTGAATGACTTCTCTCTCAAAACGGAAGGAAGAGAAGTGCTATGCAAGTCCCTGGCAATGAAAGAAAAAAGAATACTGCTGTGTTCTTTGGTTTGAAGCACATGTCATTAGATGGAGCATTTGATATAATGAGGCATTGACGATCCTTATTCCCAAGCATTAGAAACAGTGTTGGCATGTGCAAGTTTCTGATATAAGCAGACAGGTGCTATGTAGAGTGGATGGAGGTGAGTGTATGGATCTCTGGTGTGAACAAATCAGTATTAAAATGTTAAATGAAAGGGTATAATATGTTCAGATATCTGTTAAAGCTTAAATTCAGACATTTGGGTGAAATGAACCTTTTCTACATTCAACTAAATTAACACTGTGATGAATATGACTTAAATTGTACATAAATTTATGCCTTTTAAGGGTAAAACCCATAATCTGCTTCCCAAAAATCAGTAAAAAACTGAAGAAGTAGTTAAGAATCTTGTGTACTTTTTCAGTCCTTAATTCAACTTCTGATTATGGGCTGAAGTGTAAATAGTTTGCTGGACCCAAGCAATTCAGTTGTTTAGCTGGCATTCCTTCCAGATTGCTCTGTGTTATGAAATGTACGATATATATATAGTCAGTGAGTGGTATTTATGCAGGGAAAATGTCCGCTGGAATCAGTGAATTAGTCTACAGATACAGGCTGAGGCCTTGACATGTTTGAGGTATTTGGATGTCTGTGTATGAAGTTGGAGCTCTGCAGAGTTTCAGGTCAGGTAGTCACCGCATACATCTGGTACTCACTGAACTGCTTCTGGAAGGAATGCGGGAGAGGTCGTCACATAGCCAGCAATATTCATTACTTTTGTTAAACACAGTTCACATCTTGGAAAAACTGTAAATTTTGTACTTAAAATGCTATTAATTTATTGCACCCCAAATATTTAATCCCCACATTAGAGTGATGATGCATGCTTTAATTCCAAGTTGTTAGAAATTTATAAATTGAGGCAGTATGAATTTAAATAGAAGTTTACATGGTTTAAAAGCTTAGGTATGTCTGTGCTGCCATCACGGACATACCTGAACTGGTTTAAAACTAGTCTGCTGGGGAGCTGGTAACAGTCTAGCTGTGGGAGTGTGGACCTTGTAGCTGTTTGGAAAACATGCCCAAAAAGCTAGGTAAATACTTGAGTGGGTAGGCTGACCTGAACTCAAAGGCTCGACTACTAGTAATGCCTAATTTAAAGCTTGCCTGGTTACATTTACACAGCATTGCAGTCATATCAGTTGTGACTATAGTACAGACATATTCTTCTGTGATTTCTGTGACTCAGCCTTGTCTTCTGGCAGATGATTCCCGTGCTGTTCTGGGAGTGTGTGGGTAGTGTCAATTCAGTGGTCCCTGGGAAAGGCCTTTGCAGGTATTAAACTCACAGCACAACACAGGCAATGTAGTTTTATTGCATATTTTATCCCATATTGAAATGGTGGGCTCTGATGTCAGGCACGTGAGTAGCTCGTGAGTCAACCTGAGTGTTTGCATAATTGAGACCTTGTTGTTTGCTTGGAGGAAGGGCAAGGCAATGGTGAGAAGCGAGACTTCCTAGCTCTGTCACACAGGTGTGGACAAGAGGTAACCGCTGTAGGAGCTTGGGCAGAGCTGGTGTTGAGGTGCATGGAGCCTAGGGCAGAGGCAAATGTGTGAACCCCTCCCTGCCTCTCTCCTGCCCACACGTGGATGACGAACCCTGCTACCTGACCTGGCCCAGGTTCCTCCTCCAGCCTCCCCCTTCCTGTGGCCTGAGGACCAAGAAAATTACTGTAGTTCCTCACCCCTAAAATGACTTCACGTTTTGTGAAGAAACAAATTTCAAACACCACAATACAAGGTTCTTTTGTTATCACTGCCTCACATAAGGAAAGGATGGACAGCTGCTCTTTCTACTGAAAACCACCAAGTCGCACATGACTGCTTTTAATAAAAATCAGCTCTCTCAGGGTCACCCCTCAAGTCCACAGCAGCAATCAAAATTACAGAGGCAATGTGTGAGGACTGGAGTGTGTGTGTTGAATTTCTTGTTATATGTTGATGTTTTTGAGAAAAGGCTTGATTTTGTTGCAGGTGTAATTGCTACTGAAGGCTGCTGAGTTTGAGTTTAATTATTTGAGGTGTAGAAAGATTGTTGTATTAAGTAGTGATATCCAAGATGTAGTTGAGGTACATAGCAGAAACAATAACAATTTTGGAAGCAATAGCCCATATGTATGTGTGAAGACTGTTTGGTCTGGAGACCAAATCCTCATCAAATTTATTCTGATGTGAACTCGAGGATGGATGATGATATAATTAAGAACACAGTCTCAGTGTGTAGGTGCCCTGTCTCTTAATACTGTTCCTGAGTTTTATTACTATAATGATGTTTTCCTCAGTACTGGGGCTGGAATTTCTTCTCAGAGCATAGAGCGGGAAACAAAAAGATGATGTGATTCATTCATACAAAAATATATGCAGTCAGTGCTTTGGTTATAAAAGTTTTGTTGCATTTAGTCTTTTTCCACTGTTCCATCCTAACAGAAAGCAATGGGACACACATGGATAAGAAGTGAGTTACTGTTAACTTTCACTGTATAAAGATTTGTTCTGTGTCCCAAAGTACGGTCTGAAAATCCTGAATTGATGGGAAGTGAAGAAAAGTGTTTCTGCTCTTTGCTATTCTCAAAAAATCTTGCAGTACACCAATGAGATAGAAAGTCGAATTGTTAACAGATCAAAGTTGACTTTGCTGTGCAAAAAGTAATTTAGAGGTGTCTATTTATGTCTATTGAAGTCCATATCATATGGACCATATCTCTTGACTTTGCTCAGTTAGTCAGCTCAATGGAGCAATGCCAGGTTACTCCTAGGGGAAAACCAGATCTTGGATCTTCCAGAACACAGTTAAGGCTATCTAAATTTGTAGGCTATACTTAGGGGTGTTAGATCTTCAGTTATTATTTATTTGTTTAACTGATGGGAAAATAGAGTAACTTTAAGATATTTTGTTGAGTTTTTTGGTTTGGTTTGGTTTGGTTTTTTTTGTTTTGTTTGGGTTTTTTGTTTTTTTTTTCCTTTTTTTGGTTGGTTGGTTTTTTGTGGTTTTTGTTTGTTTTGTGTGTGGGTTTTGTTTGTTTTCTTTTTTGTTTGTTTTGTTTTGTTTCTCCATTAATTTATTTACACATTTTGTCATATTTGATGTTGGATGGCTTCACAATTGCATGACTTGAGTGGGACACAGATTGACCTTTGGAGGTCTCATATATCCAGAGATCACAGCTTTTTATGTGTCCTGAAAGAATGAAGGAACAACTTTGGGTCTAATTAGCGTGATTGAGATTTATCTTAAAATATGGAATGTGCTAACATGCATTTTTGCCTGTATTTTCCTCCTTTCACATTTGAAGAGTTTGTTTGCTTGTGTAGTTTAGGATGTACTGTCAAGAATGAAAGAGTCCAGTTCAGGTTCTGATGTAACTCCATCGACTTACTGAAATTTCCACAGTCACAAATGACTCATAATGCTCAATTTTCAAAAAACAAACTGAAAAAGCATGCAATTTTGGGAAACAATGTTTGATTCTGGGGTTTTTTGGTGTTGTTGTTTCCTTGCAAAGCTGGTATTGTATGAAAAACATATACTAGCAGAATTTGAAAATTTAATGTAAAGCTGTTAAGTGTTGTCTCCCTTTTACTCTGTCACTGAATACTTACTGAAAAATTAGCACATTTTTTCCCTAAATTTTGAGGTCCTGATATGACTGTCAGACAAAAGGTAGGATTTAATTTGTTTAGCTGAAGAATGTACTGAAATTGGTATGATATTTGTTTCTTCTCTTGCCATTTGAAAAACCTTTGCAGACTATGACCAGTTTGTACTAGCTGCCATCTTTATCTAATTTTTGTATATTAAAATATCACTATATAAAATAAGTGTTTCAGTAAAGGCTGTGACAGCCTGGAGAAGAAATGGTGTCAGGAGACCTAACAGCATCTCCTGAGCACCTAGTGACGTTACTGAGGAGGTGAAGCTGAAGCTGAGGACCACAGTGTGAGAACAAGTGACAGAGTCCTAAATGTGAGGGAATGGGAGAGGGAAATTCTAGCTAAAACAAGAAAAAATGTTGTTTTGCCATGAGGTTCTGGAACAGGTTGCCCAGAGAGTCTCTTAAATATTTTCAAAAGGTTTTCACAATCTGACTGGACAAAACCCAGACAAATCCATTCTGAACTCAGAGCTGAAGTTACTCTGAACAGGCGATTGGACTAAATGACCTTCTGAGATCCCTTCCACCCTGACCAACAATGATTCTGTGATTCTGCATTAATTACCACTTTTAGGGGAAGATAAGGATCATTATGTACTTTAAAATCAGGGTGTTCATGGCAGCTTCTAGCTATAAAATATTGTCCTTGTTAAATAGAAAACCTGAATGAGAACAAACTGCAAGTTAAAATTACCATAATGCAGACATTAACAACAAAGTAGAGCAATGGCCAGCAGCTACCATCGTACATACCTATATGTCATAGTCTGTCATGGCTAAACTTCGCGAACAAAGATTTGGGAGGGTTTTACCCACGCTTGCTGCAAGCGTGCTGATGGCTGGTAAGGCCGATGCGAGATAGGCAAGTCCGGTTGCAAAAGGCACAGCAGAAAGTCTCCATAGGTGGTACTGTCAAGGCACGGTTCTTTCTGTGTTGCCTTTTCTCCTCCAGGCAGATTCTGCGTGCAGTTTCAAAGGAGACAGCAGCATCATAGATTGTGTGTCTCCATGACTCCTGATTGAAGGCCAGAGTGGACCACTGATGGTGGTCAGTATGGCCAAGGCTGAGGTGTTGTTTCAGGCAGTCCTTGTATCTCTTCTTGGGGGCTCCTCTCTTGTGGCAGCCGGTGGCGAGTTCACCGTAGAGCACAATCTTAGGGAGGCGGTGATCCTCCATCCTGGAGACGTGCCCTGCCCAGCGCAGCTGCGTTCTCAGCAGCATGGCCTCGATACTGGTGACCTCTGCCTGTTCCAGAATGGACACATTAGTCACATAATCGGACCAGGGGATGTTTAGGATTGTAGGGAGGCAGCGCTGGTCCAGCAAGAATGGTTCCTGTTGGGTAAAACTGGAGACCAAGTGCTATTCCCTATTTTAACCAGCAAAGCTATCAATTTTATTTTTTTTTTTCATTTATGGTGGATTAAAGTACATATTAAAGAAAAAACATTTGGAAAAAACATGTAATTTCAAAAATTTTTTTTATTATATCAGAATGTCTAATTTTTTTAACATAATTGCATTTTCATGATACTTCCAAATTATTTTTGTGAAGCAATGATACTTACACTTTCAGTGCATTAAAAAAAAGATTAATGTTCAGGGTGGTATCAGCTACAGCATGAAATATAGATCTCTTTTATAAAATTTAATTCTTTCCCTTCTACATAGATATCTAGTAATACCATTATTGATCTACCTACTTTAATGGAAAGTGATTTGACAGAGAATTTTAAGTATATGCTTTGCAATACAGTCTCTGCAGTAAGGAAAATATATCTTTCTACATACAGAGCAAGATTCTATACTCATAAATTAATGAGAGAAAACACCTGTTAGATGACTATTACTTTACCACCTGTGCCTTACACTTCCAACTACAGTATGAAGACTAGATGAAATTTCACTTATACAGTATGGGCAAATACTTTGAGACAGTACACCCGGCAGAAACTTGAGATGAGGATTGTCTTGTAGGTCTGGTTTTTCATCCTAGCTAGGGTGTGTTACCTTAATAAGTAAGCCAAATAATTACTTATTTACAGATTTGGCAAATGGTAAGGTCACACTGGCATTTCTGAGCAAAGAACCACACTGAGCTGATCAGTTAAAGTGGCCTGAATTTCCTTGAAATACTCCAGCAGTAGTTATAATTCAAAAAAAGTCTATGGGATTGTAAAAGAAAAGGTACTGGGGTAGAAGTGGATGTGGCATTCAGAACATCAGAAGTAATGGTGGGTTACTAGGTATCCTGTCTACAGCTCAGTTTATTTTTCAGCATTTCATTAAGAAATAGTGAGTGACCTTTAAAAGACATGAAAGAAAATATTTCACAATATGTGCAAATCTTCCACTTGTGCTCATTGTTTTTTCAATACAATAGGAAAAGGATTTGTACAATATATTTTGCCAAACACCTTCAAAATTTTTCAGGAATCAGATAAAACTATGAGCAGAAAAATATTTTCCAGTCAAAGCTTTAAGGGAAAACTCACCATTTCTGTTCTTTAATCTACATCACTTCATGCTAGTATTATATTTTCAAAAATGATCAAGTTCTTTAGAGTCCTCAGGTTTTCATTGTGTATCTTGAGACACTTTTGAAGAAATCAAGTTGTCAGAAATTTGGTGTCATGATTTAATCCCAGCTGGCAACTAAGCATTACACAGCCACTTGCTCTGTCTCTGCCCCCAGTGTGATGGGGAGGAGAATCAGGGAAAAGAGGTAAAACCCATGGACTGATAGGAAGAAAATAAAAAATTATAATAATTGTAATGAAAAGGGAAGGAACAAAAGAAAGAGAGTACAAAACCCAAGAAACACAAGTGAGGCACAATACAATTGCTCTTCACCCACTGACAAATGCCAAGCCCATCCCTGAACAGAAATTGACCCCTCTTGGCCAACCCCCTCCCTGTGTATATACTTTGTGACGTTCTATGTTATGGAATATCCCTTTGGTCAGTTCAGGTCAGCTGTCCTAGCCATGCTCCATCCCAACTTCTTGTGCACCTCCTCACAGGCAGACATGGAAAACCAGAAAGTCATTGACTTAAAGGAAGCAACAACTAAAGCATCTCTTAGGTTATCAACATTATTCTCATACTAAATCCAAAACACAGCCCTGTGTCAGCTATTAGGAAGAAAATCCACTCTATCCCAGCCAAAACCAGGACAGTGGGGGAGTCAGTATATAATCGAAATTGCCCTCTGTTGGCTTTTCTTAAGGCAAACAGGACTATTTTGTTTGTTTGTTTGTTTTGTGGGGTTCTGTGTGTGGGTTTTTATCTTATTGCTGGTGACTGAAGGAGGAAATAGAGTTGAAATGTCTCTGTGTATCTCTGTGCACTACAAGCACTGGAGTCATGACCACCTACTTGCCTTCTCAGTGCTGGATCATTTACTATCCCTCTTTATATTTACATAAACTCTGTCTTTTAAATACACAAATGCAATGGAGCTGTGTCTGACCTGTTCTGTGTGCTTTGGGAAAACTTTACTTCCATAGGTGGACTAACTGTACATTTATTTTGAATGGTGTTGGAGACTATTTCAAGTACAGCACTGCACTTGTTGTTTATGAAGAGTATCTGAAAGGCCTTTAATTAAAAACTGTGTATGGATTAAAAGCTCTAATATCAGTATAATTCTCATTTGAGGAGCTGTGAGATATAAAACTGGGGGTAATAGGTAATGCAGGGAAGGTGAAACAAAGCTTCTGTTCACAAAATCTGCTTGCCTATATTGCCATGTGATGTTAATTAAATCTTATTTTTGGTCCTAAATGATTGTCCCTGATGTCTCTGTCTTGTTGAGCTCTCTTCTTGTTTCACTAAAGAAGCAAGAATATCTGTATTGGTTGTAAAAGGAGCCTTTGTAGCAGTTGTCAAGAAAGGCAAGGTTACAATGGATACTAGTTTAAATTTAAAAAATACTTGGACATTTTATATATATTTATACATATTTATATCCCTTGGGATGCAGGGAATTTCCATTTCAACTTTTCTTCAGTTCTTCAGACTTTTCTTCAGTCTTTCAAACTTCATCACATACTAAGGGAATTTCTCTTTGCTGCAGCTCTGTGAAATAGGGAAGCATGATCATCATTTCAGTCATAGAAAACAAGTAGTGTGAGCAGGGAAGAGTGAAAATTAGTGTCTAAATCTGTAAATTCTTTGTTAAATGTTCAAATGCCTCAGTTTAGAATTATGGACTTAAGCTTTGGTGTTTCTAAAGGTCAAGAGCCGAACCTGGTTTTCTTGAAAACATTCGCAAACAGTGAACTGTCCATCCCCTCCTTACATGCAGGTGTCCACTTGGAATTCAGTTATATTTGGTGGAGCAATAGGGAACTGATAGGCTTTGAGGACAGTGAGTTTTTCTCAGTGATTTCCAGAATTATGAACATGATGGTGAGAAAGCCAAATGCCTTTACTAGTTTAGTAACTTTAGTTTAGAAACTTCTTTTTCCCTACCATATGATAAAGAAATATTCATGAGCAATGGAAAAATGCCTGAGGCTGTGAGCATACCACCCTGGCTAGGTAACATTGCTCAGTCTGCTCTGAGCCAGCGGGTGATTTTTGAACCATGCTTAACCATCCACCACTGCAGGTCTTTGGCATGGAGACAGTGGTGACACAACAACTGACTAGCTCTGCTGTTTCGGCTAGTTAGCTGGGGTGCATGGCCACACTGACACCCTGGGCCTAGAGTGAGCTTCTGACATGGTGGTTGGTTTCTGTGCACATCATCATCCTGAGTAGTCCAGACAAATGCAATGTACCTTCATTCCCGTTTCCAAGCTGTGGAATGTCTGCTAGTATGTGTTCTGTCTCTCTGTGTCTGAACAAAATCTGCTATTACCCTTTAAATATTTTTAATGATTGTCCTGTGACTAGTTTCACCCAATCGTTCCCAGATGCTTCAGCCAAGTTCAGTCCCCTGTGGGCCTTAGGGCAGCCACACAGACTCCCAGACCTAGGGAGAGGTGTGAAGGGTACCTTTTTGTTCCAGCACTTTTGCACCAAAAGCTCTCTGCATCAGATTTGCAGAGGAGGGTGTTATGTCCCTCTTGACACCCTTGCCCTCACTTCTGTAGAGGCTGGTTATGTAACTCTGAGTCTGAATTCCAGTATCTATAGTAACATTTAAACAATAATAAAACAGTTCCCCAAACAGGAAAAAGTTACTGAAAACTATCCAGAAATTAGATCTTACCTCTTGTGGGTCACACAGGCAGCAAAGCATGGCTTGTTGGATCTATAAAAACTGTAGATGAAGTACTTATCCCTACTGTGTTCTTTAACACTATGTGAGAGCAGTGGAAGAGAGGAAGAGGCCTTTAGAGCAGAGACAATTGACCTGAAACAGGAACAGGCACAGCTGTTTGAGGCCACTTTCCACAGATCCAAAGATGCTTTGAGGAGCTTGGTAAGAGGGTTTTACGAGGAGTGGGTGTGGGAAGAGCCACGGGAATGTTATAATGGGTGCATTTCAAAGCAACAGTGGGAGAGCACTGCTGCTCACCTGTAGCTGAAGAGTCTGTCTGGATTATATGAGGCTAAGAACAAGATTATGAGAACATGAAGATGGCTTTTCAGTTTACTCTCTTCTGTTTACACTGAAGGCATGCTCTCCTCAGGCTTCTTTGGATCCCTTATGAATAGCAAAGCTACTCCTATGGTAAGAACCTTGCGAAAGAACTGCTTCAGGAAAACCTTCTGGTGAGGCATAGCAAAAGCAGATTCACATCAGCAAGGAAATTCCACCTTTAGTAAACCATTATTTAGAGATACCATCATAAATCTGCTGTAGCAATTCTGAAGCTTAAGTTATTTAAATAAGTTCTGTATTTATAAATAAATAAATGATAAATAAAATAATTTATAAATACATAAATATGCTGTATTTATTTCTGTTGGTATCAAATCTGCCTTGTCGTATCTTCAAGGCAAGCAATATCCAAAGTCTTCCTTTGGCCTCTTCTGTTGTGCCCATTGCCATATCTCTTCTTTATGAAGCCTTTGCAGAGAGCATCTGGAGAGGGTAATATATTGTACATACACTTCCAATAAAAGGCCTGGACAAACTGCTACTGGTCAGCCAGGTATTCAATGAATTGTTGGAAAATCAGAGTTTGGGATTTGTGGAGCCTGCAGTTTTGTACAGAATATACGTATTTTTCTTGGATAACACTAATAGCTCTCACTTTTAATGCAGTTTCCAACTTTTTCCATTTTGTTCTTCTATGTTGGAATACTTGACTTTTTCAAAAGAAATGTGATATAATTGTAACATTATATTCTGACACAAAGTTTCATCTGTTTTTTGAGTGTGCTTATGGCAGGTGAGAATTATAAATTCTGAATACAGAAGTCTCAAATCAGAGTTTTTAATTATTTGGTTTCAGGGATAATAAAACATACCAGTTATTTAAGATGTAATGTGAAAATGAAAAAGATGCTTCAACTTAAGGGTCAAGCTTTAAAGAAATACTATTTTATAAACATGGCAGGTAAGATAAGCAGTTGAATGTTGTTACTTTAGGGAAATAATATATAATTCAAAATGCAAATTAACAAAATTCACCCATGTGTTAACAGCCAGCAATAACCCATTTTGTGCATAAATCCTATTTAAATACTTATGCTGGAGCATAAGTTTATGAGAAATTTCAAAGACATACTCAAGAAGAAAGAATTTCAGTCTTTGTGAAGTCTTCTGGAGTCTACAAAGACTTATGTACGTGTCTAGCCTAACACACTGCATATACTTCAGGCATAATAACTAATAATGTGTAAACTTAAAATGCCGGCTATAAGGACTAGGTAGAATTGGAACCTATGCAAAGAAATGTACGACAAAGAGTAAATCATAAAGTCTCTCTCTTAAGTATTGGTCATCAGTAATGGAGTAATTAGTTCAGGCATAGGGCCATATATATCAAAACCACTGTATGAACAATGGTCTAGATTCTAAATGCCAGTATGTCAGTAGTTCCAAGGAAGTGCAAGAGGCTGTTGTGGTAGGGTTGCTCTTCACTAAGCCTTACGTGCAACAGAGTCACCCATGTTATTACTTCCTATAGTTTAGAGATGAAACAGCATGATGGGGTAAGAACCAAATATCTGCATTTTTTTGATATTAGTAAACATCTCAACAAATCTAAAAGAAAACACCTTAAGGAATCAAATAAGTAATATCAAATAAGTAATATTATGAAGCTATGTAGACAGGCATTAGTAAGGCTAGCTGGTGTTACAGTTTTTTCACTTTAAAATTAAATAGAGATACATCATACAGTTGGGGAGCCTAATGAAGAAGAACATGTCCAGATTTTATTTTTTTTCTTTAAAGATCCTGATCAAAGAAAATCTAAGCCAGTAGGTTCACCAACAAGCTATTGAGTCCTTTGTAGAACATGTTATGCAAGGTGGACTTCCCTTGAGTGGTTGCCACTGTTTTAGGATTTGCAGTAAGCATTGCTTCAGTGTTGCAGTGTAGCTGAACAGGAATCATTTGCTTTCAGAAGATGCTACATCAGCTTTGTATTTTCTTTGTGACATCTGCTCCTCAAATGGTGAACTATTAATTTGCCTGCTTTGGAGGACTGGTGAGAATTCAACATTTGAAAGCATGGTAAAGTCTGGCTACCTATCGTCACTCAGTTCTCAGGCCAAATACACCCCCACCCCTGCATTTATGAAGGGATTTGAAGGTTTTGAAGGTTTGAAGTTTCTTTTGTGATGTTGGTTTTATTTCTTTTTCCCTTTATAATTTCATTTGTTGCTTGAACTTCTGTCAGTTTTACAGACTAGAGCTCCTGATTTTTATAGATAGAACATCCCAAATCAGAGCTTCTTTCAGTCTTAAAGTGGCTTATATATCCCAGTGGACAGGAGAACACAAAGTGCACAAAAATTAGTGAAAGAAGTAAGGTGAAAATAATTCAAACATGGATGATCTGCCTCTTTTCTTTCAGCAAAATCTTCAGTTCTTAATTCTGAAATAGACACAAATCTTGAAGAAACATTGATTCAGTGAACACAGACCAAATTCCTCATTCTCTTCAGCTGCGTTGCACCAAGAAGTTACTTGCCCCCGCATATTTAACAGAAGATGTACTTGGGTGTGCCTGGTGATAACTGTAATTGAGAGAAAGCAAAGCCACACAGGTCCCTTTTTATGCCAGTGGCTGGCACACTGAGGAACCTTGAAAACTCTCTTATTTCTCAGGCAGGGTATCTGTGGAATTCCTGCCATCTATGTGCAATGAATTCAGACTGAGATCTTAATACTGGCTTTCTTCAATCGAGTTTTGTTATGCACTTGGCATGCTTTCACACCCAAACCTCCCATCTGCAGCCTGCACCTGCATTGCTCAATATTTAACTCAAAGATCTCTGAACTTCCTGGACCATTAAGGTGTCTTTTGGTTTGTGGCTTGCTGGTGTGGCTGTTGCTCACCATAAAAAGGGGCTTTAAATACAGTAAACAGTGTAGTTTTCCAGTTTCCTCAGTTTTGTTTCTGTTCACTGAAATGAGCTCCTTTCTGGCATGCAGCAGTTTTTCCTTAACATGAAGCTTGGAGCATGAAGAGCAGAGAATAGCATTTACAACCTGAAATTAAAATGCTATTGCTTGCATTCTTACATTTTCTGCACAGTAGCAGAGTGAGTGCAGGGTGTACTGCTGTCTTTACCACAAACAAACCCACTATTTTCTGCTCTCAGCTACTGAACTGTTTGAAAAACAGCAATTCCTTCTTTGTTTTAGGACTGTTTCTGATAAGCTAGCAATAAGAATTCAAGGCTCCCATGCAGCCTTTTGTGTGACAGAGCTGGGCTGTGCCACAACATACCCTCCCCACCCAGTGGGTTGTTCAACTGCTCAGTGGATCAGAGACATAGTGGGTATTTGCCCAGTGATCTTACAACCACATTGTACCACAGGTTATTCACCCTGGCTTTATAGCCATCGCTCTCCCTTCCTGATCTTGTTGGTAGACTGCATCCAGCTTGATAAAGTGAAAAATATCTCTGGGATTCCCCTTTAGGTACCTGCAAATTTCTGGCGAGCTATATACTTTATTAGTAAGAACAAATACTTAAGTATCAAGAGTTAGCTCCTAAACATTCTAAAATTGTGTACAAACACTTCTGGGTACTCTCAAATTTGTCTAAATGCATGTATTATTACAGATACACATATAGTGGCTTGGATAATCTATGAACTCAAATGTTTATTGGCCTGACTTTTGTGTATGGGAAATGACATAGTACCTGTGAAGACTCAAGGTCTGGTCTGCGCTAGACAATATTTTTGGAGCTCGCAAGCCTTCCACAGTTATGATCCGAGGAAAGATTGCTTTTTCTCATATCCCTTCTTTCCTGGGAAACAAACAAACACTTTCCTGGTACAACTGCCTTCACTGGAATTCTACTGAATCCAGACCAGTAAAGTATCATATAGAACTGCTCTGGATGTGGCACTGTACTGCTTTGTTGAAGCTATCTTGCAAGGGTTAGTGTGTGACTTTTTTGTGTGTGTGTTTATTCTGTTTAAAGGCAAGGCACTACAAGCAATTAATAACCTGTGTAAAACTGCTGTTGAGATGTCAGCTGGCAACAGGTAAATGGTTGGTTGTTGAAGGAGGCATGGTTTAATATCTTAGCACAGGATTGTAATGGAGGATCTCCTGGCTTCATCTTGTGACTTTGGTAATGACTGCCAGTCTATCTTTTGACAGGTCATATATTCTCTATGCACTTCTATCTACTTCCTCTGAAATGGGTTTAAAAGTTTTACTTAGCTTTTAAGAGTCAGAAATAATTAATTTCTGTTTACAAAATACTGTCAAGGCATAAACCGTCAATCATCAGTCTCATCTACCTTTAGTTTTCTGAGTATTAAATGCTTACACATGCTCTGCAGTCAGTAGAGAAAGACCTCTCCAGAGGGTGACACCTCCCCATAGTGTCAGCAAGGGAGAGGTTTTTTCTTCTGGAAGAAATTTCCCCTCTTTAGTCATTATAGAGAGAATCTAAAGGATTGACTGAGGCTGACTTACAGATGGCTAAGGTGAAGTGAAATGAAACTTATCCTAGATGCTAGTTAAGGTTGTTTATAGACTGTGCAAAGGAGACAGAGTCTGAGCTTCACATCTGTGGTGTCTGAAATGAAAAGACCTGCCTGAATGAGAGTGATGAGTGTTAGTTGAGCAAATTCGTGGAAAAGAAACAGTCTAATCCAAATTAGAAACAATTTAAGTAAAATCTTCCGCCAAAGCTGAGTGCTTTCAATGAATTAGGGGGAAAGGACTACAGGGCTGCTTGGAGCCTTGGGAGCAGACCAGGAGCAAAGAACCATGAAGTATTTCAAAAACTCAGGTTAGAGAAGAGAAGGTACAAGGAAAGAAAAATAGCAATTATAGATACTATCACTGCTATGGAGCAAGGCCAGTGCAATAGCCCAGCTGCAAGCATACTATATCACTGGGAAGCTGAACAGAGGGAGAGAGTCTTAGGCCATCCGTCCGAGTGGACCCGTAGAAACACAGTGTTCAGAAGTGATCTCAACTGCAGGAGGCAGAGTGCCAGCCACATTACTAACACAGTCTTCTTCGCTGGCTGATCTTTTTGGCATCATTGGTGTCAGCAAAGCAAAACACAGCTTAATGAGATAGCAGGAAGAAATGGCATGTGATGGCTGTAGGTGGGCAAAACTTCATTTCAGTACACAATAGCCGCAGTTTTCCACATCATGTGTAGTGACAAGGTTGCAGATAGACTGAAAAGAGACCCCTGGGTAGGACCACCCCATCCATCCAGAAAGATGGACTTTGATGAAAACAGGCTCAAGTCAAAAAACCAGGCTTGGAACACTCCAGGATCCACAGCTCATGTTAACAAACTGTCCCCTTGCTGAGAGCCAAATTTCCAAATCCTGGCTGCTTCCTTGCTAGTCCCTCCTGCAGTCCCCTGGGTTTACTGTGTGTTTCATGCAGGGTTTCCAGCTCTCTGAGTGCTTATGTTCAATGTGTGGCTGTTTGCAGCAGGGATGTGTCACTGAGCAGTGCTTGGCAGAGGGGCCTGGGAAGGGATGAGACAGCACACAGCATGGAGTTGGGTAATTTATGTACTTGGAGGTACTTTCAGCAGTGACTACCACTGGCTGCACATCTGTAGCCACAGCAAGCCAGAATGATTTCAGGAAAAAAGTAAATATGAGTAGACATTGCCTGAGAGCTCCTGATTTAAATTAAGTTTGAGGTGGTAGTACTTGTCAGCTGTTCTTGAAACATTGGTGATGCCCAGTCTTCTATGAATGGCTGAACCTCAGAAAGCCTGTGGGTTATATCATACCTATAGGATTAATACCTATTAGATAGGACAATACAATTCAAAAGGACATTTTGGATCATCTGTGTCTCCTCTGTTGCAGATAATTGAATCATACAATCCATTTCATAAGTTAATAGAGTCTCTCTGTATATCCAGTTAGATTTCTATTTCCACTTTTCTTACTGTTTCAGAACCCTATTTTTTTGCTGGTTAAAAATCTAAATTATGGTGAAAATGTCATAGTTCAAATTTCCATCAAGTGTCAGCATTATTCAGTAGCTGAAAAAGTTATTTTAGCTTTCTGGTGTTAATGCTGTAACCCTATTTCACTAATGACCTGCATTTTCCTGGATTAAGCAAATGAGCCCATTGTGTTCTTTTGTACGGTAGCCTATCCGTTCTTTGGCTCATGTCAGTCATCTGCACTGCTTGTGCATCCTGAGTTCATCTCTTCTGAACAATGGGTGACCAGAAGTGTATACAAATTATTTCAGAACTAGGTGAAGCAGTGCATTGCACATTGCCATGGATATTGTTCCATTTCTAATGGAAGCATTTTGTTGAGATATCCCAGGACTACATTACTTAGTTCATCATTACAATTGGGTCTAATCCTGTGGTCTTGGTATCCTCAGTTTTCTGTGTTTCCAGTGTTTAACCTCCACCATGCTGTAAAAATTCTTGTTTCTAATCCCTAAACATAGGAATTAATATTACATTTCATTTATGTTAACCTACAGAAACACTTTGTTCAATGGTGAATTTATAAAGCATTTAATGAGCTGTCCCTGATTTATATCAATGCAAACAGGTGGTTAATTAATAAGTTTTTATTTCACATAAAACAGAAAAAAATTGGATGTACTCAGAGTGTGTGTTCCCTAATTTATGAGAGCATTAGCATTTGGGTGACTTAAAAAAAGATATTGGTAGTAATATTGAATACTAATAGGAGATATTTAGTTTAGATTTCTAAATCCTTGTCCCAGTTGTGTACAATTTTACTAAATTTATTTGAGTTTCATAGTTTGTCCCTTTGCAGAAAAGAGAATGTAGGTACAGCATTTTTCATTCCAAACACATTAAATAACTTTTCCCCAGATAAAAACACACTTTCTTTGTGGAAGGATAACTGAGCAATAAGAGTGTTTAACAAAGTTAGCTTAATTAATGGCTTTTTATAAAGGTTTTTATCTTGTTTTTCAAACTGTCCTGGCACCAAAATAATTACACCAAAATAAATAACACCTTTGCAATTCAACTGTGACAAGCTTGCAGAAAACTAGATGAGCTGAAGTTCTCCAGCCTATAGATGTGGAAGGGCCAAACATTACTTTTGGTAGAGGATATTATGCTGAGTTGTACAAAAATGGTTTTATGCTGTTGGTATCACCAATATTTTTGCTGTTTATTTCTATAACAAATCCTACACTTTAAATATAGGAGGGTAAAGTTCAAGCGTAGTATTTAATTTTAAGACTGTTTTCCTGCCTTTGAAATGCTTGTTTTCTCAACTCCGTAGTTGCACTAATGGCATTGTTTTTCTTGACATCTCTGTGTATACTTTGCATACAGAACATTCATGAAGATGCAGAATTATTACATACAGTGCAAGAAAGGCTTGTTCATTGTCTTTTTATTACTGGCAATTCTTGAGAAATGGAAAACAGTGCTTGCTTTCTTTTCATTCTTTTTAATTTTTTGCTCTATTTCAAGCCTACAGAGCTTGAAAGGCCTACAGGCCTTTGGGAACTGTGACATTGTTTTTCCTAGTTTGAGGGAAATGTAACTGTCTTCCAGCAGTGCCTTATCTGCCACATTTCTCCACTTGAAGCAATATTTTGTAGAAGTACTTGTTTATAGTGCAGAGGATCTCTGGCTACTATGTGCCCTCTGGCTTTAATAGTTATTCCTAAGAATCTGACTAGTCATACTTCTTTAATAATAAAAACTGGCAGGTTATTTTGGTGCTAGGACAGTTTGAAAAACAAGATAAAAACCTTTATAAAAAGCCGTATTAACCAGACCAAACAATGCCATAGTCTCTAGAAACATTTCATGCTCCAGGTGAGTTTGATGTTCACAAGAGAAGAAGGAGGTATGGATAAATAAGGAACTTTCCTTTTGTTGTTGTTGTTGTTGTTGTTGTTGTTGTTGTTGTTGTTGTTGTTGTTGTTGTTGTTTTTGGTTTTATTGGGTTTTTTGTTTGTTTTGTTTTGGTTTGTTTTGTTTTTGTTTTGTTTTTTGGTAAATGTCTGATATGCCTTGCTGAAGAGGGTCACAAAGAGTCTTTTAAAAGAGGAATTGGGATCAGGGTCAGAGAAAATGCAGGGGCTGACTTGCCAGTTAAACCCCTGCTGCTCTAACAATATGCATTTTTAAGTTAAAAATCAGAAGAGAATTCCTTGTAGTTGAAATTTATATTGCAACTTGAAAAGAAAAAAAATGAAGAATTATATTTATTTCATTTTCTACAGTAGTGACACTTCTGGTCTCTCCAGCTTTGAGCTAACTTGTCCTGTCTTTGTAGGAAAACCTTGGTGTCCATATCTGAAAATATCACTCCACACCTTATGATAAGCTATAAGCAACCCACAATCCTGGAAGCTAATCTGTGGGGATGAACTCTGGTGTCCCTGTGAAGCCTTAAGGTCAGAGCCTAAGAAAGAGTAATGACAAAAGTGCCTACAGGATAAGAACAAAATTTCATCACGAGTAGCAAAAGAAACTGGAATGTTCAAACAAAAAATTAATTTGAATAGCAGGCATTGTTACTGAACAATCGTACAGAGTTCAAAACAAAGCCATTTCTGCATTTACCCTCCCCTTTTTATGATTCACTTGAAGTTTATTTTTTGTTTAAATGAACTTGCTTACTTCCCAGAAATTCATTCCTCTTTCTATAAGTAGATTCATGAAGCAGAAATTATGTCTTCATGTTACACAAACTCCACACCCTTTGTGTTTTATTGTACTGCCGGTAGTTTGATCTTGTTCAGATGTTTGCTTGCAAGGAGATATGGGACTCTGGTTATGCTAGTAATTTATTACCTGTTTTATTGTTGCCATTTGTCCTATGATTTTAAAGGTAACCTGAAATGTTTTCCTAAGAAAAGTTTAGCCTTGGACTTGTGTCCCCAGTCTTACAAGATGCTCAACATCCTCAAACTCTTGTGTGAGCACAGAGTGCATTTAACATAATGTTGGGGCAGAGCCAAATGCTGAATGCCTCACTAAAGGAAAAGGAAAAAAAAGAAGAGTTCACCTTAATTTAACTGTTTCCATGTCTGTCAAAGAATTGCTAATATTTTAACTTGGAAGAAACTTCCCAGCATTTGCTATGTGGGTAATGTCAAGTCACTGTGCAGTTCACTTTGTGAGCAGTTATCAACAAATTGCTGTGTCTGAGACACGGAATTAAAATTGCACTGTAGGTCACAGTGCAGTGCTCCAGAGACCAGATTTTATTTCCTGGGCTATGCCATCAGCGTGGGGAAAAAATACTTTAAGAAAATTTGTGTATTTTGAGCACAGGTCACGCCCAAAGTCTGTGTGTGTTCATACTCATGGGTGCAAGAGCCCAGCATAGGCTTGTTATTATAGTTCCTTGGCCCACTGCAATGATGTCATGTAGGTAGATCTGATCAGCCAAAAAGTCCCAAAAACACATCCCAGAAGGGTTAAAGAGGAATTTGATCGGTCAAGCAGCTGTCTAGGGAGTATGGTGGTGCTGTACAAGCTATAGGCACCCTAAGGCTGGTAATAGGGGTGTGTGGGTTGAGAAGCAGGGAATATACAGCAGCCTGTGGGAGGCTGATCTCTGGCAGAACCACTCTCATCTCTGCTCTCTTCTGCTTACCACTTTCATTTCTTTTTGCTCTGTAATTTTTTGCCCCATAATACAAGCAAGTTTTTCACTCAGTGGTTGGGACTGGAAGAGACTCCCCAGGGAAGTGGTCACAACACCAAGCCTGATAGAGTTCAAGAAGCATCTGGATGATACTCTGGGCCACATGGTGTGACTCTTGGGGATGATGCTGTGCAGGGCAAAGGGTCCCTTTCAACTCTGCATATTCTGTGATTCTGTGACTCTTCCACCTTATAAAAACCTCCACCTTTGATCTCAGTTGCTCCTGTAGCTCCTCCTTCTGCCTTTTCCTTTTCATGAAGTTTTAAAACACTGCTAGAATTTCTTCTCAGTTTTGTGAGAGACTCCATTCAGTCCAGTTTTCTGCTCCATTCAAGTCTTAGCTGTATTTTAGAACTATCCTGCAATTGCAAATGTCTTTCTCCTATCAGGCTTGTCTGGCACATAGTCTGGACTTCCTTGCCATGCATGGCCCTGCTCTTACCCCTGAGTGTTTCTGCAGCACAACCATCGCTGGGTTGTATGGGTCTCATGGAGTCTGTACTTGGTCCATGAGTGCCAAAACTCTGCACAGAGTTCTGTGCAAAACAGTACAGTAGATGCAGAGTTTTCACCTGTGCACGTGATAAATAGGTAAGCAAAAATGTGGGTAATGGAAAAGGACAAACTCCACAATATCATGCAGAGTTTCACACAATAATTTTTATGAATTTCTGCAATGTCACTGCCCTTGTAAAGGTGGTGCCAAGGTGCTTTTTGCATGTTTCTTTGAGTGTGCCTTTCTTGTTTGAGTAATGACCTGCTTGGTTCCATGCAGCACCTGAGGGAGTTACTTTCAGTGGTGAGTACATGAGAGAGAGCAGTTTCTGCTCAGTTCAACAGCTCATGTGAATTTTGCTAACCAAGAAGACAGTGTGTGAGGGGGTTTATACCTTTGGTCCTGCTGAGAATCAAAAAGGGTTGTTTCAGGTTTATTTCTTGCCAGCTTTTACATTTGTCTCAGGCTGTGTTTGCACAGCAAGTGGTGACTTATTGTTGCCACTTGTTTTTCCTTCATTCTTTCTGAGTACAGAGCAAGCAAGGATTTGTGGTTTCTTTCTTTATCAAGAATAGCAAAATTGAGACAGTAATATTCCACATGTGGCTCCATTTATGGAAATTACCTTCTTAGGGCTGGAGAAAGAATTTTGCTATTTCAGCAACATTTATACTAGGAGTTTAATTTTGATATAAGGGTCTTTAACCACTGAAAAGATGTCACTGGTACTAAATTACTTCTGATTGGGCTTGTTACCCCAGTCTCATGTCATGTCCACACCATATGTAAGTGCGTCAATGACCTAAAATACTAAATATATGCTCACAGGGTGGAAGCAGTCAGGTGCCATCATTTCCAAGAGAGGTACAAGTCAGTTCCAGTCCCAGAGCTGCATCACTGGTTAGGATGGGAATGTTTCCATTCCAGCAAGCCTACCTGAAACCCCAGATTTATTGTAATATTATAATATTGCATGTTGAACTATCTCCATAACTTCCACTATAGAACTGGCAGAAGTGTGAACAGAGCTATGCAATAGTGTCTCCTTCTTTCCCCTCTCAGTGTGTCTCCTGTCGTGGAAATCAGTTGGTCCTCTCACTACTTTTGTTATGATTTCCATCCATGTGTTTTCCTGTTACACTAGGTATCCTAATTTCTCTACGTTTTTGTGGTATCTGAACCTGAACTTCATTGTAGAACTTCGGAATCAATTTATCTGAGGTCGAACTTCCAATGATTTGGGTTTAAATGACATAAATTGGATAACTCATTTTCAGGAGAGTTGGATGTGAATGGAGATTTTGAGTCTGGGCCTGACTTTGTATTAGATCAAATCTAAACCGAGTTTTGAAAAACCTACAAAAATGGAGAGATTAAATTCAAGTCCAAAGTCCTAATCTCTGGATTTAAGTGCTCTTGTGTCCAAGGTTCTAGTTTCCCATAGCAGATAAATATAAAAGTCAGATCTGTAGTTTTGCCAGTGGCTTATCTCATAGTTCTGCTTCACAGCTCAAATTTACATCCTTCTTGTAATACACATTAATAGTCCTTCTGCAAAGGTATCAGATCAGGTTTCAGCTCTTTAAACATTGATACTGGGTGTGCTGCCTTGTTCTGTAAGTCACTGTGCTGGTCACGCTTGCTGCACTAGGCACTGGATAATGTACTCAGGGTTGAGGTCTCAACCTGGTCTGATACAGCAGCTGCAGGTCAGATATTTCATAAGCCACACTCCTGAACAGCCAGTGGGAAATACAAACAAACTCACCTGTAAGCATCATTCATGAGATTTGGGGGCTGATTGATTCCCACCAAAGTAATGGAAAAAGGCTCCTCTGACTGATGTAGAATAAGACCTCCAAGGTATCTCCTTGAAATGATGATTTCTAATTAAATAAAGAGCAAAATGCCTCTTTTTTTTTTTCTTTNAGTCAGACCTTTGGGAAAATACGGTGTTTAGAACAGGAAACCACAAGAGAAGAGTGTGGATTTTCATGTCACAGCTGTCTGAAGATGCACTGTTCAACAGGCAAATTCCTACCATGGAGTATATACCCTTGTGTTTGCAGTGGTAAGATGACAGATTTGGGGTCATGGCCTATCTCTGGTGTGGAACTGACAGCAATGATCCCTGAAGGTAAAAGAAATCAGGTGCTAGAGATATGGGAAAGGGGAGAAATGAGGATGTAAAATTAGAAGGATGTCCCAATAGCTTAATAAGCTTGGCTCAGCCATTCAGCCTAAGCCCCATTATGTGAATAAAACTCAAATCCTAAATTTTGGGACTTTTGGCACATTTACATAGAAAAATCTCTGTGGAGCCAGACATTGATGAACAGCATTGTAGTCTTGCTGTATGTGTAGCAACCTCTGCTGAAACCTAAGCCCTGGAGCTCCTGAAACATTTTCATTTGTTCGTGATTGAAAATACACTGAGGATTAATTAACCTTTCTGTTTTCCAGCAAGATACCTGGAATTTTGCCACATTGTTCTCATTTAACATTTATCTACAGAAATGTTAGAATTATGAGACTGCATTTTGTTTAAAAGTGCCAGTTTGTCATGGGATAGTTTGATTTAGCAACAAAGAAACATATTGGAGTTAACTAGAGACATATTTTGTAAGGATTGTCAATGTTAAAACTAACCGTCTTGACTTCATTTGAGTGCTAGGGAAACAGGTTGCTCCTTAGCTGAGACTGAGTGAGCTAGATTTCACACTTGATCAAGCTGGGAAAGCCCAGGGATCAACAGCTCTAGAGAGTATTTATAATGAAAGAACTTAGCCATCACCAGCTTTCTCAAAGGCTACAGGAAAATTCATGTCTACTACCATGAAAACAGGTCTAAAGGAAAAAATAGTGGATCCTGTTTGCATAATTGGATTAAGGTTAACAAAATCAGAGACCTCTTTCCATTCCTTTTGCCCTCTCTCACTGGGAATAATTGGCATGGTCGTCAGAGAACCAGCCAGCAAAGGCATGGTACACAGGGCACTTTGGGCAGTCAGGTGCTGGAAGAGATCACTTATTTTGGGACAGGTGCTGATTAGGGAGGGTTAGAATTAGGAAGGGAGTGAAAGTGGAGTTCAAAACATGGATGACCAGTAGGAATAGATGGTGAAGTAATAATTATTTTGTGCCATATACTTAGAATATACATGACAATATTTAATCACAAAAGGATTTCACAATTTTCCTACGGAAAGTATTTATTTTTTTCCGGATGTAGGTGTCTTCTTCAGGATCTTCTCACAGGAGTGGAGCTTTCTGTTACAAGTGCCTTAGATACTCTAAAACCAAAACTGGCCCTGGCCCCCAGTACTGTAAGTACAACTTTCTGGAGAGGTCACCTTGTTAGTTGGGCTCTGAGGCACACATAGCCTCTCTGAATGTCCTCTCTCAAATTACTCATCAGCTGAACAAGTACAATGTAGAGATGAAACAATAAGTGTTTGCGTACCCATTGCATAATTCACATAGTATAGGTGCCTATAGAAAGTGACCAGAAAAGGAACTCCTATGACTGTTGTGAATGGGAATTACAGGCAGAATAAATGATAGAAAGTGGTATATCCAGTGGGCTAGCACAGCACTGAAATTAAGTGGCTTGGAAGGCTGCTTAGGTGGCTGTTTGCTATGTCTCCCTTGCAAGAGCTGGAGGGATACAGCTGCACAAATATTTTGGCTGCTGAGATGCTGAGGATTTTCTTCCTCAGCTCTGCTGCAGTTTTTGTATGTGTTTAAAGCAAAGCAATTATATGAGGTTGTATTGCTTGAAAATGATGGAAACACTAGAGCCAGCCATACCACTAGCAGTTCTTGCCACACCAGTATGCATCTCCAGTTTTGCCATCTGATTCATGCATGTAAATACAAGCTAAATGAACATCTGCATGTCCATGCAGCCAAGACCTACACAAAAGCCTGAGATTCAGAAATTCCATGGAAATTTGTAAAAATTTATCCTTCTCATATTAATATGTTTTTCCACATCAAGTTATGATGACCAAAATTTGTTTTTCCTGGTGGCCAGTTTACATAACAAAGACTATTTATATTATTGGGCAGATTTTTATATAAATCCTTAGAATATAAAACCCCCTCTTTGTATAACTGTGTGAAAGTATGAAACTGACTGCAAGTGCAGTAATGTGTAAGTTATTGATACCCCAGAGCCATAGACTATGACCATTAGAACACCTCCTGGAGAAAGGGATCTGCTACTGAGAAAGTTTCAGATTCATAGAAATGGCAAATTTGTACATCCACATTCTCACAGATGAGTGTTCAGGCATTCACAAAAGGATACAGTAGTTAATTAAGACATTTAACTCTGATGGTTGAGTTCCTACTCATTTTGATGTACAGTTAATTCTCCTTACATGATTTAAAAAAAAAAAAAAGTAAGCTTTCAAGCCTTGGAGGAAGGCTGAAGGGAAAAAAAAGCAACCTACCAAAAGCAGTTCTTGGCATCTGCTGAGTTTAAATTTCTTCTCAGTATTGATTGTCATGGAAAAACAAGAGATCTGTAAAAAAGCTGGTAACACACAGATTTGAAACTGAATCATTAGAAAAATGGGTTTAGCTTAATGCTGTTGAGATTAAATAACCCCTGATGCAATTAACTTTTTAAGTTCGGAGGTGTGAATGAGTCAGATTTTAGAGGGAGAAGTAGTCTCTTTAGCTCAAATAGCACATGATATTGCAAACTGGGGACATAATTACAAAGGCAAGAGAGAAAAAGTAGGAATGAGATCAGGGGAAAAGGGAATGTAATGTCCACGGCGAGAGTAGGGTAAGCAGGGCTGGGAAACAACACAATCTTTTCTGAGAACCATAGGGAGTGAGGGCTGAGGATGCAGTGAGCTGGCAGTGAACCAATAGCTGAGGAAATGGTGGAAGAAGGAAGGGTTGAATTCGTGGAAAATTAGTTTTCTTTCTCTGGGAAAGAGGTTGTTTTGTTTTTGAGAGTCTCGTTTGAACAGAAAGAGGAATTTGCCATCTGTGGAGACGGCACTTCCAGAAAATCTTAACCTTTTCCTGACCGACTGTGGAGCAGCAGCTGCCTCAGACACACTAACAGTGCAGTAGCCCCAGTCTGCCTCATTTTTCACTGTCGTCAGTTAGAAACGTCAGAGTTCTTTATATCTTTGTAATACAGAGGTTTTCAGTTCTTCTAACGTGACCTTTAGTGGCATTATACCACTGGAAGTACAAACCTCCTTTCTGGGCCATAACTTACCTCCATAAATGTTACACCAAGGGACATACTGCAAAATGTCACAGCTTTTAATGTAGCCACTGCTTGCTGGGACCTCTGGGAAGCTAATCTGATTACCTCTCCTCCATACTCTGAAGTAAGAAAGTTACAGTGTTTATGTCCTTTCTGTTTGTCAACACTTGGGGTATTCAAATAGCCTAAGTGATGAGGGACTTGGAGGGAAATCAGAAAGTATTGTTTGTGCCATAATCAGGTGTGCAGTGTAGCAAGCTAATAGTTAAATTTCCATTACAGTAAATCATGTTAGGGCAGCACAGGAAAATAAATCTAGCAAGATGGGCTAATTCTAAAAATAAAGCAGAAGTTGTTTGTTAGGGTGGTCCGGAAAGACACGACACAGGGCAGTAAAATTTGTAGATGCCGTTTTGTAAAACACTACAGGAATGTGTAACAAACATGAAGAAATCACTGCTTTACTGTGAGGAAAGGAAAACCTTGGCTCGGGAAAATAGAAGTTGTATTCCTCAAAGATACTGGCTCTTATAGGAATAGTTGAATTGAACTGATAAAATGTTTTGAAACTGAACTTTCCCTTTGGAAAATGCTGCTCCACAGGGTTCAAGATGTATTTCACAAAGCAGAAAGTTGAAAACAAATGGCTTTTTCAATGGCAAAGTTTCAAAGAAATTCAAAATCAGATTGTGAGATCCCACTGAGATATTGTCTCTTTGGTTTTTTTTTTCAATTCTTTTGCATCACTTTTCTTGAATTTTTAGTGTTAGTATTCTTGTTGCATTTCAATATTTATTTATATTTTATTTGTGTTCATGCATGTATATTCATGTGTATTATCTGATAACCTTGTAACAGTATTAATATTTTTACTAATTGAAATATTTTTTATTTTTCCTGTAAAATATATGACCTCTATTTTTTGTCTCATATCTGCTTTAAAACACATTCTGGCCTGTTGGAAATTCCCATGACAAAGTGAACTCCATTTCCTGATAAGCTGGGTTGCCAGCTGGTAATTAGATTGGGAAGCATCTCTCCAACATCTACCTTTTTGGTTTCTTTTTTATTTTTTAATAAGTAATGGTTATTGTCCCAGAATTTTCTTAAACTCTTTATCGTTGTTTCCCCTTGGTTGTTACAGTGATGTGAAAATCGTCATGTTAACTAGTGCTCCTTCAACTGAAATAGAGTAACTGCCCATAAACTCACAGCATCAGAATTATTGAGTTTGGACTTCTGGATATCATCTAGTCCACCCCCTGTGCTCTGCTCAGAGCAGGTCAGCTGGGGCAGACTGCTCAGATTATGTTTAAATACCTTCAAGAATGAAGAATCCACAGCCTCTCTGGGCAACCTGTGCTAGTTCTTGGTCTTCCTCATAGTGCAAGTTATTTCCTGGTATCTAGTTGGTATTTCCCATGCTGGAGTATATGCCTCTCATCCTGCCACTGTGCTTCTCCAAGGAGGGCATGGCTCCATCTCTCCACAGTCCCATGCCACAACTGCTGTTTTTACTGGGTATCTCAACCAGTTAGCAGCACCCACACTGTGCACAGCTGCCTTGCAGCCTGCACAGTAGTTACGGTTCAGGGACGTCCTGACAGGTGTGGATGGCAGCTTATGGAATACAATAATATAATTGCTCTTATCTCTTACAAGGTAATTAAAGATAAACTTTTATCTGTGGTTTGAATCCAGTATGCTTTTTACCCAGTATGGATGAAGGAGTTCAAATGGTGCTGTGTTTTGCAAGCACAGTAGGTCTGTGTCTACTCAGATAGCACAGTGGTTTACTATCTGGAGTAATCTGGCTTCTGCAAGAACCTAAAAACTTAAGCAAAAAGTATTTTAAACTAGTCAATAGTCATCTGAGATTCTTCGCATTTTTAATCTAGGAGGGTTGGTTTGGTAATTCAAGACCTGAAAGAAAATGGGTGTACATTAAGGATTGTCACTGGTTATCACATCTGGCTAATCTTCTCATTTCTTAGTTTATGAAATATTTTTATTAGAAAATGAGCATGACAGTTTTGTGCTGGCTGGCAAAAGGCTTTGTTAGGCTCTCTGAGGCTCCTGAGGAGCCCTAAAGAAGAGAGATGGTGCAACTGGCAGCACAGATAGGTGCAGGCCGAACAACAGGAGAGGTGGCTGGCAGGAAGGGCTGTCCCAACAGCACTGATTCAGCAGCCAGGAGCTAATTGTGCAAGAGGAATGACACTTTTAAAGTATTTACAAACTCTTATTAGGCCAATTAGTGTAAATAATGCCATTGTCAGCAGTAGGGCTGTGACCAAAAATCTTTGCAAATGCAATATAAAGTCTGTATGGACCTCCTATAGCAAAGTAAATCATGTTGTTTGAGCCCTTGGAAGTCCTTTAGAAAAGTACAAGAGAGATATGATTTTGTCACGGTCAGAAGGTGGCTTCATCCTAGTTCAACCATCACAGCTCCATTAGCTTCAGAGAACCTATGCTGGTTTAGGTCTTGTTCAAAGTATCTGAATGCTCTGTGATAAGAAGTGCTGTAGCTATGCAATATACCCATGTATATAGGTTATGTATGTTATAGCCAGTATAATAAAGTGAAAAGCTTTTCATACCATGTGACCATTAAAATGATATACGTATGTATATTTGCTTTAATGGAATTCCTTAAGAGCCTCTTTCTAGCCTGTTACAGCAACAGGTTGCATCTTTAACTTCTAGGAGCAAATAGAGAAAATATCAGTAGAAAAAAAAATGAGGCAGAGGGGGGAGATTTGTGATTTGTAGTGTTTTAACTTTTAAGATGAGTAGTTTTCATTCCCACTCCATTCTCACATGGCAATCTGAAGAAGGAAACAAAAATATTACCTTTTTTTTTCAACTAGAGATGAGTTTTCAAACAGGATGTAGGCACCTAAGTCTGCTTACAACCTCAAAAATACTTAGCATTATATGCTCCAGTAAAACAATTAGATTCCCTAAGTCAGTAATTGGACTTGAGAAATTTGAACTTGAGTATCAAGTCCCAGAATCAGTGGGAGGTCACTGAAGTTACAAGTCGATTTGCATTTACTTTTTAGTCATCATTTTGCATCTTTCCAAAATGTAATTTCATTAGCAGCTGAAGATACTAAATTGCTTATAGCAGTAAAACTACCTCACTCTATACATCTGTGATACACCCCTCTCTCTGAATACTGTGTGCTCTTCTTAAAAAGGTTATAGTAACATTATACAAAGTATAGATAAGGTCAACAAATATCATTGAAGATATGGAATAGCTTTCATATCAGCTTTGCTTAAATAGACCAAGATCCCTGAGTCCAAGGAGAGATAACTGAGGAAGGATAAAATAGCAAATGATAAACATAGTGAAAGGGAGGAAGTGTGTGTGGGTTGAACTGCTTACTGTTCCTTGTCCTACAAGAATTAGTGGGGATCAAATGAAATCATCAGGTGGGAAGTTCATATAAATGAACAAAGGGAGATGAAGCTTCATGCAACATGTAGAATTAATTGGCATTAGGTATTGTGGATGCTGGGGGCTTCTGTGTTTTCAAAAAGTAATTAAAGTAGGAAGGTAAGCATCAAGCACATTGAGGGCTCTGAAAGGATTCAGTAAGCCTAAGCAATACTTAAGCAATTAAATTGATTCAGTAGAAGACTTTTTACCATCATTTACAATAGAACGTTTATTCTGTTTTCTCTTTTTTTAATCATTAGCTCTGCCACCTCATGTTTTAAAACTGAGCTGCTCAGAACAGGAACTATCCTGCATGTGTGTTCTACAATTCTGAATTGATGTTCTGTAAAGTGACAAGTATTTTTGCAGTTCTTTCTAGACGGTAAGCAATTCTGATTGGTCTCCTCACTAGTGCCTGGTTGATGTGTACCTGGCTGCTTTTCAGGAGGAAAATATCTTAAGGTAAAGTACCTTCAGTAGAGTCAACAACAGATCCAAAGAAACAGTTGTGTGTCATTGCTATGCTTGTCATCTTTGTGTGTCCTGCTGACATCTCGGTGTGCAGGGAGCTGACTGAAAATGAGAGATGTCGCTGCGGCTTATACAAACAAGTGAATCATTGTACCTAATGCAAATAAGTACCTTAAGTAAGTGCAAATTTTGCTATAAGAACAGCAAGAGGGTGGAGCTACAAAACTTGTCACACCAGCATAACATTCAACAGAAAAGTACCAGCTTTTACACAAATTGAACTTCCACCCCTACCACAGAATCTTTCTCAAGGCCAGGCGCAGATCATTGCAGCTGAGGTTCTTGTAGCAGCTTGGGTGGGAGAACACAGAGAACATCTCTTGGATGACACTGACACAAAATAAGCAGCCTCAGAAGCTGCACAGGTCCTCTGCTGTGGCAGATGCCTGCTTGTCGCAGACATCTTCAGTAGGGGTTGAGCTACATCTCCTCAGAAAGCTTTCTTGAAACAATCACAAACAAATAAAACACATGTAATCATACTTGCACACTGTCATGTGGGTAAGCCTGCGGAAACAAGTGCTGTAAAAGAAAATTCTCTAAATGGACCCTAAGAGTTTAACTTCATTTTTGGTAGCTGTTTACAGAGAGCCTTGTGATTGTACTGTTGAAGATGATTAAAAGGGTTTTTTTTGTTTTGTTTTGTTTTTTTGTTTGTTTGTTTTGTTGTTGTGGTGGTGGTGGTGGTGGTGGTGGTGGGTTTTTTTGTTTTGGTTTGTTTTGGTTTTTGGTTTTTTTTTTCATCCCGAAATTAGGTGGTTCTTTGAACAAAAAGAACAGGGAAATACCATATGAGAGTTGCAGACCTTCAGCTTCTGTAATCACTGTGAGCAAGCCGTGGAGCAGGGGTCTGACTGCCTGTTCTATGGCAGACAAGGTTTCCACTGCTGTGTTCAGCCATGGTAGACATAACAATAGAGTTCACACATTAAAACCTGCTTATCCCAGTGCTACCTGAATAGACTGATACTGTACCTGGTTCTTGGAGGGATCTGATCATTCTTAGAATGCTAACAGAAGTCCTCCCCCTGAGCAGACAAATCCCCTCACCCTCTCCTCAAGCTTTGTTTTCAAGCAGGAGCAAATAACTTGTAATTACCAACAAATATAAGCAGCACTGAAAGACAGTATGTTGCTTCCTTGAAGGTAAATAATTTACTGAAATCTTGGCTTTGAGCAGATGACTTTATAAACTCCTCTCGCTCTTTCTTCAGTACAGTATATGCAGATCAGCTGTGGTTTGCAATCTGTGAAGGCGTTATTGTTTGCATTACCCACATAAATCTTCCAGCATCTGTGTATTTCATAAGGGGGAAAAAAAAAAAACCAACAACATTTCTGCCTATTACAAGAACACAACTATTGTAATAAACTCATGTTATGACAGACTGTAATTATTGCAAGCAGTTTCCCCAAAGCCTATAGCCAGGGTGTTGCACTGAGACAAGAGTATTTCCAGCAGCCTAGCGAGGATCAGCAGATCACGATCAAGCTGCACAATACCTCATATTTTCTGCTTGTCCTGCCTTACCGTAGGGACTGGAGATCAACAACCCCATCCCCCAGGGCTAAATTTGCTGCCTTTTGCCCACTGCCTGTGGAGAAGGTCAGGGAGGAGTTCTCTCGCCCAGGGCAGTGGGGCTGTTGCAGAGGGAGGGGCAGGGATGTGCAACGCCCTTGGGTGGCTGCGGCACACCCACAGACACACACCCCTGGCTGTGCCGGCTCTGCCCGCAGTGGGCAGAAACAAGCTCCTACCAACCAACAGGGGCACGAAGCAGTAACTTGCTGAAGTTAAATATTTTTAAAGTTGCTCCCCAGGGCATTACCGAAGTTGTCAGACTCACTCTCTGAACTGCCAGTGTTATTGCTCAGCACACAGAGATGTCTTGCAGAGATCTTCAAAGGTCTGTGCTAGTGCTTAAAAATTGCATCAAATCGAACCGGGAAACTGCTTTGATCTCAGGTAAAATCGTAGAGGGGCTATTGTGGCTGGCAAAGAGTGAGCAGAAAGGTTAGTTGCATGATTTATGCTCAGCCATGAAGAGTTGTAAGGTAACTAGATTTCAGTTTGATAGCAATATCCACACACACTTGGCCTAAGAATTGGCTCCTCCAGCCAACTGCTAGACTTCTGAAAAACACCTTTCCCCAAGATATGAATTGGAAAAAAGTGCCTGACAGAAAATCAGTACAATTCACTGCATTAAGTGAATTAAAAATTGCTTAATTGATAGGTCTCAAAGAACAAGATTTTAAAGGCTTTGTTATGTGAAGAAGCCATTCACAATACTGGTTGTTTTGGCCTTCAATTTCCACGAATCCCTGACTGTTTCCTGGGCCTGTAATTTTTTTTCCTCTGGAAACCTCTTGGGCTATAAATCCATGACTACTCACACTGGATCCATGTTTGACTGGATCTCCCAGAAGTACATGTTTGGTTCAGATCAGGTGTGATGCAGGATTGCATTTCTGTGTAATCATACCAAGAACATTTCTGTTGTCTCTGTGTGCTGGCCTGACTGGTGTAACTCTAGAGGGTGTCAGGCAGGCGTGGTAATGGGTCAGGCAAAAGCCTGCAGGTGTTAGTCAAAGTGAACCCATCAGGGATTTTTTTTTTTTTTTTGTATTACCTGAATTGTCAGAGTGGGTTTATACTACATCAGTGCTTTGCAGATGCAGTTCTAGTGTTTGTGATCCAAATCAATATACTTCAAATCCAGACTTACATAGCTTTTGCCATACTAGCAGTAACAGCCGTAAGTGTAGACACTATTTCTCAGGTCTTTGATTTCAGGATGAGGGCGGATGCGTTGCCTTGTCCTGCCATGGCAGTTTTGTAGAGGAAAAAGCCACCCACCAAGCCCAACCCTGTGTTGCTACTTGATACTATGAGTGAAATATCACAAAGAATGTAGAGTGAAGAATTTTCTCCTCTTTTCTCACTTTATTAATTTTATTTGATTTTGATTAAGTGGGACTACATCTTCAAAATATCGTTTTGTCAGCTCTTTCTCCCCTACCCTCTCGGAACAACAAAGAAGCAAAATAAAACAACCTTCCCTCTGAGGAAGTTGATTCTCCAGCAGAGGAAAGATGGCTATATATCCTATATATGTTTCACCTATACTATATTCCACTGATGTTCACACCGCAGACACAGGAGTGGGAGTGAGTCAAGCAGGAAACACACAGAGGAGGAAAGGAGTGATGGATGAAAGGTAGCCTGGCCCAAATGAAAGCTGGGGACTGGGTTTATGCAATGGTTTGAGCAGAAGCTGGTTCTGCCCACTGGACTTCATTTCAATTTCAGTCTCTCTGTGGTGAAGTGGTACTTGTGACCCCAAACTGGCTCTTGAGGGTTGCTGAAGAGGTTGGGAGAAGACCAGGAACCCCAAAGTGTGGTAAGTCAGAAGCTGGTGCAGGTGCTGAACTGCCTTATGCAGAGGGGCTGGGAGCATGCAGCTGCTGGAGTAATCCACACCTGCCACGAGGGAGGCATTGCTGCGGCAGGGAGCTGAACTGGCTTTGACCCACCCTCCTTTTCTAATAGCTACATGTCCCTCTTCATTACTCTAATGTTCTGCTTATTCCATTGCTAATGCAATACCAGTTCCTCCTTGCCTCTCCTGCTCCAAGGTGTTTTTAAAGGTCTGTCACCAAATTGTGATAGAAAAATGAGTTCCACCAGAAGAGGAAGCTATCAAAGCAGTCGGGGGGTGGTGTGGTTCTGAACTAACTGAATAAAACATCTCTAATATAGTTCTAGGGAGCTAGAGCAGAGGAGCTATCTAAGCCAAGGTAACAGTACCATTGCACAGATACGAATCCTTAAGCAATAGCTTATAGGAAGTATGAGGTATAATGAATATTATTAAGTTAGTAATGAAATGAAGACCATCAAAAGTCAGTTTTCTTTGGAGAGGTATGTCGGGTGACTTCAACCTTTACAAAAATATTTTCTTTCCTTTTATGTTATCATGGTTGTGCTGACTAAGGATTACTGAGAAGTTTTACTGTTGGTGTATGTGTACAAAAGCCATTTTGAATAATGACATATATTTATGTACCAAGACATTCATTATGCAGTCTCCATATGAAATTCAAGCACTCATTTTACAATTCATGATGCAATTATACAGTGACATTTATTCAATATACACACATATATATAGACATATATATATGTCTGTATGAATAAGTTTTTAATTGATAAAATGAACATTTTGGAGCAAAAGGAGGACCTAAGTCAGACCTAGCTACAATCACTGATATTAAGGGATGCTCTGCCTGTTGAAAGCTGGCTTTCTGAGGTCAGCAGAGACATAAAAAGATTCTCTTGCAGCTGAAATATAATTAAATCCACAACTGCTACTGGCGTCACATCTTCTAAACAAAGTGAGAAACAGATTTGTGTTCTGTCATAGCACACCAAAGTGGAAATGTGAAGAGAACCAAATTTCTTCTCTTTCAAAGGAAAAGCTGAGTCATGTTTGTGTTCAGTCAGGAAGGGCATTAGCTGGGAAAGAGCCGAGGCAAATGCGAGCCAGAGAGGTTCCCTGCAGCTGAAAGACTTCTCACAGGCTGAGAGGAGAAGTGAGTGTAGGGAAGTGAACTTGAGCTGATGTGAATAAAGATGAACTTACAGATACTTCCTCTGCTGGCCTGACTGATGGCACCACCAGCATGTCATCTAGTGGAACAGACCATCCTCTGCAGGCAGGTGTGCATGAGCTTTGCCTTGCCCCAAGCTGAGCAGGCTTGAGGCATCTGGTTGTAGGATGATATGAGCACAAAGGCAGTAGCAATCCATGCCAAGAGGAAGCCTGGGAGGTCACCAGCAACTCAGGCTCAATGTCCTGGCAATGTGTGACTTCTCACTGACTCCCCAGACATGCATCTCCTTTTCACTGCAGAGGCACACAAGCATGCAAAGCCATGCTGTCAGCAGCATGCCCTCATCTTTACTGCAGTGCATAAAGGTTTTATTTGCTTTACTCATAAACCCCTCTTTGCTAGTTCTCTCTTTTCAGTTGTGTGTGTGGGTAGACTCCCTAGCAGTCATACCACAGAAGACATGTAGCAATAAAGTAAATCAAAATTTCAATATGTTTAAGGGAACCAAAACATTCCAAGGCACAATCCTCTAATTTAGGAAGTTACAAGGATGTCACCTGTAGATACAGCAGAGACTTTTATGTTTCCTTGAGCATGTTGTAGTATGTCTGTATTGGATACCATACAAAAAGAAAAAAAGGGTTTGGATGAGAAATCTTGGTTGAAACAGCAGGGACTTGAGCTGCCACTTCAGTAATTTATTATTAAATGTCTATGCTTTTAACATTAGACTTTTTCAACTGGATTAAAATCCTGGTGCTTTTGTATTGCTGTGAAGCTTGACTGGCAAAGTGATAAAGCAAGTCATTGAGAAACATTGAGTTTCATAATGGGAACAAAGACTCCATGTCAAAGAAGAATAAGTGAGAAAAAAGGCTGTTTTCAGCACAATAAGACTGATTTATTTTGGTGTGATTTATTACCTGGATAAATGTGATGCCTTATATTAAACTAACTATTCACTACACTGTAAACATGGGCACAAACCCCTCTTTATTTTGTTTCCGGTAAGCTGTCAATGGCATCTGGGTTGCCCATATTCGTAGAGATTCTCAGAGCTGTACTTCAGCTATGTGATCTGCAGGGCCTTCTCCCAGACAGGAGTGGAGTGCTTTAACATGTAGGGACAGGAAATCAGCACGGATGTGGCAGATGTTGCTGGGAAGACAAGATGAATCTCAATTGCATTTTCCCACAACAGCCTCGTCTGCGTGCATCACACATTGATGAAAAAGTCAGTGGGTTTTTACAAATGTGTTTCTGTTATTAGCAACCTGATTGATAAAAAAAATAATTCAATGTTTGCAAATAAATGTTTCTTTTTTCATTAGTTTCAGACTTGCAGTCTATCTACATAAATACAAATCATCTTGTGTTTCACAGGAGGAGAACAGATTGTGAAAATCACTAGTTAGCAATGTCACTAATTATCCATACTATACGTTTGAGTTTTAATTTTCTTAGCTAAAATTCAGCATTTCAGTTTCTTAGCTAAATTCAATACTTTCTGCAGTCTCTTTGGGGTAGAAAGAAAACTAATGAATATTTAAATTTCTCCCAAAGTATATGACTCTCTAATTTATCTCCTGTCTTCCAGTCCTTGATTGCCTTAAGGAAAGGCTCAAAGAAGTGTGTGTAGCTTTTTTCTCTTATGCATTCCAGCTTTCTATTGCTCTTTTCTTATGAACTTCTCTACAGCACTCTGATCAATAGAGGGCTAATAACTCTGGGGATTTCACTGGGATTCTTGTTCTGTTTGGTGTGTTTGTTTCGACCACAATTTCTGAGATAAGTGTCAAGGGCAAAACCTTATCTTGATTCTTCTAATGAAGGAAAAGGTTGCACATGAACCCTAGGGACTCAAAAAATCAGATGGAAAACAGAAAGAACAAAAATGTCATTTTGCTTTGAAATCTCTTGATTCTTTGGGACCTAATTCATGGCTGTGCTGTGCTAGGATTTGGCCATGGCTTGATTGTTCACTTTTGCCTCCCTATTTTCCATTCTGTGCGTCTCAGAAGTATTTCAAGGAAAGCTTCTACCTTTTTTTTTTCTTTTCCCCCAGATCATTTTTCCTGTCTATATGCTGTATTTGTGGCCCCCACATTACTGTGCTCATACTCACAGTGCTGCTGACAGGGAGATGATCACAGCTACTGCAAGTGGAGTGGAGGCAGAGGGGCTGTGAGTACTTTACCTCCGGGGCATGGGCTTCCAGGTGGGCTGAAGCAAGGCTCCTCTGGCAGAAAAGCATCACTCTCCCACTTGTATCTGGCCTGAGCTCAGGCAGCTCACAAATCCCATCTGTACCTGTGGCAAGAGACATTTCTGTCTCACTCCAGGTGTTCTTGTCCACCGGATAAAGGGCACAGGATATGCTTCCAAGGACAAATGGACCAGGCAGAGGTTTTAGAGACATGGTCTGTGTTGCACCTGTATGGAAATAAGGGTGCCCTTGAGTGCACTTCATTGTGTTGGGTGCACATAGAGTTTATCCCTCTAAGTACCAGCTTGGGCTGCCCTAAAACGTGCCCTGAAGGTATTTGTGCAAGCAAGTAAGATGGATAGGAGGTGAATAGGGCCTTGAGCTTCAACTTTGAGACACTGCCACACCACAGTAGAGTTGCACTCCAGAGACTAAGGGCATCTGGCTAACCTGATGCTTGCATGTTCTTGAGATTATCAGAACTCCCTGCACAAGATCTGTGTAGTTTGAAAAGCACTTGATGTCCTTTGGTATTAATGATAACAGAAGTTAAGGCTATAATGCACCTACATTTTTGCTCTCAGGATGCATACAATCCTTCCTCCTCAATGTCTCTAAACTGCTCAATACCCGCTTACTGAGGGCATTCACAGCTCCAAGTGAATTTACCTTGCCTGAAATGTGCAATCTGAGGGAGCACATCTTCTGTGTTGCACCTGTCCCAAAATATGAGAAGCAGTAATCCTGGATTCTGCATGTACCAAAACCCAGAAAACCCCAGACAGAAAAAAAACCAACCCCCAAAACCTTTCACAGAGATGCCAGAAATTCAAGTTCTGATTCCTTTGGGTTTAAACCCATCTTCCTATAAAAGTAGCAAATTCAATAGGCTAATGAAAATCCTACAGTGGGTCTCAGCTCTTCCTGTTGGTATCAAGTACTTAAATGTTAACTGGATAAGTGTTCATCCCAGATCCGTGCTACAACACCTGAGCATGAGAGTGCCTTTTTTTTCTCTCTGGTCATAAGGAGCATTTAAAAATTCTGTGCAAAGCAGTGCCATTGACACTGAAAAGCCTAGGAGGCTTGCTTGTTTAAGAGATAGAAGACCTGAGTTTAAATCCCTGCTTCAAGTCAGGCAGAAGAGA
This sequence comes from Formicarius rufipectus, assembly GCA_013399695.1. Classification (NCBI taxonomy): domain Eukaryota; kingdom Metazoa; phylum Chordata; class Aves; order Passeriformes; family Formicariidae; genus Formicarius; species Formicarius rufipectus. The sequence continues at coordinate 1,106,713 of VXAU01001184.1, forward strand.
AGGTATCCAAACCTGAATCTTCCACCTCCACGGTGAATTCTCTTGCCGCTGGGCTACTGGGCATCATCTCTGCCATTATACCCTCCTCCTCTTTCTGTGTGCAGTCACCAACCAGGTTTAGCTTGCCTCTGACTGTGAGAAGGAATCTGCTTGAAGCCTGGACTCAGGCATTGGTGCTTTAGGAGAAGTTTAACTTACTACTTGTCCTTCTCCTGGCACTTCCTAAGTCATGTTCAGCATTTTCGCACCTATGCTGCATGAGCATCTTTGTCTCCTTATGGGGCAAATGAAGACCTTGTGAAAGGCAATTGGTGCCTTCATGCTAAAGGGTGAGAATGAAACCTAGATATTATATATCTATCCCTTACTGTTTTGCCTAAGTCACACAGGATGTCTCTGAAAGTGGAGTGAGCTGCCAGAAGTTCTCACAGGTCCTATGCTCTCGTCTGAAATGGGACCATCTGTCTCCCTTCTGCCTCTGAAGATCCATTTCTCTCTTTGATACTTTTCTATGCTAACACAAGCAGATCCCCATGCCTGGATTTTAACTCTGTTTTAATTTGTCTTTGTAAACCTTTGGGCAGGGTTTGTGTGTTCCTTTTTGTTCCACATTTATATCACCATTAGTACTATCAACGTAACCTTATTTCAGCAGGACCTGATGGACTCTTCTGGGGCATGCGGAACTTCTTGCAAGATAGGGCCTTGGATAATAAGTGTATGTGGCCACTTACTCACTTGAAGCTGGCTGATCACCAGGTCCATCCTGTAATCTCTTGATCGTCCCACATACTTCTATTTGGCAGAAACAGAACTATTGTTAGCCAGACAATATTGCTCCACACAATGTCATAAATACAAGATTTCTCATGAAAGTTCAGTATTTCTGCTTTTGAAGACTATCCTGCACAAATGAAAGGGCTACATTTCAATCTGAAGATTTCTACTGTGGCAGAGAAACCTAATTAGATGGAAATAAGGTATATAGGGTAGGGCATATCACTGTCTCTTAGGGAGGGGAGGATTGGTGTCCCAATGCCAAAAGCAATGATTTATTAAGGGAGCCATGGCTGCAGAGTCTGTGAATGGTGCATATCCTCCTCAGATTCATCATATGTCTTTAAGTATTGTTTGTAAAAGACATCTCAGGTGAAAGGAACTTGGTATTAAGGACAACTAACTTCTGGTGGTATGTAGAGCAGGAGAGAGAAGGAAACGCCCCATGGCTTCCTCCTTGACATGTGCCATGATCAGGAGAGCCTAAGAGCAGTGTTTTGGAGGGTGGCCTTGTACTCCAAACACCAACTAAAATCAGAGTGGAAAGATTGGTTTGGGTAGATTTTCTTTCTCAGGAAGTGACAGATGATGAGTGCTGATACAGAAAATCACTTCATTTTTTGTGTGATAACTGGGATTCAAAACACAGTGTTTGGCTGAACACCAAAAGACAAGAGATGTTTGCCACAGGAAAGCCCATAGGGTTGATGGTGAAAAAGAAAAGCAGAGTCTGCAACGTACAGGGATACATAGTTACAAGTTTTCTCACAACCTTGAAATTGCCACCATGATTGTAGTTTTTAAGGTCAGTTACCAAAATGCAATGCTGGCAACCAAACTTCCTTTCAAAACTAACCAGGATTTGGCAGTGGAAAAAATATACTAAAAGGATTGATTTTCTGTTTACTGCAATGCTGAGGACAGAAATACCAGTTGTTCATTTTTCAGTAGTCGGTGTATTAGTTTGTGATGTTTTGGGAATGCTAATCCACTACCTATACTGTCAGAGGCTCCAAGTCAAAAGACGGAGCTCGGCATTTGGCTCTGGATGTGGTAGTGACAAAAACAAAGTCTGTGGAAGTGTATGAGACAGTGAACAATAACCAATGCCTTGTTGACTCAAAAAGAGAGTAGGTTGAAAAAAACCAAACCAAACCAACCAAACAAAAAAACAAAACAAAACCCCAAACAAACACAACCCAAACAAAAACAAACAAAAACCCAAAACAAAAACCAACCAAACAAAAAACCAAAAAAAACCAAACGGAAAAAAACACACCACCACCACCAGCAACAACAACAAAAATTGGAGAATTACTGGAATTTATTTGCATTGTATTGGCCAGCAAAACAGATAAGATTTCGGCTATGCTTGTCAGACGAGACTTTCTGACATGCATCTTAACACCACGTCGCGGCCGTTCTGCCTCTCGTGAGGTTCATTAACAGGGGTTTTATCCCTGTGAAGAGCAAGAAGGGCGCCACGTTACGCTGTTTCCCCCGCTGAAGCTCTCGGGAAGGGGAAGCCGCGCTGCGCTGGCCGCCGGGGCGGGGCAGGGCGGTCCGGGGAGCGCTGCCCGTGGGGCCGGCGAGCCGGGCCGGGCTGTCCCCGGGGACGGGAGGGGCGGGCAGGGCACGGGAGGTGCCCACGCCGGGCGGGTCCCGCAGCCTCGGCCCGGCCGGAGGAGGAGGAGGAGNAGGAGGAGGAGGAGGAGGGAGCCCCTCCGGCTGCCCCTGCCCGGCACTGCCCGTGGCACTGAGGGGCCAGCGGGGCTCCACGGACACCGCCTTTGGGAGCGTGTCCGCAGCGGCGTTCGGGCTGCCGGGAAACAATTCTGCCCGGCCAGGAACTGTAGGAGAAGCTGGACATTAAAAACAAGCCACCCGGACAACTGCGTCCAAACGAGTTAGCAGAGTCGTTCTCAAGGGTGTCTAAATGCTCATGTGTTCCGTGATTACCGAAACTCCTGATGAGCTGGAAATCCAGAACAGTTTTTGGTAGATGCCATAAGGCCTATTGCAAATCATATGCAGAATGACAAGTTGATTGAGTACATTGAAGAAAAAGGAAAAAATATAATTAATACCAGTCACCATTGCTATATATGAATTTGATACTGTAAATCTGTCAGGTTTTGTGGTTTGTTTTTTGTTTTGTTTGTTTGTTTTTGTTTTTGTTTGTTTTTTGTGGTTTTTTTTTTTTTTTTTAATGAGATGGCAAGATAGTTTGATAAGAGCCATGCAAATGACCAAATTTGACCCAACATCATGTGAGACAGCAATTAAGAAAGCCAAGCAATATAAAATTAACATACCATGTGTTATGTTGATTGAGACCTGGCCAGCTGACAAGCCTTGTCATGCAAATGGAGAATCATCACAGAATCATTTGGGTTGGAAGGCATCTTTGCAGATCATGTAGTCCAACCTTTTGCTCAAAGCAGTAACAGCTTCAAAGGCAGATCAAGTTGCTCAGGGTCTTGTCCAGCTGAATTTGCAATGTCTCCACAGGTGGAAATTACACAATCTCTTATGTATTATGAGAGTTCCTCTTCCTTAAACAGATTTGTTGTATTAAAGTTCTTCGAGAAATTATTCTTCTGTCTGTGATGTTCAGCACTTTTTCCAAATATATATACATGCACAGAACTAGTGCAAATGAAATTTACAAAGGACATCAATGCTAAAGAAACTAGCAAACGTCAAAGGGGTAGTATTATAATTCAAGTGACTTTTGATTGCTTGTTTTAAAATGGTCGAATATAAAGTCATTGGAGAGAGGACAAAAATCTTAGGTCATACCGATGGCATGGACAGATCTGGGCTGGGGAAGAGTGATGTTCAAAGGGACATGGTAAACAGAGTGAATAACTGTCTAAGCATGAGTTGGTCGCATGGATCATTGAAAAACAAACTGCTGTAACCCCTGAAGTTAAAAATATGAGGAAATTAGTTAGAGAAGCTTATAAAGTCTATGCCCATGCTAATCAGTAAAGTAGGCCAGGTTCGGTTTTCTCTGTGTGGACAATTGGGATAGCACAGCTTGCCTCAATAGACCTGGAGTCCCTTGAACAAAGTAGACTCACTCATGCTGCTTACTTGAGCAACTTTTCCCATGCTACCCCTCAAACTACACTCAGGTAGTGACTGGCAGAGGGCTGGTTCACATATTCCCAAAATGTGCTATGGAGCTAACTGTGACATAGTGTGAGCAAATGTGTGCCTGCACATCCTTGCACACACATTTAGTTTTCTCCTGCAGATACCCATGTTAGTTTTGTGCTTAGCACAGTTTAACAATTGCCAGTGTTCAGTGTTCAGTCTGGGTATTCATGGGACAAGGAAGAATGTTACCCTGTTAGCAAGTGTGCAAAAAAAGTCCTGAGAAATGGTAAAATGTACCTCATAATGTTCATATCTGACTGGGGAGAAGGTAAAGACATATCTGTAGTCTGTGAACAATGCAGACAGGGGGGAGAGTGATGACCAGAAGTTGAATCAAAATAATCTTTTACAAGAAGGAACCTCTTCTCAGTTTTATAGTTCTAGTCTTACAAGTAGGTGTACTCCCCATAGATGTTCTGTAGTTTACGATGGGATTCATGCAAATTCTATGGACTGTGGTATATAGGAGGGCAGGATAGATGATCACAACAGATTCATTATCTTTGAATCTTTGAATTAATTAACAAGATTTTGAGATATGAGCACAAGTTTAGTACTGCTGTTTTGCCAAATAGGAGGACTTACAGAGCTTCAAGGGTTCACCTTTCATGATTACCTTAGATGACTATGTACCACCTGGGATGATTACTAGCACAGAATAGACTTGGTTAATACTTCTTCCCTTTGTATACTGCTACTGATAATTTTTACATTCTCATCTCACAATATGTTATAGAGACACTGTAGAATTTATTAATCTATTAATTATAGATTTTTCTTCTTCAAAACATACTATTTTTTGTCATTGTACTTTTATTAGTCCCTATCTTCTAATTAGTAATAATTATTATCAGCTTCATATTTGTTTCATAGCATTTAATGTAATACCTGCCCTCACATTGCCTTCCTAAGGGAAAGGGCGGTTGCCCTTGGCATTTTGGAACTGTGGCTTATTGAACATCTACAAAGTTTCTCAAGAATTTCATATAATTATTCACACATTTGTCCTTTCGAGTCACGAGATGAATAGATTAATGGTTTGGACTTCACAGTCTTTACAGATAACTCATGGCATTTAATCCCTTGTCCCAAAAGTACTGGCACAAACTGTCTTCAATCCAGGTCTAGTACAGATTTACTTTATATCAAAGGCAATTAATTTTAAATTAGGAAACAATTACCCGTACCTTTGCATTTGTTTCATGGCCACAGAAGACATCCAGCATGCTTCATTCAAATAGAAGATGTGAGTGATAATGCATTTTTCTGCTCTGACATCACATAACTCATTATGGATCTAGTCATCTAGTCAACTGATTTGATTTGATAAGTCTGCAAAACAGAACACCTCTTCACTCATCTTGGACTTCATAAGTGACAATATTAATTCACTAGCTTTCAAAATAATTTTATTCCTTCATGCCAGCAACTTGGAGATTAGCTGTAGGGGAGGACACCTCTAACAGGTCTGCAAAGAGAGCAGCTTGGCTGGAAAGAGCCTGAGTCTGTGGTGGTTGGGTTGAATACACAAATCGAACAGGCAGAGCTTTGCCAAACTTTTAAACTGTGAGTGATTTCTAAGCTGCACATCCATAATGATGTACTTTACATGACATGCAAGGCCATTTCCTCTGTTCCCTGTGCCTATGCAGCTCCAAGCAATTCACTTTAACATACTCATCATGCTGGTCTCTGTAACACTGTCATGTTGATCACTGTGTAACTCCAGTCCCGCTCATATATTATCCAGCTACTGGTGCTGATGATTAGGCAATTATGTTTTTCTTCTTTTTGCATTCTTTGAGCTCATGACTAATTTTGTCCTCAACATCTTGAGTTTGATAAGTGTTCTTTGAGTCTCCCTTCTCATTTGCTCCTTTCTTATTAGTTGGTCACCTTCATAATTCATGCAGTGCACTTGTCTCCTAAAAGTAAATTTTTCTGTGCGTATGGAGGCCAGCTGAATACCCTGCCTCCTCTTTCTGTATTCCACAGTTTCAAGCCCACCTATTATTTATTTCTTAAAAATTTGGAAACTGTTTGCTGTCTATTCTGCTTTCATCATGTTACATTAAGGTTTTCTGAAAATGCAACCTTTTCTGGTTTATTCATCTTTTGTTCAAGCTCCTGAATTGACAGCAGGTCAGTCCCTTTAGGATGGGATGATGAGAGTTGCTGGTAATTACTGCTTAAAAGTATAAACAATCATGCTCATGTACTGAAGGGACCAAACTAATGTCAGCCAATTAAAAGCTATGAGAAGAAGATCATAGTTCCTGGGCTGGTGTGCACAGGTAGCCAGTAAACACAACTCTTTGCCTTGAAGAACTGAGCTGACTAACTCTGCTTTTGTTAATATTACATGGCCTCTTTTGAATGCTTTCAGGTCTTCAAAGGAGTCACAATCCACAATTTGAAAACCTTACTGGAGTATGATGAACTTCACAGGACAATTGTCATTAGTAGGAGAAAACAAATCAAAGGGGTGGGTCAGTCCTTGTTAAGGAAATGATATTTCTGAGTCCATCTGGATCATAAATGATCAAAGGACTCTTTGCAGCAGACCCACTTGCCTCTTCAAACACAAATGACAATAATGTCCCATTTATGCTGATAGAGCTCTCCTCTTTCCTGGAAAGACAGTAAAAGTAACCTGCACTTCATTAATGAAGTGCCAGTGTGATTCCTATTACAGCCAACGGCAGCTCTTCTGTTAGGTGGAAGTATGCAGCAGTTTATAATTTTTACAGCATCTTTTGGATCCCACAGAGGAAGGTACACTTTACAGGCTAAACTGTCTGCATGGAAAGCATGTGAAACAGGACAGAAGGCTTTCCTTAATCTTGCTGGTAAAACGAAACTTCAGACAAACTCTAGGCCAGTGTACATTGCTGCTGGAACTAACAATTTTTGAGAATTGCATAATTAAAAGAAGAATCCTAGAGTGGAATTGCACATGACCATTTTTCAGCAAAGCTTTTCAGATGGGTCCCACACCACTGAAATCAATGGGACATTCACAGGACAGGATGGAGCTTTAGTAGTTTGTTGGCTGCAATCCTCCATTGACATTTTCTGGGGCTGCCTGAGGTCAGTGCTGTAACTAAGGATAAAGAGCAGCATACTTCAGCTATCTAAATAGCAAACTTAGCTGCATTTTACTTCAGAACTTCTGCATATTAAAATTTTAGAGAAATCGTCCACTGACTGTAAGTGAAGATTTTGCTCAACACATTCATTCCTTGAACTGTTGCTAGGTGTGGTTTCAAAACAGTTCTAGTGGTACCACTATATCCTCTTAAATAACAATAAAACATGACTCTTCAAGGAATTGGAATGTGTTTCAACAATGTCCCTTCTGCTAGCATAGCTTTGTTGTTTTGTTATATTTTACTTGAATACATATAAACAAGAAAAATATTCTACTTACATAAAGGTACTGTCTCCTTTTGGAAATGACATTTAATACAAATAGTATCAGAAGTCTCCATCACATACTGTCAATTCTTAGTGATATAAAGTGTCCATCATCTGCTATATGTAAGTTTACAAGTCACAGTCTGTATGCATGTGCTTAATAGTAAGTTTTTGCATTGAATTTGTGAGGCCAATTAAAAATTAGAATTGACAATAATCTGTAGGTAATCAGAGCCTTAGATTATACATTGTCATTAATTTATCTGTGTAAATCTAGAATTTTTATGCTACTAAAACAGAGAAAAAACTGTAACATATGGCCCATATAGTGAGTCTATAAAGGGACTTTTAGAACTGAATAGTTTTTTTTCTTTTAATCCAACACAAAATGGCTTAGTGTATTTTACAGGAAAATTGTCAAGCAAATAATTCTGTATTTAGTACTACATATAGGCTTGTAAAATTAGAGAAAAATGCAAAGGTTATAAGTTTTTTAGTATAGATATAATTTTTAGTAGTTTATTCAATCAAACCCATATATTTGCTACCTGAAAGTTTCAATTTTGTCTAATGAAAAAACTAGTTAATCTTACAGATATATCTGAGAACATTTTGAAGCAGATTATTCCACAAGGTGATACCAACTGCTGTGCTTTCTGGATCACAGCTTCATCATTTGAGGTCATTAAGGAACACAGCATGAGACATGATCAGATCGAGGCCCTCCCTAAAGCTGGAGTGCCAAAAATCAAGACAGTACTATTTAAAAGTAAATTTAGATTTGTTTTGCAGCATAGTAGGCAGCTCCCACATTTCCATGGAACAGGAAGGGATTAATATTCTCTCCCTGCAGGTGGGAAGGCAAATTTCCCCCCTCTCCTCTACACCCACCACTGCAACCCAGCAAGGAAGGAGGGGAGACTATCTGAATGGATGAAGAAAAGAAGAGGACTCAGGGCTGGAATTGTTGTGCTCTGTTGAGGGATAATGGCTGACGTCTAGGACAGTAACAACCTCAGGAGATGGCCCCAGGTTGTGAATAGATTTGTTAAAAAGAAACATGAAGAGTGCGCTGAGTCTGTTTATTTTTCTAGTAGCAACTGGAGGAATTTTAACAAGAATTTGTCTGTGGGGTTGTTGATTTTATCTGAATAATTTAGCAGGTGTGCCAACCACTTATGTGAATTGCTTTAAATTTTTTTTTTCTTATGCTATTGATTTCTTCAAAAAAGTTTTTTAAAATCTGGCGCTTGTTACTTGTGATTTCCCAGAAATGGTGGAGTGTGTGTGCTGTCTGTCCTGCTTTGGATTCTTTGCATACATTTTGTGAATGCAAACTGAAATAAACTCTTTTTCTTATTCCTTTCACAAACTGTGAAAAGTAATGGCATGCTTAGGACATGTCAGGAAAATTTTTAATCATTTTGGATGTCATGCTGATGTCTTGAACCATGAAAACAGGTGTCATCTGTGGCAATCTCCACAGAGGAGCTGTTCCCCTGTTATCTAGTTTTTCCTGTCTTGAGAGAGTTTCACAACAAACACTTAGTGTGAACAAAAGTGATGTAATCAGGTAAACTGGGCTGCACCAGCTGGAGGATTACAAGACTGCAATGACAGAGTTGCATGGGCAGCGTGTGAGTGGCTTGATAACTCCTGTGCCTTGTGGTGACGTGGGCCATAGAGCAGGCAGGGGCTGAGGAGGAGCAAATATGGACAAATGGGTGCAATAAAACAGCCAGAGATCTGAAGTGACATTTCCAACCCCATGCTTGTTCTGTACTTTTTTCTGAATTCCTCATTTCCCTTTCTCCCTTTGAGAGCTGCAGCCCTAGCTCTTTATTCCTTCCCAATGCTACGAAGGAGGAAAGCACAGCTCCTCTCTTGATAATTGATGTAGAGCCAGCCCATCAGGAGGAGGGATTTTGAACACCACTTCAACTCAGCTGCTTTCCTCCTACACTTCTGATAGTGTTGTATTGATATGATTTGAAGTTGCTTTTAACTAGCTCCATGCTCCCATGCATGGTTTCCCCAACAACATTTGACCGTGGCCGTTGATTTTGCCTTGGTAATGAACAGGGTGAATCCTTTAAAATAAAAACTTTTTTGTTTTTGTTTTGTTTTGTCATGAAAATGTTTAAAACAGCTTTACAGTTTGTTTTAATACCATGTTTGTTACATTTCTCTGATGTTGAGCTCCTCTTTTACCATCTGTCTGGAGTTCCTTGTGATTTTACTGCTTTGTTGAACAGCAGCATCCTAGTGCCACAGAGGGAGGTGCTTTGAACCCAGACAGAGTGGCAGCCTGAAAGTGCCTAGTTCAGGTAGATGAATAACATCTGTATGGTTATGGCCTATGAAGTCCCTTTGATTTAATGCCTATTGCAGGTGCTCTGGAGATGTGGGACTCTCCAACTTAATTTTTTACTTTTTAGAGACATTTACTGAGCATGTACTGCATCTAGTTGAGCAACATGAATACAACTGAAAGAAGCATTCAATAATAAAACACATCCTGTAGTAAATCCTATGAGAAATCATATCAGCTAACTTGCTGCAAGTAGAGTTGACCTACTTGTTAGGGTACTTCAACTTGGACATGGCTTTTTCTGCTCATTGAACTTCTTTTTCAAATTTTAATTCTTCGGACATTCATTGCCATGCCCTGGGGTGGTTGCACAAATGACGTTTTAGACATGTGCATCCGACTAATAACACACCCACCCATGGCTGGCAACCAAGCAGGAAGCCTGACACCAAGGGATGATCTAATCCCTGGAGGTATCTCTGGCCTGAAGGAAGGCAGGGAAGGGAAGGGTGGCTTCTCTAGTGGGTGAACCACACTCTGTAGTGATGAACTTAGGACTTGCTCATCCAGCAAAGCACTGGGAGAAGTGTAGGCCCTTGGATAGCCATGTCTGGTTTGTGAAACACCTTTTGCATCAATTCATTCAGGTTTACAGATAGATCAGCTTGGAAGCTGAAATTTTAGTTTTCTCCAAGATTACTTTTTCCTGATGATCAGGAATGACTGTCTGACGGGGAAATGAATTATTTGCTTCAGCAGGCACGTAGGAATGTAGGAACTGTCCTCACCATCATCAGTTGCTGCCAGCTGTGGCAAGGTGGTGTCTGTGGAAGCAAAACTTTGCCAAGAGATAACCAAATCAGGAATACCTTCATGAGTCAGCAGTTTTAATTCTCAGGCCTCTGCTGAGTTGTGTCACCTCTCTATCCTCTTAGCTCAGCATCCAAACTATTAGAGAAGTAACATAATGTCTGGTTCAGTTTCTGGTTTCAGTTTTCAGATATGAATAATACAAATGTAGAAAGATGTGAAAATTTGGAAGAAAGGACACGCAAAAATATCAGCCTCTTGTAAAAAGTCCTTTGTTGTCTCCATTATCAATGGATTGTCTTGTGACATGGGGTGAGTGTACAAGAAGTCAACAGTGAGTATCCCTCACTGTTCAAGACAGGTTCAAGTGCTTTTAAGAATCCTTTGCCTCCATTAAACACCATAACTGAATTTGCACTGCAGTAGGTAAAATAATACCACTTTATTTGTTCATGGTTTGTTGTTGTGGTATCACATGTGATACCTCCTAGGAAACTACATAGCTCTGCAAACCTGGCCAAAGGTACAGTGAGCTTTACTTCCCTAGCCATTTTCCTCCTTTTCTTGTTTTTTTCCTTCAAGCACATTTCTTTTTGGGTTTATCCTTTGAGTGGCAAACACTGGCTCTGGGCGGGAACCTGGCCCCAGGGATTTGGGAGGGGAGAGCTTGGATGCAGCCTTTCCCTCCCTCCCTCCCTCCAGGGCTGCTGCGGGCGGTTCCCTTCATTGCCAATCCCAACCTGCCAGCTGGGGTTTGGGGAGGAGAGGTCCCTGCTACACCCAGTTCCTGACGGGTAAACTCTCCTTTAGGGCATGCAGTGTCTCTGGCTGTGCTAGCAAACCACTGCTTCCCCATCAGCCTCCACTTTGCCTGCCTCCTTTGCAGTAATGCAGGGGAGAAAAGGGCTTCCCAATTTATTTGCCTCTCTTGTGTCCTTTATATATGCCGTGACACCAAGTTAGACCTCATTTACATGTAACTCACTGCGCTTGTCCCTTTAAATTATACAGGCACACAGCTGTCTATAAAATGGCTTAACAGGTACCTACAGCATATAATTAGCATTGGGCTCCTCATCTGGGCTAGTACAAACAAGCACAACCTTCTGAATACTGACACCATGCACCGGCTGTCTGAAGAAAAAAGCATCTGTCTGTCAGAGGCAAAGTGGACTTAAACAAGCCCTTGTTGTTACCACGGGTTTAGCACAGATCCCCCACAGATTTGAGAGCCCCTGAGGATGTCCCGCTTTCCTTGCAGACAGGCTGCTAGGCAAAGCCTTGGGGTTTTCACACTGGCCCAGGTTTTTTTTTGCCAGTGGGCAGCCCTGCCCAGTGACTGTGTGATAGATCCTTGCCTGAGCTGACATAAGTCTGGAAATCTGCCCTATTTCTGCAGTGCATGCACAGATTAGCTACCCCATATGAGCATAGCCATCCTGATAGTCCTGAGGATTTCAGATAGTGCTGTTCTGCTTGTGTGAATATATAGTATGGCAAGTCTGAAGTGTCCAGGATTCTGGATTTGCCGTGCTCATTCATGTTCTTCAACTGAGTCAAACGTGCACGCTAAACTAAACATGTTCCTGAGCTTTCAGATCTATTGAACATGCACAGATATTCTGTGCAGAGTATGTGCAGTCACTCTGGATACCTCCTGAAATGCTGGGTAATTAAAACATGGTCCACAGAGCTCATTCACACATATTTCCATCTTGGAAATCCCAGAGAAAGTGTTATGGAAGTCTGACTGTTAAATTAATGTAATTTTCTATCCTTAAGGTCATCTCAACTTGCCAACAGTCACGGTTTTATCTTCTGAAAGGAAATTCTAAAGTTATGCTTGGCTAACCTTAATTAGTTGGCAATTTAGTTGGCAACTGATACGAGCCTGCTCTCAGCACTCAGGAGTACCACCAAGCACCCAGACGTAAATGCTCTTCTGGTTTTCTTCCTCAGTCGCTTCATATCTATTCCTACACTTTTTTCTTTTCCTTGAATTTACTAGACTCACAGTCTGTCTGCCAGAATAGCAGTGGCCAGAGTTAGGTGGGATGCTGCTACTCATGGATATTTGATCACGTCTTAAAGAGGTCGTGAGGCCAGTCTTGGGTGGTGACCCCAAGGAGTGTAGTGCCAATCACTACAATCAACATAGGGAAGCTTATCATCTCATCCCACAAGTGGGCTTGAGGAACTTGTACTGTTTCCAGCGTTAAATGTAACATGGGTGAATTCAAAGGTGTGTGTCAAGTCACACAACACTGAGTGTGAATCAGGTTATATTTCAGTGAAAGGAAAAGCCCCTGTAGGTGCCCTTGAGAAGCAGCTCCTGGAGAACCTGGATGCAGATGCAGTTTCAGGCTGGGGTGCAGCATGTGAGGAAATTTTGCTCCCCAAGGGCAAAGTGGGCAGTCCTAGGTCTTCCTAGGTGTGTTGGGCCAGGCAGAGTGCCATGCCTGTGTGCCTGTGTGTGGGTACATGGGCATGTAGGTGTACATGGGCTGCAATGATTTGGTGGGGGCTGTGTGGCTGTAATGTGGGTAGGGGTCAGGCCTTGGCCAGAATGGAAGCTGTGCAGCAAGAAACTCACTAGTGTACCATGGGAGATTCCCAAGGAATGTGGGATTTCTCCTTGCCAGAGAAGATAGTGGTTCTTGCAGGAGAGACCCATGGACAAGCACATCATCAGCATGGGACAGATGGGAGGTGGGGCTCAGGAGGAGGTGGCATCCCCTCCCACATGTCAAAGGAAAATGGGAGCTCTGCCTTCATTTTATGTTATGTGTTTAGATATCAGCTTTACAGGCAGGCACTGTCCCTTACTGTTTGTACAGTCCTTGACCCAGTAAGTCCTGACCTTTGCCAGGGCACTCAGGCACCTCTGCAGTACTAATGAACAGTACCAAACCCTGCAGTATTAACTCTTTACATGCTCTCTACAGCAACCCTTGGTTATGCAGTCAGACAGACTCACAGGAGAACAAGATGATCAGGAGGGTAATTCTGTTCAGATGTGAAGGAAAGGACGTGGCTGCCCACTGGTAAGACACTGAGTGTAGGAATGGTGGCAGAAATTAGTTTCCTGGAGGAAGCTGAATGAGATTTGACCAGTGACTAAAGCACAGTATAGAGATGTTTCTAGGACAAGGAGAGAATCAGCCAATTGCTTTCTAAATGTCTGTGTGATAGGAAAAGGTTTTAAAACACTGGAGAGTTTGTATTTGCTAGCTTGAGAGGGTGTGGAAATTTGGGTGAGAAGTCAAAGTGAAAGTAAGGAGGTTTAGGAGCCCAGTGGCCCCCATATAGTCACGGTAATATCTCCTCCTCTGAGCCATGGTTCTATAAAAATGGATTGGTTTTGTTCCTCGGAGATACCAGGTCAATTAAATTCATGATATACTTGAAAGGAGCGTGAACTCTTGGCAGCAGCAACTCCAAGCCCTTACTTGCAATGGCCTTCAAGGGCAAGTAATTACACTTGGCTCAGTTTATGTGTCAATATTTCACAGAATTAATGAGATACCCCTCGACTGAGTGTATAGGTACTCTGCCCTTTAAGATTAGCTCAGGGGAGAACTGATTGCCACTGTCCCAAAGTTCAAATTCCCTAATACTTTCAGAGTCTTTATTTCTCTTCCAGCTGAGCTAAAGTGGCGTGAATTCAGTGAATTACAAAAAGTGAGACACTCCCTAGTGCTATTTTCAGTCACTTTTGAGATTAGATCAAGTTGCCCTTTCCTTTGAAATGAAAGCAATCCATTTTTATGTGTTTGTTGCACTCTCTATGTTACTAACCCGAGAAAATCAATATCGGGGCAGGCAGGCAGTTCAGTATTGTGCTTCTTATGGCTAATGCACTAAATTATCTCACTGAGGGAATTGAGAGGTGTGGATTCTTGAGATGCTGATGATAGAAGGCTCCTGAGATAAAAGGTGAAAAGCAAAGGAGCAGAAAGGAGGGAAAATAAACTGTTTAAGGTCAGGTTCTGGCTTTATTTAACATGTTTTCTATAAGTAGTACTTTGATCAGGAAGACCATTTAGGCACTGCTGGTTGCTTTGTTTTTGGTCGTACACACATCTATCCATCCATATATCTTACACTTTATTTTGAATGTATGTGCACATCCTTCTTAATCTGTTTTCAGAGTTGAAGGTGTGCTCATTAAAACCCCGAAAAATCCAGTTAGCACCCCATGAAAGACAACTTCAATACACTGGAACCATCTGGAATGCCATTCCTCATCCTGGCATCTCAAAGGAAGCTTTTGGGATGCTTTGTTGTCCTAGTCTTTAGAAATTTATTAGGCAACAAATCATTGGCGTCTTGGCTTTTCATCTAGATACCAAATGTTCCCTATCTGGGCCCTTTTCCTTTCATCTCACACCCTGGGCGTGGGACCTTGTTAGTCTCTTGTTACTTTTGAGTTCCCCAGGGACGGTGGGGTGTTTGTGTTCTGTGTCCTCCTTTGGATTCCTTGTGTATATTTTATGAATGGAAACTGAATTTATTTTTTCTAATAGGAGCCAGGAGACAGAGAGTGCCTGGAATGTCACTTTAGGCATTGGGTGAGTCCCAGCTTGACCCAGGGAGCTGCCCACTTGTCGCCCTTTTTGAAAACACTCTGATCACATTTCCCTAGATAATCTGCCACCCAGGTGTGATAGTGTTTTGGGGTGCAACAGAATGTCTTACAACCTTGACTACTCCTGTTAGTTTGACTTTGTAAGAGGAAGACAAACAAACAAAACATCTACACCCGAATTCAGACTTCCTTGATTGGAGAAGCAGCTGGGAATTCAAGATTCTCACATAAGTAAGGCAGACACCACCATTGCATTGGACCATTGCATGGTCCTTCTTTACATCTCTGCTATTAATCAGCTCTATCTTTTCCTTATTCTGTTTTGTACACTCACCGGGCAATCTGATGCTTTGCTCTTGTTACCTGTTTATCTTTGAATGGAAGACAGAGTTCAGCTTTCATCTGAAGAAGCTGGGTCCTATTTCTTTTTTGTCTTTATATTCTTTAATACTGCCTTGCAGTTGCCATTCCCTAATGTTGTTTGGGGTTTTTTTCATCCTTCTTCACTTGTCTCCTAGGATTTTTAGTTCCTTTTGATGCAGATAAGAATATGCACCAAAATGCTAGGAGTTAGATACTTAAGTCACCTAAACCAGGCACACGAAGCGGGAATGTTTATCAGAGCTACATTTGTTTTCAAGAAGAAGAAGCTTCTGAAAACCAGCTTTTTAAATTTAATAGATCATTCACACTTTCTGGAAAACGTGGTTGGATCTCTTCCTCATAGGCTTGTGACAAGGAAGGAGATGTGTTTAAGACAGAAAGAGAAAAGGGAAGAGGAAATAAAGTCCATTCTTTCATTTATGTTTTCCCAAAAAACCAAATGGTCAGAATATCCAATGTGAAAATTTCAATTAAGATTTGAAAAGCATATTTTCCCATATAGGCTGCAGCTCTTGGCCTTTATCTGCACTTATATAAAATGAAAAGTCCTGTAACACCTGGCAGTTTAATTGTATGTCCTTGACAGGAGGTAAAGGTGGATATTTGGATGTTCTTTTTTATTACTGATCAGGAGTATGACAGGTTTTGCTGTAAGAACCAGCACCTGGATATAGAAATCATGACTGACTTGTGGTGCTTGACCAGGGCATGCATTGTCTGGTCCCGCACTGTCTCAGCTTTCCTCTTTGGTGTTACCACCTCTGGGACCACAGTGTCTTGCACCACCAGGTCCATGCTGTAAGATTGCAGCCCAACCTAAATGCCTCCAGTCTCTCACTTTTAGGGTGTGGAGATGCCACCAGGGAGCACCACAGACCAGAGGGGACTGCGTGATCTCCCTGAAGAGCAGTTAGGAGCCATGGAGTTGGCTGCACCAAGCCAGTGGTGCCTCTGTAAGTGGATGTGTGCTTGGCCCTGTGCTGTTGGCTAAAGCGAGGTGAGATGCACAGCTTGCCCAGCCCCATCAGGCCCCTCTGTGCCTCAGCTCTGTACCTGCACATCTGCTGTGTGTATGCATGTCAAATAAACATAGTGCATGGAACATGGAGTTGTAGCAGACATTGGGCTCTCCCCTGCAGAAATCACATCAAGGCCGTCAAGCAGGGTCCTTTATTGTCACATGCTTGTTCTCCACAGCTGTAGGATCCATGAGATGAGATAGTGTCAAGAGGAGTTTAGGTCAGAAGAAAGTTAACAATACAGATGGAACAGGAATTAGTTATCACCTGCCATTTGGTCCAAAGTGATGGGATATGATGAGTATGATTAGTGAGCCACCATGACAAAGTGGGGGAAGTAAGGAAAGAGAGTTCAGCAAGGCTAGGAAGTCTTGCAGGTTGGGTGGCTATACTTGTTCTTGATTCTGTTAAAAGTTCTTTTTGAATCTGTAGTTACTGGTGGCACACTTGTCTGGTGGAAGAGCAGAACTTCCTGAAGTTTTGTAGAAAAAAGGACAGTAATTCCCATGATATACCCATAGCAGGGGGTTCTTCCACGAGTAACAGCTGAAATGGAAAGGCAAAACCTAGCTCTCTTCAACCTGTAGCATACTCACAGGTCAAAGCTATTGCTGCACAAAGCACTCTGCAAAAGTCATATCAGTACAGTGGTAACTTTCTTGTGTTTTGTGCAGACAAAAATTCAGTTCCTGTTTTGGATTAGAGCAGATGGCCCAGGTTTGAACTGGTAGATTTGAAAACCCACACACAGTCACTCCTATAAATTTGTTTCTTCTTTCAGAAGACTGAAAACTGGGTGTGAGTTCCAGGGAAAGGGTTAAGTGTATCAGGAGATTGTCAGCCATTGGCCTGACTTTAAAACAAGGTGCCGGAGGGCATATCTTAACTTGACATGTTGCATTGTTAATTTACAGTTTGGGTGTGGAGGGACCTGCCTTCCCTTCTTTGTAATCTATGCAGGTGTGCACAGGACTTCAAAGCCTGCTGCAGTGGAGTTTATGTCTGTGAGAAAGCCTCAGCTGAACAAAAGTGTCCCAAGAGATGTGAGCCCAAGCTCACTTGTGCAACAGCCTGCAAGTTAGTTTGTAAATGTGGATTTCTGCTGGATATTGTTTTTGCAGAGGGGGTTTATCCCTTTTCCGTATGCCACAAGTCCCACTGCTCCAGATTTTAGGTTTTATGCTAAAGAGAAATTTGTCAATGATTTTTTAAAAAATGTGTTTGAAATGACATAAGCACACTAGTCACTCTAGTTTGTTGTTTTGTTTTTGGGGGGTTTTTTGTTTGTTTGTTTGTTTTTGTTTTGTTTTGTTTTGTTTTCCTCTGTTTCCAGATCACTTGTAAAATACTATGAATTTCTACAATTGTTTTAATTAACAGTATTTTAAGGCATCTCAGAAGAGAGAGTTTTAACCCAAAAACTGATCACAAATTTTTCCCACTGAGAATTCACTATTGATTATTTGTCATGTGAAACTGAGCAGCTAAAAAGCAGCTACAAGGTCTGGACCCGTTGACTAACGCTCTTTAAACGTGGAATAACTCAAATGCACAGAAAAAGTGTACGGTGAAGCACAAGTGCTCGTATCTTCCAGAGCCTGTGCGCAGTCATTCTGTGTAGGAAGTGGAGTTCTTGGTAGGTTTGGGAGGCCAGGGGCCACGGCTCTACCCACACAGACATTTGCACACAGATACCTAACCATTAACATTGCACAGCTGAAGACAGCAGTCTTGCGCCTTTGTTTTGTTTTGTTTTTGTTTTTGTTTGTTTGTTTGGTTGGGTTTTTTTTGTCTTTCAGGCTGGAGGGAAGAGACTTCAGCTCTGTATTCAGAATTATTAAACTTTTTACTTTTTTTTTTCCATCTTTGACATCGTATAGAACATTTACAAGGAAATTAAGTCTGCCAGTAAAGTTGCACTTCACAAATTTTGCTAATTCATTTAATGGCTCCACTACTTCATTGTTGCTTGCTATTGTGATCAAAATTATGGAAGGAGTAATAGCAATTGTTTCCTTATGGCTCTACTTTGGTCAGTGATTTCTCTTATAGTTTTCTCTCTCCATTTTATGTTTCCACTTACCAATTTTTTTGGACCTCCTAGAGTGAAATTCAGCACTGCTGTACAGCTGCAGTTGTACAGCAGAGAACATTACTCTTTGCCTGCATTTTTTTATTTTTTTTTTTTTTTTACGTTTGGTTTTGATCTGATGCATAATGAGACTTGCACCTTTCAAACACTTTTAGGGAAATGCACAAGGGCAGCAGTCTCTGATGGCCGGGTAGGCTGGTACACTTCCGTGTGCCATGCAGGTGAGGTACAGGGGACCTGAAAATGACCTGTGAAATGCTTACTGCTTCCAGCTGTTGCCAATGCCCGACTGCAGTATAGGTAGGAGTTGGCAGGAATTCCCAGCATTTTTCATTAAAATGTTTGTACCCATAACAGTAAAATTAGGAGTTTGTAAGACAATTGTTTTATATAGCTATATATTTATATCCTCTTTCTGTAGTTTCACTCATCTCCCAACCACAAAAGACTAACTGAATACAGAATGGTCTGGGAATTTTTGTTTTGCTTGTTTTTGCAGAGGTCATGAGGCCTTGTAAATGCTATGCTAATGTCTGGAGTCCTGCTTTGTGACAGAAAAGGTCCAGACTGAGCTTCTAGCTTGACTACATTAAAATACTTTTCCTTGTCCTGGGAAGGAACTAAACCCCATGATATATGTATCCCAGGTGAATATCCAATGTACCAATCTAGTAAGTCTCTCCAATAGGAGCAGTTCCATTTTGAATTAAATATTCATTAGTCCAGAAAGAGAAAGGAGTTACTCTTTTACCAGCATTCAAACACAAAATATTCCTGAAACCTCTGCTGTTAATATTACCAGCATTCAAACACAAAATATTCCTGAAACCTCTGCTGTTAATATTCACCTCATTACTCATGACTGATGAACAGATTTCTTGATCTACTCAGTATGTCTTATTGTAAAAATGGGGTTCTTACTGTCTTTGAATCTTTGGAGAGTTTACAGTTGTTGCATCATGCTAAATAGATTTAACTTTGTAGTTTCTGTGAGTGAGAGCTTAAATCACTGATCTGCTTCTTCACGGAATTTTATGGAAGTCCTAAGGTCAGGAGCAGAGCTTTAAGTGGAAACTCAGCATGGAAAACACAGCCCAGGCAGCTGAAATGACAACATTAGAAAATGCAGGTGATACCAGTGAACTGGTCAGGATGTCCTAGGCAGGAGAGATCGAAGCTGGTGGCCGAGGATGGGTGTGCACAGCTCGCCTGGGAGGGTGCCCAGGCTCCAATTGTGCATGTTCCTATCTGTTACTTTCTGTTGCCGGTGTCAGATGAACAGAAGTTGTCTAATTTTAAAGTAGCAGTCCAACGCAAATGACTGTGTGACCTTTATAAAGGAAAATACTTGTAAGGTCCTGATTTATTTTTTTTTAAGCTTCAGAAAATATGAGAAAGAGAATTAAGAGGAAGATCTAGAAGGAAATAAATGTGGGGAGAGAAAGCAAGAGAGAAAAGAACAAAAGAGGAATTAATTTTAGTAATTACAGTAGGTCATTAACTCCCCAAGTGTTAGCCATTTATGTCAGAGTTGTAAAGCTAATAGGGTTTTTTTGTTGAAAGAGGTTGCATATTCTCTTGTCCAATGGTTGTTAACTGTCTTCTAATATTAGGACTTCTAATATTGGCAGAATATCAAGTTACAATTAAAAATAAGAATAAATTTAAGCTTGTCAGCTACAACGCTAAATAGTCTTGTGGCAAGCAGACATTACAGGTTTTTTTCTTGTGCTTGTTTAGATGCAGAGAGAGTATGGGGTTTTTTCTTTCCTCTTATCCTCCACTCAGAGTTGGACAGGAAAAAGTCCTAGCCAAGGCAGCAGAAAGTCTGCAAGCAAAGGTAACAAGAAAACTTGTGGAGTGAGATGAAAAGAAGCCCCTTTTGAATGGGACACTGGACTGAAGAGAGAGGTGATATGCTGCAATGTGATAGTGGCAGCAGAACTTTTCCATGCCTGTGAAAAGGAGTATTCATATGTGTACCAGAGAACACTGATTATTTGGTTTTAGGAAGGGAATTTTGGTCAGAAAGTTGAGTGGTAATAAAGATGCAGATGGAGAGCCCAGGTAGAGTACACAGTTTACACAGGTTGGCCTACAGGGGTGTGTGGATTGGTCTTGGGGGATCTGCCCTTTAGCTCATCTCTGCACTTTTCGAGGCATGCCCTGCAGCCTGACAGACCTGCAGGTCTCAGCAGCTCGCAGGACACTGAGCAGATGTGGCTGCAGCTGATTAAGGTATCTTAAGAGATGAGTGTCTTCCACGGGGTGCATTATTTATTTCTTTGCTCCCCAGCAGTTGCACATGGATCAAAGGGAGTGAAAGTCCATCTCCCTGTGGAGAAGTCCCCGTCTTTCTTTGCAATTCCCTGGGGTGAACTGTACCTTGAGATTACCTGCCCACTTGCTGCTCTCTCCTAGCAGCTCCTGGCTTGTGCCTGTTTAAGACACTGCTGAAAAACCCCTCAGCTAGGATCAATCCAGCCATATCTTGTATTTAAAAATAATTTACTGACAATCCTGCCCCATGGGATTTTCTGAAAGGTTTTGCAGACAAAAATCAGCAGTGAGTAATGCCAATACATGGAATAATATTAAAGTTTTAGGCACAGTTTCCCACTGAGAAGCAAGGAAGATGATATGTTTTTAAAACATTTAACAAGACATTGTCCCTTCTGCTGTGACTAGTCTGTCTGTGGAATGCATTTTCACAAGGTGCATAGCTATGTCAGACAGGAAACTTATTTTAGTACTCTGTTTCCTTTGTGTGACCCCTTTCTCCATTTGGGAATTGGACATGTGTGAAGATAGGAAATGCAAAATGAAGCATTAGAGGAGCAGCCAAACTTCAGATCTCCTCTTCACCAGGCTTTCCTCGTGGCTTTGGGTAATGTGGGACTCAGGAGTCACAAGCTGCAGTGCTCAGCTTTGGTTTTGTTTTGGTTTTTCTTTTGTTTGTTTTGGGTTTTGTTTGGGTTTTGTTTTTGTTTTGGTTTTTGTTTTGTTTTTGTTTCTTTGTTTGGTTGGGTTTTTTTGTCTTGGTTTGGTTTGGTTTGGTTTTTTTTGTTTGTTTTTTTTTTTTTTTTTTGTTTGTTTGTTTGTTTGTTTTTGTTTTTGGTTGGTTGGTTAGGTGTTTTTTTTTTCATGGTTATGGAATATGGGACATTTTGAGTGAGAGCAAAATCTGGAGGAACAAAATCTTCCACCAGAGGCAGCTAGGCTTTAGGGGAGAACAAAACTAAACACAAGAGCAAAATAAAATCCCTAATAATAGGATTGTTATCTGAAGTTAGTTTTCTGTTGGACAAGGTAAAACAGATTTTTTTCTTAGCAACATTGTGTACCATGAGTCAAAATGTTTAGACATGTAATTTTCTGGTAATAGAATCATGGAATCACAGGATCATAGAATATCCTGACATGGAAGGGACTCACAAGGATCACTGAGTTCAGCTCTCAGCTCTGCACAGGACTATCCCCAAGAGTCACACCATGAGCCTGAAAGTGTTGTCCAAACACTTCTTGAACTCTGTCAGGCTTGGTGCTGTGACCACTTCCATGGGGAGCTGTTTCAGTGCTCAGTCACCCTCTGGGTGAAAAGTCTTGTCCTGATATCATACTTAAACCTCTCCTGACACAGCTTCATGCTGTTTTCTTCAGTTCTGTCACTGGTCACCAGAGTGAAAAGATTGGTACCTGCCCCTCCGATTCCCCTCATGAGGATATTGAAGACTGCACTGAGGTCTCCCCCCAGTCTCCTCTTCTCTGGGCTGAACAGACCAAGCGCCCTCAGCCACTCTTCATAAGGCTTCCTCTCCAGTCCGTTCACCATTTCATTGCCCTCCTTTGGACACTGTCCAGTAAATGGACAATTGCATAGACTGTCTTGATTTGGAGTTAGGGAAGAGTTGTTTTTCTCTCTACTGAATTTGTTGGTCTTACTGGTCTTCAAGCATCCTGTGGAAATGGTGTGGTCAAACTGAAGCCTTTTCAGGGGGCACATAGGCCTTGACCACTGTCCTCTCACTGTGGCTCTGGTCCCCACTGTCTGATTGAGCACAGTCTAATTCTAAGTCTTGTTTAATAACAAAGCCTGTTTCAATGTATTTGATTTCCATGTGCCTGGGGGGAATCTGTACTGGCTTGGATGCTGTAAGGTCCTTCCAGTGTGCTGGTGGTTTTCACATAGCTATAGCTGGTGGTACACTTAAAGAGCTGGGAGAATTAATCTGGAATTTAGCTTTTGGCTCTGCCTTCTAATTCCCTTCTGAGAACCTGTCCCTGACTTGGCTTCAGGCCACAGTCCAGAACAAATGGGAATGAAAAAGAATAAATTTCTCTTAAGAAAATGCTCCCTTCCAACAGACTTCTTAACTCTCCCTGCATCTGACAATTAATAATTTAAGTACAATTTGGGAGTTGCCATTTCGTCTCAGTTTCTGGGACAGTTTTTTTTTGAAGTATTTTTATTTATTATTTTTTAGATTTCCCTCCATGCTTTCTTTGGTTGTATTAGAGCTCTCTGTTGCTAGTAACCATGAACTCATGGTTATGTGGTGCTTTTTTTGTACCAAAAAACCCCCTGCCTTTTCACACATCAGGGGACTGAATGGGCTCCTTGGCATCCCTGCAAGGTGACCCCTTTGCTGAGGCACGGGAGGTGTACGTGCACCTCCTGAGGCTGCTGCAGCTCCCTCCAGCCAGGGCTGTGTAGCCAAGGAGAAGGTGGACTGATCATGTACTGGGAGTGTAGACCTTACAGGAGCCCAGGGGAAAGCCTGGACTATGGCAGTCTAAGTACCTGTAAGTACCACCTCCAAGTGTCTGTCAACTAGCCAGTCAAAACCCACTTTCAAAAAACTTTTTCCTTATGAAATTCTGCACCTCAAAGACAATAACATATGCAATATCAGCAATAAAAATTTCACATTACAACAGCAACTCCTTAAACTTATTCTACTGAAAATAAAAATAAGAAGAATGACGAGTGACTATTTAAAAATGCAGCAAATACAGAGGCATACAGGTTTTTATTATCCTAATGATGCATTAAATAAAGAAAAACAATCTGCATGGTACTGCTTCACAGTTTTATACCCCTGTTACCAGGTCAGGAGCTGATATTCTCTGCAAGACTTTGATTAATAATATTTAATAATATATTAATAATAGAATAATATCGTGATTTCCGGGCAAATATGTTGCATACCATGCAGTTGTCCAGTCTCGAGGAAGGTGAAAAATTGCAAATATATGCATATGCAATAGAGCAGGGCTGCATGTTTGCTTGTCCTGTTTGGGGAATCTCCTGAACAGTAAACTCTGAGTGTTGGGGAATTTATTTAAGTTCCACTGAACAGAAATATGTATATATTTTTTGAAACAAAAGTTTAGTCAAAAAAGCATTAAGAAAAAGCAACAGGAAGGAAAAAAATGCAGCTGGGATACATGTACAAGTCTGTCATGCAACATTACACAAGAAATACATCCCCCTGACAGCAGAGCCATGGCTCCTTTACCTGCAAGTGACAAGCTCCATCAACTGTGCTACAGAAACAACAGGCAGGGAAAAATGGAAATGGGCTCGAGATATTTTACTATGATGCCTGGTTCCAGTGCTACTACAGTTACCACAGAGAGCATGATTAATGGAACCTAGTGCTTGCAGCTTGTACGGGAGGCAGCAGGGCTTTGGCAGTCTCAAGGGCAGCCTCCCAAAGTCCCAAAAAGCTATTCAAGGGGAAAAAAAAATTACTTTGCCCTTTTGTGCCTGGAATCCGGATGTCTAGCAGAGGGGGCAGGAGCGGAAGGGAGTTGCAGCTCTGCATTGTCCTTCTGCTCGCATTGCTGACACACCCCAGTATCCCTCTGCTGCTGCACAGATCCCTTTCAGCTGCTTGGTCTTAGCACCTTTGGTTATCGGAAGGCCTGAATGGTTTCCCACATACTATCCAGACAGTCCTCTCTCTACCATTGCAACTGAAGAAATCTCATGTTCAAAGCACTTCCTAAAACATACAGGCTTGACATTAATACTGATTTTGAAGGTCTTCCTGGTTTAGACTTTTCCCTAACTTGCTTTGCTTGGACACTTTCACTTTTGCACATCCAGATTGAGTACTCCCACAGTGTCCTGTGTTGTTGCAGGTGCTGAAGAGTGGCTCACTCACCACCCACTCATGCTCCCTCTCTCCCTCCATCCCAGGAGTCCTGTTCTGGACAATCCTGACCAACTACAGCATCTGCTCTCCTTCACAGTCCTTGCCGCTCTGCCAGGCCCCTCACTGGCATCCCCCCCAGTCCTACTCCAATTCCTGATGTTCATCAAGATGTTCACTTATTTGTAAAATATTTCTGAGTATTCAAGGTGTTCTGGGCAGTGGTTGCAAACTGGGGACGACTTGAAGGACATTTTAGTTTTGTGTATACTTCACTTCAAGGTGAGAACCCCCACATGGGTGCATTGTGCATGAGAAGACCGCCAGGACCAGGGCTCTGCAGCTCCAGTGGCAGCATCTCAGTGCTGATCAGCTTGAAACACAATTTTGTACACACATCATGGAAGCACATAGGAACACTAATGGTGATGTAGGTTTAGTTTTAAGTCATTTTTTTATTCAAGGTTTCTAAGGAGTGGTTACAAATATAATTCTTTGCCCTTGGCTGGGGAAGGGCTTATGAATTCCACTAACCACTGCTTACAATCACATTTTTCTCTCACTGACCAAGGATAGGGGGAAGTTTGCTAAAGAGTGAAAACACTGTCGAAGTGAAAACACCATCATTCATTTCCAGTCAAAAGGGAAGTAGTGCTGCCCGTGGCCCCTTAAAGATGGGCTGTGGTTCTGCAGTTGCCTGCTGCTACTTGAGGTGGGTATCCCACTGCTGGCCAATGCAGGCTTCTCACTGCTATGCACTCCAGGCAGACCTATCAAATACCCTCTTGCTGAGCATGAGATGAGCATATCTTGATCCCAGCTCATGCTCTCTCCCCTTGTTTGCTTGTGTCATACATTTGGGTTACAGTGACACCACCATCACCGTATCTAATCATCTTCTGGGACCTGCTTGGGGTCATTTGGGACATTGAGTCTGTTTAAGATGGAAATAGTTCTGCACAGAACAGTGACAGGGACATGTGCAAACATACTGTAACACTTGCTGCTGAATGCATTGAGTAATTTAAATTAGTCTCTTTGCTCCCTTGTTTTCAAGGTTGCTGGTTCTCTTTGTTACAGCATTATTCCACAAAATTTAACATCTCTTTTAACATTCTCACATTATTTTTTTGTCATTCAAAGTAGCAGTGAGCAATGTTGGCTGGTGGTTTTAAAGTCTCTGCGTGGTAACAATAGTCAGTAAATGCCATTTTTTTCAGTCTGTGATTTGTAGTGCCATGAGGATATTTCTGTATGGAGCAGTTTCAATGGCCAACCCCTTTAATAGTCATTATTTATAAAAGTCTTGCTACACACTCTTTTGCCCCTAATTTTACATTTCCTTTCATATTTTTAATTTGTTTTAAGGATACTCTTTTCAGCAAACCAAACAGATACGGTACATAAATGAAAGATGACCTTTATCCACAAGGAAAGAGTTCTCATGAATTGCAGGAAGTAATAGACTATATGGGAAAAGCACCTCCTGCCGTTTTTGGTTTGGTTTTTTTTTTTTAATGTACAGCATTTCCTCCAGAGTCCATGACTGTAAAACAAGAGTCTTAAGTACCCGCCTGAAGCAGACTCCTGAGTATTTCATAGTACTCAGCTTTACACAGTTCCCTGCCTTTGTCCTTAGACAAAAGGCTGCAGTCTATTAAATTTGTCTGCTCAATTTGAAATGAAGGCCATATTAAATAGACTTCATTGTGCACTTCTATAGATAGAAAATGCTTTGGGGTTTATCAGAATGTCAGCTTCAGCCATCTACCACTATGTGGTATAAGTAAATGCTTATTTAACCAGGCTTTGAAATGGAATATGATTGACAGACTAGCATTACTCTTTCCTTACTCCCGCTTCCATTATTTCACCTATTCACTGTGTTTTTCTAAAAGCTGTTAAATCCAGACTCCAACTTCCAAGTTATACCTCCCAGGACTGCTCTTCTCCCTCACCACTTCCAACAGTTTCCAGGTTTCTTTTGCTCACATGCTTCTACCTCCCAATAATTTGGCTTTTCCTTTGTGACCTCTCTGCTTTACAGGCATTCATTTACTTCCAGTCATGCTATTTTTCTTCATCCTGTGATTATCACCTCAGTATCTGAATAAACCAGGCCAGCTACATCTGCCAAACCTTTATGCCAAGAATATCCTCTCCTCTCAGGTAAAACAGCAGAAAACTGCTGCTCTTCCAGGCTGGCAGAAAGGGTCTCTCATCCAGTCCTCCCTACAAGTGTTGGATACCAGGAATTGGCTGCTTAGTGCCTCTCCCTCTCTGATGCTGGTAAAATGTTATTGTTCCCTCTTCCATCCTCCCAAGAACCAAATAATGTTCAAGGGTTTTCTTTCTCTTTTCCCTATACTTGTGTTGTCATAGGTACAGTCTTTTGAAGTAGTACTTAGGGAAAACTAGTATTTTTGGGTATGTTAAGCTTCTTTCCTGACCCTAGTCCTCACATTTGTTACTCTTGATGTGAGCAGAGAGAACTAAGAAGTAAGCTTCACAATGCTGTTTCTTTGTTGGAAGGATGTTTGTTTATCTAAGGGCTTGGATGTTTGATCCTTTATAAGATGCTCTGCTTTGTACTGAGAAAATTTTCAGACAAGAATCACATTCACAACAAACTTCCAAGCCCAAAAACAGAACTGTGAAAAATGAGGAATAAATAATATGTTTCTAGTATGAAATTTGAAGGTGTGCTTTTATTATCCAGCTGACACATACTTACATGTCAGCAACAGCACAAACAAGAACAGTGAGGGATATTTGACACCTTCCAGAGGCACTATGCCCTTATAATGTGATAGAAGATTGCCAGTTTTCCTCCTTGACTCTTACTGAGTGGCATTCTGATCCATGCCCACCTGTACCCAGGTCTGTGAGAGCCACACAAACCCCTAGTCAGTGATTTAAGGAAGTTTTCTATATTCTTAGCATCTGCTTTTCAGGTGTACTAATGTGAGGCAACTGGGAGAAAGCAGTAGCTGGCCTTGGTACAACACTTTTTCCAAAACATTTTCAAATTTTCTCCTCAGTGTATACATGTAATAATCACACTTTTCTGGGCTCGTTTTTCATGTCTGAATGCTCAAAACCTACTACTTCTAAATGCAAACTGCTCAGTGGGAGAATCTCTAAAATAACGTTAAACAGAGCACAGTAAGGAATCAAACCCAGTGGAACAATAGAAAATCAAGGTCCTATTTATTCCTTCCATCATAAAATACTCAAAAAAAAATAAATCCATCCCACAGAAACTGAATCAAACCAAGTGAAACCAAGGTCATATTACACAACTTCTAAAAAAAGTCATATGATATAAAACAGTTTAAAAATATTTTCATTATTATGTGCTAATAATACTAATCTAGGGAAACACTGCTGGAAAAGACAGAAAGTTGGAACTGTGTTGTGGGGATGATTTCTTCTCCTTTTTGCTAGCATGCCCTTTAACTCAAATGATGCTTACCTTCTTCAAGTGTGGTGACTCCTATTCAATTTATTTGATTGAGGTGTTCATCATGGTCATCCTGTGTAGTTTCAACTCTCAGTGGCTGAATGATGGAGAGAGCTGCTGTAGTAATCCTGAGTCAGTTCACAAAATCATGGAAATTTTGCACATATTTTGTGCATTCTAGAAGTGTTTAATAAAGTAGTTTGTTAAAAGCTAAATTGTAACTTTGATTTTTTTCAGTACCTTTAGTTCATCCTTAATTTACTTCAGAATTTTCTTTAGTGGTATCTAAAATATTAAAAATGTCAAGACTCAAGCTGAAATATTTTCATTAGCCAAAAGCATTTTGTCATAACAAATCCTCCTGACTGATTTTCAGAGGTTGATTTTATTCTTAATTTGCCAGAACTTAAACAGCTTTTTCAAGCTT
Source organism: Formicarius rufipectus (assembly GCA_013399695.1). Classification (NCBI taxonomy): domain Eukaryota; kingdom Metazoa; phylum Chordata; class Aves; order Passeriformes; family Formicariidae; genus Formicarius; species Formicarius rufipectus. The sequence continues at coordinate 1,135,324 of VXAU01001184.1, forward strand.
ACATGATCTGTTAGAAGTCACAAATGAGAGAAAATTATGTTCTTTGCTTAATTCAATTTTACATAGAGATGTTTATTTATAAGTTGTGTGAACTGTTTGGTTCCTGCTTTGGCAGTGAGATGTCCATGATTTTGGGACTTGATAAATCTGCTGCCCAAGCTAGTCCTTGGTCTCACTGAAGTTTGGGGAGGTGCACCTTTGCACCCCACTGGTGTAAGGGCTGGTGGAAGGACAGGGATGCACTCTTGCACTGAGATCAGGTGCTTGCCTCCCAGATGGCAGGGACCAGGACTGCAAAATGGCATAATGCTCTTGCCCAACCTGTGTCTCCCTCCCACCTCCACCCTGTGTTGTGTCTCATTTCTGCAGGTGAGACATACCCATTCTGAACCTTAGAATAAGGGAGCCATTGTCTCTGCACACTGCTAGGGGTAGGAACAGAATTAAACATTATTTTAACATTTTATTCCCATTGCATAACTACTGGCTACACTTCCCACATTTGTATCACTTGTCCAGGATGCTTCTCATGTGCCTGTTCATCCTGGCCTCCAGGTTCCCACTCAAGATATCAGCCAGTACTGCAGTCATCAGGACACATACAATGCATAGCAGATTAGTTTTATAGCTGCAGATGCAGAACAAGACAAAATCAATAGAAAAGTTACAGTGGCTCACCATACCATTAGTGCCATTGGGTTATAGTACATCTGACTTGTCATGTAGTAAATTATCCAGATCAGGCCACAGAGACATCTCAAAGCACATAAGAGTTTATGGCACTTGGGTACTTATGTTTAGACGAAGCAACTGTGGATCTGAATGCATTTTCCAGTGTAATTTGAAGCAATCTGCAGATGGAAGGTGAACTGTAGGCTCACATAGTCCTCACTTTCTGGCTGCATGTTGCAAGGCAAAGTAGCTCTTTTTAGGGAGTGACTCTCCAGACACCCAATGTTTCATTTCTACACCAGTGAGGCGGCACCTCCCAACTAAAGGGCAGGGCTATGTACTTCGTGGTTCAAGTCCTTTAAGAATTTTCTGTGGATTTATTGCAAAAGAATATAATTAAAAATGGGTGCAACTTGTAGCTCTTCTCCTGTTGGTTTCCATCTTCAGTGTATCTCTTGCTCTTCTAAATAAAATCTCCACTGGCCAAACAACCTGACAGCCTTCAGTTTAATGTGACTAGGACTGAGGCTTGGAAGGGTTTCTACTCATCTAGATTTCCTGCAGCACCTGTAAGCTTACAGAAGGGTCAAAATCTCCAAGAGGGCAAGGTCACTCTTCATACTTCCTCCTTTCCCTGGAGAAGAATGGGGTGCAGCTGTCACCTGCATTTTTTGACTAGTTGTGATTATTTTGCAGTCACCTCTGTCTTGCTTCCCACCTCTTTGTCTGGGCTTTCTCCTTTTCTGTGCCAACTGTAGTGCAAACATATAATATAGGGTTATAAGTGAATATAATAATAAGAAATATCCACCCCTTTGAAAAGCAGAATCATGTAAACTCCAGACTGTCATAAGCACTGTCATGCTGGTGTCCTGCACTCCTCCTTCTGTCTAGATGTCCTGTGAAAGGCTTGTAAGTTCAGGGAGCAAAGGGTGCATGAGGACATACCCATGCAGAACGATTCTTTTGACCAAGTGCAGAGGCATGTGCACACAATGATTAATTAGGAACATATTTGAGCATGACAAAATGGTGTGGAAGCTTCTCTGATAGTTAAAATGCCTCAGAAAAAAAAATGTTTTCATTTATTGTAGGTTTTACACTGATTAATTGTGGTTCCTTTGCACAGAGTCCTCCCTCTTTAATTATTTTCTGCTGAAGAATGTGACCAGACTTAGACTTGATAAAGACAGGAAATTCTTCAATAGAGTAAAATGTCCAGAGTTGCATGGTACCAGATGATAGGAAAGATGACAGTTTTACTGAGGGTAATTAAATATGTCTTTTAACCAGCTGTTCATTTGTAGCCTGTGCAGAACATTTTTAATACATTAACTTGAAACAATAGAGAATTGAAACAAATTCCTATGTGTACCAAAAGCTAGAAAATGGACTAAATACATAAATTTATTTTATTAAACAGTTGTATCCTTTTACTTCTGGCAGACCATTACAACTACAAAATAAGAAATATAGCTTTAAAGGTTGTTAGAAAACGGGAAACATACTACTCTATAGTACAATTTTTTTTTTATTTTTTTTTTTTTTTTCAAGAGACCACAGTAAACTCCTCAGATGGCCAGATTCTGAGCTATACAAATAAAGCTCACAATACAAAAATAACAAGTGGGTTCTTTTTCTCTGTAACATTTTGGGTGGTCTCAGACATCACGTTTTAGTTCCATGGCAGATGGAACAGAGTGTTGAATCTTTAAGAAAAAATTGTTTCTCTTAAAAATGCTTGCTGAGTACTTGAATTGAACAAGTAGTTTAAAAAACAAACAACTGATTAAAATGCAAAACATATTCAGTTGCATCGATTAAAAAAATTGTCAGTAATTTCATTGTCATAACTCTGAGAAACAATCTGAAATAACTTGTAGATGATTGAGGGTTTAATTTGTAAAATGGAAAGTAAATTAGGACATGAAAGGTCTATAAAAATGGAATAAATTTAGATCTCATAGTTCTTCAACATAAGAACAATAAGGGAGTGTAAAACATGAGGCTATCCACAAAAGCAAGACCTTTTTGAGCCCAAAACTAAATTGGATTTTTTTTTTCAGATTGATTTTTTTTTTCAGATTTATGTAGCAAGACCAAAATGCAGTCCTGATTTGACTGAAAAATATTGAGAAAGTTGTACTGAATTCAGTGAACAGACTTAAGAACCATTGTAAAAATTGTTAAAATAACTCTTAGTTTTCAATATATATTTTGGGCCTTTTTTAAGGAAGTCACTGAAGTTGCATTTATTTTTCAAACTACTAATGGAATGAAATAAAATCTCACATTTTACACCCCCTTCCCAAATGATTGTTTACTTTTTAGCCCTTCCACAGACTTTCCTCTCCTGGTGTTGCACATCAGCTACTGATCAGTCACGTAGCTCCAGCCATCTCTTGGATTCCTGCTCCCAGCTTAAGTAGAGAATTTTCTTCTGGAAGTGGAAAGATGCAGAACTGTAAACTCCTCTCCTGAACCAACAGTGTTGTCTCTGATTTATTTGAGTAAAAAGGAAAGTAGGATTTATCCTGTGCTATTGTTTTACTTGTATAAGAGTGGTATAAGAAAGAGACTTTCTTGCATATGCCAACGGAAGGGGAGTTCCAGGGAGATTCAGTGTGACTCAGAAGAATGTTCTCACTGTACTTTGTGGTGCTGTGTAGGTAGTGGGACAAGAGAGGTCCCTAGGTGCCCCCAAGGGATCTGCTGAATCCATGGGATCCCCCTGGCCCCACATCCACCCCAGCCAGCACCCACCCCATGCACATCTTTTCTGTGGTGGACACCTACCCCCGTGTCCTCTGATGCTTGTGGGGAAACAAGCAAGGATGGAGGGTCATTAAATACTCCTGAAGATAATCCATTTGACATGTGAGGGGCAGGGTTAAGCCCAGAGATAGAGCAAATGGCTAACATCTCAAAGATTTAAAGGTAAGGTGACTTTAGCCAGCCGAAGATCTGGTCAGTAGCTACTTAATGAATATTAATGACAGAAAAATGAGAAGGTTAAACTTTTCACCATTGCTTTATGGTTTGAATTCTGTCTGAGATTTAGGACCTCAGCCAAATCTGTCCTCCTGTGAAGCAGAGGCCAGGAGCTTTTCCTGCATCTCAGCCTATGCATAACAGGTCACAAAGCACAGCCATACCTGAGCAGTGGCAGATATATGTGCATCACAGGCAGGAGTATGCATTGCTCAATGAAACAGAGGTTTCAACTGCACTTGGGTGGGTGAGTGAGGCAAGGGGAAAGTAATTTTTATTCATTACTCAAAACACTTCCACAAATTAGATGGGAAAAAAATGTGGAACATTATTGTCAGGGTGTAGGCCAGTCTCTATGCACTGCCTTTTCCTGATGCCCTACTTGTGCTGTACCTGCCAGCAGATGGGACAGCTGTGAATTCCTGAACATATTTTCTCCTTTTCTGCTGCAGATGATGGGTGTATTGAGGGGCCCTAATTGGCACAGCCAGTCCAAGGCTCAGAGATCATTCTGTTTTCTTTTTGCATGTGCAGAGCTGTTGGATGAGAACAGTTTAGACTGTGTTCAAAAGTCTGGGCTGATTAGCGTGTAGAACATACTTAACATATCATTACTAGACAGACTTGCATATGCATATTTTTTTGCTACAGGAAGTACCTGTGACTACACAAAGAGAAACAACTTAAGTAAAACATCACCTAGAACAATGCACTCTTTCTGGCACTACAATTTTTTTTATTGAGAAGAGGAATTAAAAACTGGTAGTTCTACAGTGTTTGGGAGACTGGCTCAAGCTTGCACAATGCTAATGCAACTTCTGACCTATGTTCAGCCCAGGAGGTTTCTGATAGGATATGGGTGCTCAAGCAGGAAAGAGTACATGGAAACACGTCTCCAGCCCTTCTGGTTGAAAGCAAGGTGAATCCTATGGCTGCTGATGCACAAACATTGGAGACCTCAGAAGGAGCATAGTGAGGGGGGTGGGAAGGTGATGGATCAATGTGCCTCCAAAGGCAATCCAGCTTTGGTACTCTCTAGGTGCTTATCACTACTTCTCCCTGCGCCTACACAAGGTCTGTATGCAGCTGCACAACCTCTAAATATAGTCTGTATGTCAAGATGTACCACCAGTCTTCAAAACTCAACAGAGTTTGGGTAGGAAAGCTCTTACACACTTTCCAGTCTTTCCTGCCTATTGTTGCTTTTCCATAACTCCGTTTCTGGATGTCCCTGAAAAACCACAAGAACTTCCTTTCTTGTAGTGTTTCATCACTTTTGCCTCAAAATGAAACTAACCAAAATGAAAAACAGCCGGATCAAAAAGAAATCTAGTAAACAAATACACAAAACCCCCCAAACTTTCAAAAACTAAGGTGATTTAAATTCTGTACATGGTTTTGGCCAAACTGTGCACCCATTTTTAGATATTTTCCTTCCTATCAGTTCACATGTTCTTTGCAAGAATAATAACGTTGTCTTTCAGTCCCCTACCAGTCTCTGATCTGTACTTCTGCATTACTGCCATTCGGCATCTGCTTTGCTGCTGTGCTTCTGCTTATGGCTTAAACTCCAAGTTTTCAGTCAGGACCTAGTGAAAAATTATGCCTTTCTTCTTTTCACTTAGGATCTGGAATGCATTTGTCACTTGGGTTGATGCTAGCCTGAAGAGGGGTTTTTCTACATCCTCTGAAAAAGTCTGTGGCTCTACTACCCCATTAACCACAGTTTACATTTTGGGGCAGGTAAAAGGTCAGTTTTAAAAACCTCACTTGAACAGAAACAAATAAGATCAATCAATAATTAACACTGTCCACATCCACAAAGTCCAAATTCCTGCATATAGAACATTTCACTTGGCATATCCTGTTTGTCAGCTCCATTTTCTTAGCCTGCCAGCAAGTGATAGCACCAAAACCATAGCAGGCGTTCTGCAGGAGTTTCAGAGCAGGACTATTGGGACAGGCCTCTGGTAAATACTTTTAATTCAGATTATAAAAAAATAAGCTGTTCTTTGCTAAAGGAAAAATATTTAGGGGTGTGAAAGAGGATGCAAATTACTGTGCTTGTAAAGGACAAAGGACTGGAGGCTGGGGAGTCAAAGTGGATTTTCCCAAAGGAAAGGCACAGCCTGGCAGGCTTTTCCCACTCCTCTCCCCCATTAATGCCAGCCTGGTGTGAAAACACGGCATTTTGTGTCTCCTGGAGACAAGCTGGACCCCTCCTGGAGGGAGAGGTGAGGCCCAGCTGGGCCCAGCTGCGGATCATGCCCGCCAGGACATCCCCAGACTCCAGCCTGTCCCTGCCCTCCCGGCCACACCGCTCCTAATCTCTTGCTGCTTTATGTTTTCAGGCTCTTTTTTTTCCTTGTCGTGCTGCCAGCAGGGCAGACAGTGCAGGCAGTGAGGGAGCAGCTGCCCGGCCGAGCTCACGTCACACGGGCAGGGCTGCTGGGGAGGGCCAGCCAGCGAGCGGGTGAGCTTGGGTGAAACATTAGCCACGTCCTCCTGGCTCCCCTCCACAGCCTTTCAAATATTTCTTTATGTGCTGCTGATGCTGAGCTTGTTTGGCATTGGAAAGGTATGCTCCGAGAGGATTTCACAACTTGCTGCCATTTTACAGTTCAGAGCAGAGCTCATCACCCGTGGAAATACGTGTCTCCACGAGCCCCTTCCTTGGGGCTTGCAGCACAGCCTCTGCAAGAAGATCCTTCACGAGACCGCGTAATTGGCTAAAAATAATGCGAGTCATAAAAGTCTGGAAACCATTGCTCATTTTGGGATTTGAAGATTCAAATGTCAGTCAATACCAATGACTCCTGAAGCTGGGCAGTACTAAGGGTCAGATGTTCTTCTAAGGTGATTAACGTGACTTGTAATCATTTTCCTCAATGCCAGTTGCCAAAGTGTGTCCCCACAGTTTCCCAGGAACGGGCAGATATTAATGATAGTTCGTCAGGCACAGAATTTCACACTACATTCAGAAAAACAGTGTTGGAAGGCCAAATGAGCTATATCTGTGTCAGTTCTGACAGATGCCAGTCCAACTACTTCTTAAAGACTCTGTGAAGACTCCACCAGTGCCGCAGGCAACCTGTTTCAGTGCATCTTTGTTCTTCCCATTAGAAAGCTTCCCTTTATCCAGATGGGCCAGGTTCCTTATCTACCTATCCAGCCACATAAAGGTAAAGCAGCATGTTGCAATACTACTGGTGACTTACACAGTGTCCTGAAGACAGCACTTCCTCTGGGTCAGGGTGGGCATGGTGAGACGAACACTTCGATAAAGCCTGGAGCTTTATCAAATGGCTGAAATACATCTTCTGCCCAGGATGAACAACAGAGAGGTCAGAGAAGGTGAGCATGGCAGCACAGGCATGACCTTTCACAAATTGCATAAGCATCATCGGGTTGTATCTTAATTTTGTGCTGGAGTTTGTAATATCATTGTCAAAGGAGGCTAATGCAATTAAGAGGATTCTAATTTGCCTTCTATTCTTTAAAGAAACAGGATGTTTGAGTACTCAGGGATCAAATATTTTATGTTTAATCTGGACTGGCTCTTTGACAAATTTTGTTGGCTGAAATGTTATGCTAGTGCTGTGCTAACACTGTGAAAATGAGGAGATGATTTTTTTTTTTTAAGTTGTAAGGAATAGATAATATTCTAACCAACTTTCAGGCAATTAGCAATGCTTTTGAGCTCATTTTGCTTTTGCTTCTCCTGGCATATATCAGGCAAATAGTAGCTTGAGAAGAAAGGCATGCCTGCAATTTGACACACACACACACACACACACACACATAGCTTGCCAAGAGAGGTCGCTGCAGCATCCTGGGTGCATGCATTCACAAAAGCACGAGACACACTCAGAAGGCTAGTCAGAGGGGACCACTGCCTGCCCCGTGGGGTTTGGATCTCACAAAGTACTCTAAAATGCAGAAGTGAAAAAAACTCTGCACTTTTCTAATCATAGGAATGGCCTTAGTATCATGAGGTATTTTTAAAAAGGGTATATTTGGGTTTTTTTATTTTTTTTCTTTCTTGTGTGTGAGAAAGACAGTGTGTGAGAGTAGGAAATTTCCAGCTGGCCCTCAATTTCTAATTAATTTATTCTAGATCCTACCAGCCCACATCTGTACTCTTCTCTTGCTCAACAATTAGTTATGCAACCCAAGAAAAACATGCTATTAATTCCTGAATTTCCAAGCTCAGTTCTTGCACTTAAGTCTTCTTGCGTATCTCTCTCTCCCACTCCTGCTGGTCCTGGATTGTCCATCCCACAGTGGAGGAATGCAACGTTGGAGATGCTTCACTTTGCTGCCACTGCTCACAGGCCTGGTGCTGAGGGTGGGCGAGTGAAGGGGGAACAGAGCACAGGATGACCCACTTTTCATTGACTGATGTCCAGAACAAATCACCTCACATGTACTTCTGCATAACATGGATCAAAAGGCTTCCCTGCAAGTCATTCCTGTTTGAACTATTGATTTACTTTGAGTAAACCAGCCAAATTTAATTAAATTACGCCCAGTGATGAAGAATCTACCCTCCATTCCATGTAAATTGTTTGAGCAGTTAATTTCTCTTCTCTGCTGAAACCACATGCCTTATTTCTAAGGCAATTTGTCTAGACAGATGTGTGTGAGAGCCCACTTCCAAAGCTCTGCTTCAAATACAGGTACTTGTAAATTACACATGTATGAGCCTTTCCCTTTGCTCTACTGAAGAGCTTCAGCTTTTGGAAACTGTTGCTGTAAGACATTTTCCTATCCTCAGTCATTCAGTGAACTCTGTTCTGAAACCTCTTCTCTTGACTTGAACACGTGAGGCCACGACACTTTTATACCTGTTGCAGATTTTGTCCACAGCATTTAGTTTTCAGATTCATATATGCAAGGATTCCTCTAGCCCTTGAGTTGAAGCAATCATTTTCTCCTTTTGTGTTATCTGCTCTGGCCTCCCTGCAGATTCACTTCTAAGAACTTCATTAACCTGTGAGGGTGACCTGGAAGTGTTTTCCTCTAATAATGACTTTACTTTTGGCTGTGCTGAAGTTCATATCAAACATTTGTTGCTTAGGCACACTTTTCCAGGCATGTCACATTGCTCTTACTCAGGGACCTGATTTCTTCATTATTGACTGCTCTGTCATTTCATGTCACTGGGTCTGTGCCTGCTCACTGAGCTATCCAGGAGCTTCATATAAAATACATAAGAGGAATAGAATCAAAGATCCTTCTGTCCCACTGTGCTCCTGAACCACAAGGCTGACTCTCATTTCTTAGACTTACTGTAATTTTGGCTGCCTGGTAAGGATAACAAAGCTATGGAGGAGGACCTCAAGCTCCTCTTTCCTAATTAATGCCCAAGTAGCAAATTTGCCAAGTGTGCCTACCTACATCAGTGGCCTGTAGGCTAATGTTATCTCAGGTGACATTGCCATCTATCTCCTTGTTCCTGGAAGAGATGGGGAATATCACCAGAGTTGTTCCCATAGGGACCCTTTCTAAATAACCACATGAAATATCCTCATTCTGTGTAACAGGCTACAGAGCAGCCTCCACCCCCATCTCCCCAGTCCCATGCTGCAGCAGTGCAGGAGCCTTGTTTGGTGCCCAGAGATGGATGAGGCTGGAGACAGCTCTTTGCTTTAGGGGATGTTGTCTGCTCCTGTGGGTTGTGCCACATGTATTAGGTTCCAAAGCTGATAGAAGTGCACTGCTGGTTCTTTTAGAATACTGGACTCCCTCACAAGGCACAGGACCTGTCTGTGGTGTTCTGCAGAAATTAAATGCTGAGATTATTCAGAGTGCATTGACTAGAGCCAGCCCTTCATGAGACATTGGTGCTGGGATTCCTGGTCTGGTGATGCCACTCAGCTCTGGACATGAAGTAGGTACTGATAACTCAGAATGTGTGAGTTGGTGGTGAGTGTGGGCTGTACAGAAGCCCAGGAATGCTGAGGTTTGATAGTGAGGTGCCACATCAGTTTGGAAAACATCAGGCCTAGTTGCAAGTGCCTCAAACAGTTTGAGCATCCCTCCTCCTTTTTTACCCCCTCCCTACACCTTTACAGGATCTATGCATAGTGATTTTGGCTACAGACTCCATGTACTGCTTCCATCCACAACAGGGCTCTACTTGTTCAGTTTTTCCACCTTCTGTTCCTCTTCAGCCATTTTGCATCACTGCAACCTTTTGCCTCAGAGAGGTCCTGCTATTTCAGATCTTTGCCAAAGTTTAACTGGTCATGAACACAATGACCAGGTTCTGATCTTGTGTACTTCTGCAGCTTTAGAGTTACTTTGGACTTAAACTGATGCACATGAGAAGAGAATCTCTCCCATTTAATTTGCCTTACTGCATATTTGCTAAAAAGCTAACAGTGTTTTTGCTCAGTACGGAATGTAGATGTTCAAAAGACTTATGCATAATAGAGAGCTGTTACCTCCCAGATGCTGCAGCCTGGGCCATTTGCACTGAGTGCTGTCATCATAGCAATGTCTCCTCCCACAGTGCTCCTACACCAGCTCCCAAATTACTGAGATAATTTCTTCTTTAAATACCCTGCTAACTTCTAGGTGTCTTACTGACTTGCATGCAATAAGATTTAAATGTCAACACGGTGTTAATATTTAACAATTATCAACAGGAGCTTCTCACACCTTTTCCTTAGAAGATACAAAGACGCCCAACGCCTACCTGGTTCTAAAGCCCTGTCATCAGTTTGAAGCAGATTCAGGTGATATGTTGGACCTTTATCAGTTATTATCACCTGCAGTAGCCCCTGGCACAGAACTGCCCTAAAATATGCTTTCCCTGGGAGACTTTCAGTTTTCTCCAATTACAATCTCCTCGTGATCTAGAGAGAGCTTATATTGTGCAAAACAAGAAATAGAAAAAAACTAAGCGGATAAGAAATAGCCCAAATTACTTAATTTCTGTTTTAATTCCAAAAATACACCAGGCCCCTGATACTTCCCACACAGAACTCCTTTCTCTGCAGAACAAAGAGGATATATTTTAAGTACTGTTCATAGAATTATATGTTGCTACTGGATAATGGTCTGCTGTGGAGAGATAATTGTTGAGACAAAGCTGAGGTATTTACTGAGATAAACATTGAGGCAAAGCCAAGATGTTTATTTTCTGAGCTCCAGACCTTAATGCAGACAAAATATATATCATTAGCATTATTCCTAACATGTTGGAAGACTGAGCATGCCCCATCACAAACTCTTGTTAACTCGGCAGTGTCAGAATTGGGCCTCAAATGAGAAATGCAGCCTGGCTGATCCAAGTGCCAATGCCAGAGGGCAGCTCTGTTGAACGTTATCAGGGACAATGCCCAAGTGTTGTCCCTCTTGGCTGGTGCCTGTCCTTTTGTAGCCCAGGCAGGTGGCAGTAGTGCTTCCTGCAGATCTGGCTGCTCACAGGTGAAGCATCAGAAAGAATAGATTACTTCTTTGTTGGTTCAGTGAAAAACTAAAACATTTGCAGATTCTTCAGTTTCATTTGGGGTAATAAAACATGGGAGATATGACCAGTCTGTCATCCGATCATTATTTTACAGTTTCCAAAACCAGCTTTACAGATACCTTTGAACAATTCATGCATGTTTGTCTCTGAGCACTGGTGAAGTACAGGGTCATACAAGCATATGGGGAGCTTCAACCAGAAGCAGGGCCTGATACCATGTGGCAAAGGAGGACACTCTGTGATACACCTGGGCAGTGTGTGCAGCTGCCCTTGCTTGCTTGTGTGCACTGGGGCTCCTCTGGGGACATGCTGGTGTAGGCTTTCTTTTGTGCATGTCCTGTGGAGACAGAGCCATGGCTGCATTGGTTTATAGGAGGGAATCCCAGCAGGTGATGGGTGCCTTTTTTGTCCCAACCGTATCCCCCCTGTACCTCACAGCAGTACTGAGCAGGGTTTCAGCTTTGTTGTTCACAGCAGTCTCTGGTTTTGGCATTGCTCTTGATAGGTGTAGAAAGCTGAACTGGCTCTTTTCCATCATTTTGTCCTGGGCATGTGAATAAACACCTTGCTCCTACTGCTTGCATTGGTCATCAGGCACCTAAATACATCCCTGGACCTGGGCATAATTCTCTAAACCTGTTCGAAGAGGGCAGCAACATCCTTGTGTTTTATATGATCTGAACATGTTGTTTTCAAACTGACTGTAGAGTGAATGTGTGCACCTACAGAAAATATCACGTCACTCTATTAGACAGACCAGAAAGACAATACAAACTTCCTACAATTATTCTACTTCTCAAGACTACACCCCCGATCCTTTCCTTTAAAAATAGCAAAAAACTAGGTGCAATTAGGCCCTAACATACCCATCTTATGTCTGTGACTTGATTTTGAAAGGTATTGAATATCCAAGGTTGTCTATCAGTATCAGCAGTAGGAATAAAACCTTCTGGATCTTCATCCCTTTAGAAAAATTAGACCATTTCCAAACAATCCAGCCCCTCCCTAATGATATATATATATAAAGAAAAAACCCTATATAGTTCTTCTTTATTTGGACTATGATGGATAACTGTTATATCTCTGTCATTAGCACTTTCCTTGCCAAACCCAAATCATAGCATTGTCCTAAGACCCGCTGATTTGGTTCACGCTGCTCCCGTGGGATTAACTGTTGTGTAGCTGTGTGTAGCTCACTACAGACTGACTGTGCTCCACAGTGTCCTGCTGCATCTCACTTTCTGACTGCTTTGTGGGTTTCCTTCAGTAGACCAGGAACTGAGGGAGGTGGTGATCCCCAGGGCTGTCCTAACGCACCCTCAGGATGCAGCCAGGTGTCCCCTCAGGACTAACACTGAGGGGTTTGTCAGACAAGCCCTGTTGGGTATAGCAAATCTTACTGGGAGCTATGAATTCATCCTAATTGTTTTCAAGGTTCTCTACAACATTTACATATAAAAAGTTGGCAATCACAAAAACGATAAGGGAACATAATGTGATTCACGCTTTTAGGAGTGCTATGAGGTAAGTTGACCTGATTAAAGAAGAGAGTATTTCTAGCATTCCCCTTAGTTTTGGCAAACTCCCACAAGAGTTATAATTTTGATTTTAGTTTTTCACTGAAGAAGTCGTATCTGATAGGTAGATATTAATTATTATTACTTGTATTTAATAATGTTAAAAGTCTCCAACAAGATCAACAATAGTCACTACATGCTCATATACACAACAACTGTCTTAGACTAATTACAGTTGTCAAAACTGGGTGGAAGGATATGTACAAGCAAAAACCTTGGGAGTTTGCAAGTGGGTTATTCTCATGATTTTGGCATTAAACAACTCCTATAACTATTCATATATTTAAAGAACAAATTAACAAGAACTATAGCATAAAAATAAAATTTTATGGGAATTTCTGGTAGTTACCTGAGTTTCAGACCTTATGACTGCTTGTACTGTGTTATCTCCCAAGTCATCTGTGCTTGTCATGCATTTGACAATACATATTTTGTCAAGTCGAACAGGCTTCCTTTGAAAGAAAGAGGTGACATTATTATTGCCCAATTAGGATTCTCTGTGTTTAATGCTGAGGCAGTCAAAGCTCTTTAAGGATCTTACAAAACACAATTCACATGATGTTTTGCAGAAATTAGCATTAACTTGTTTATATGAATAAATGCATTTACAAATTAAGACATAAAGGCAAGATGGTTTGTTTTTGAGAAATCTCAGGATTGTACTGCTATCAACTGCATCAATGAACTCCAGTTAGATTAGAAAATGAAAACTGTAGTTACTGGATTACATGGTACTATAATATTCAATATTGTGGTAATGAGGGATGACTTAAATACAGTATTGGGCTGAGGAAGCCCTGCCTTCTAGACTCAAATTCACAGAGCCTTTAACTGGGTATTTAGCAGAAGGCAGTTGGATATGTATTAGACCACTTACCTAAGTTGTCTAATTTCATACCCCAAAAAGTAGATGTGAATCTTACCCTCTATTCCTACGCTGCACAGATGGAAAAAGAGTAAAACCAGTTGTCATTTTGGTGTGACCAATGCACTATAATATAAACTATTATGATCTGTCAGTGTTATAAAAGCTATGTTTCAAGCAAGGCAAATGTTTTTCAGTCCTTCCTCACACAACACTGATTTCTCTCATGGACAGCCAAAGATGCAAACAGCAGAAAGAGTGTGATAGCTGTAAGTCTCTAGAAGTGGCAGCACTTTTCTCTTTCAAAGGTTTGTAGAGTTAAAGGATCTTTGCATATATTCTTTGGCCTCTTTAGAATATTTGCTGTTCACACATGTACCCTGATCTTCTGCTCAGTCTCCATAGTGTGTTTTGCAGTGGTGGTGAGCATACATACTGTGATATGCCCACCAACCACGCCAGGGCGGGTGGCCTACTGCAGCAGTCTCTTTTGGTGAGGTATCAGCTGGCACATTTCTTTGTATTATTGCTAGAAAGACATGGTCAAGCGCAGTTGGAAGGAAGTTCTGTGGTTTGTGGTGGTCTTCAACTTATAGGAAAGTTCATTGCACAAATTAATAGGTATAAAAAATTTCTAACCTCTGCCGTTCTAACTTCTGCCCAAAACAGTTTTTCTTACCACAGTGATTTCTGTACCGCGGAGAACTGTGTCTGAGAGCACTGAGGCTGATTGCAGTCTTCACTTTGTGACTTTCCATGGTCTTTTGTAGTAACCATGAAGGGTCTTAAAGGTAAAGAGCTTCAACTGTGCTTGAAATGCCATGAATGACCAGGGCAGAGAGTAGGGGACAGGTCAGATTGATTCATAGTCACCTGCGTTCTTCTATAATCTCCTGTATATCTGGACTTTGATACTGTGACACGTAGGGTGAAGAAATTCACCTCCCCAAACCTCAGTCATGTAGGGCATCAGGTATAGTTTTCCCACAGGGAGAGAGTCTGGTAAATACTCCCTGCAGAAGCTGCTCAGTGTGAATATTGCCAGTCAGGAGTTCAGACCTGCTATCAGATTACAGACTGACTTAGCCAATAGTAAGTTTATGCCGTGCTGCACAGTGGCTACAAACTCTTCAAAAAATATTTTCCTCCATTTATCAAAATGGCATTCTCTTTTACTGCAAGTCCACTTTGGAGATCTGTTCTCATACACACAGAGGCTTCTGATGTCACAGCTGAGGTCAACAGGCATTTTGATGATGATTTTAATAAGTGTGTTCTCTGGTAACCTTTGCATATGCTATTGTGCTTCTTCTTCGTCAAGACATGAATACATTGTTTGCTGGGTTTGAAAAAAGTGTATTAACTGTGTGAAACACTGAGCCCAGCCCAAACATCAAAAGGACTTGTAGGTGCTCATCTTCCCACTGGAAGTTTGCTTAATGAAACCAGAGGTCTGTGCTCTACTATACATGACCCTATTCTTTGTCCATAATTTCTACTGGTTTGCATAGATGTAATAGATCTGAAATAATTGCAATTCCCATAATTCTTCCACACATTCCTAACTGCAAAATGCATTCTTCCATTAAAAAAAAAACACCAAAAAACCAAAAAACACAATTCATACTAGAGTCACTTTCATTATTTGCATGTTTTGCTTTGGTGATCATAGAATGAGCAAAATGCTTCAGTTCAAGGAGAGGGAACGGAAAGAAGTTAAAAGAGTTGAAAGAAAAGAAAGTGCTGTCAAGTCTTTGTCTTCAAGTAGAAGGTAATTTATTAATATTTACTGGAAGAATTCTTCACAGATTTGAATGAACAATCTCGACAACACCAGGATTTACTAAGCAGAGGGACAGTCCCCACTGCTATCAAATTTAAACCTGATGACAGTAGTGGCTGTGTTTTTCACTTACCTTTTCTGAAAATTTGGGCCACAAATCTTTTTGCTCTGTGTCTCTTCGGGGTTTGAAATATCACAGAATTAAACAATTAACAGAAATGACTCCAAAGTGACTCTCAGTTGTGGAAAGATCTCAAGACTTGCCTCCACCTCATGTTTGATCTCTTTCTCATGAGCTTCTGCTCAAGCTCCAAAGAGACTAGAAGGCTGAAATTAAGGGACTCCTTCTTTTTAGAAAAAGCAGTGTGATGTAAATAGTGCTCTGCATTGTTGACACTCTTTTAAGCACTACTGAGGGAATGATTTGTACCCTTTTGTCTCTCTTCAAATGATATTATTGCTAGCATTAGCTGGTGAATTATTCTAAGCAACATCAGTTGGTGAAAATGACAGCATTCCAGAGGGCTTATTTAAAATATAGTGTATTGTGTAATTCTTTTTATTTGCCTGTTGCACAATCTATTTGCTGATACTTGTTTCTCTCCCTCCCTCTCTCTCCCCTAGGCTATCAAACAAAGCTGCCCAACCTTACACTCATCCATCATCCCTGAGTTATTAAGAGAATAGCTTCAGAACATTTACAAGTGGATGGGATGAATTGCTGGCTGCTTTTCAAGAACACAGTCAGTGCTACAAAAACTTTGCAAGATGGCAAAATTTCTCATGTTTCCTGTTTCTTGCTCTGCTACGACCTGCCAAAATGAATGGTTTCTTGAATTTAGGGTGACTAATCTAGGTTGATCCTAAAACTATTAATAGTTCATGTCTAGTACCTGATTATAATTTTATCTGAGTAAAATATTTCTCCTTTTGGTAACTGTTCCTTAAAAAGGCTTTGGGATACATTGGCAGGAAGGAAGGGGTCAGGATAAGTGCCGACATCTGAGGGCTACTGTGATACGACTTTCTCAACGTTAGGCTTGTAAGAATCAATGCATGAAGGGAGAGGTTAAGAGATTGCAAGTGTCTCACATGAGAAGTGTAACAAAATGAAGGTAAAATAGATCATAACTACACGACTTTTTCTCAGTTATTAAAAGACAGAGGTTGTGATGGAGTGGAGTTGCCATGTAATAATCTAAGAATCTAATCAGAAATTTAGGGTGTGCACAAAGATGCCTATGCTCCTGCAGTACAGTTGACTCCCACAGCTTGATGAGCTGGGAAAACATAGTGCAGAAGTGCCATGCAGGACTGCACTGAACCAGACACAATGTAGCCCTGAGTGCTGTGCCAGCTGAACATGATTATTCTGCCTTTCAGTCCCACTCGGCATATCTTCACAGTACTTCGCTGTGCTGTGTGGACTTGCCAAATCAGCTCAGTGCTAGCTTGGAGATCTCTGCATCATGTTCTCTGCAATTTAAATGTACCCTTGGAAATTAAGCAAGTTTGTCTGACTTCTAGAAGGGTACAGGATTGTTTCATCAGTAGCCAGCATTGCTCTAATTGAGACTACTGGAAGACCAAAACATGTCAGTCAGTCTGCACAGTGACTTTGCAGACAACAGTATCTCATCAGTCACTGAAAGGCTGCTCCATTTGAACATCCTATATTCTGCTCAGTGAGAAGCTCCAGGTTCTTCTTTGCTGGTTTAGATACTTGCAAATCCGGAGATCAGCAAACAGTTAATGCTTTGTTCCCAAGAGGAAGCAGCCAGCTGTCAGGAACTGGTCTGGGCACAGGACAATGTGGGGAGAGGTTCTAGAGTCCAGAGAAGCAGCCACTACAGTCAGCCTTATTGGGAGGCAGAGACAAAAACTCATAGAGATTGCTCTTTTGTTGTAGGGCCCTCTTCTCTGCTTTGACTTTGCTCAGAGTATTGAGGCTCTGCCTTAGCAAGACTGTTTGCTGATGGACACCACTATGTTCAGGGAGGCAGAAGAACTGAAGATGAGTCAGAACCATGAGATAATCCTGGCTGACCATAGGGAACTGGAGCCTAGGAAAGTCATGGGACTTTTAAACATGGAAACTGGGAGCCTGGCACTAGGAGAAGGAATATTTGATGAGATCAGGAATGTAATTTACATAATTATAATGACAAAATTTATGAACTTGCATTTTTGAGGTTTTTTTCTGTTCCAGTTCAGAAGTTGGAACTTTTGTTTATAGTTCCCAGTAAATTTGGCATGTCAGAGGGCATTTGTATCAGGAAAAGTAGCATAGTTACACTACTAAAGCATGACTAATTTTCAGCAGCTCCACACTGTGAGTTGCCACTCAGAAACAACACTGCTTGGTAACTCCACCCTGCTTGCACAGCAATTAGCTGGCTTTTACCACTCTTCTTCATGTTGTGATGTCCTCAGCAAACACAGCACTGCGTAGGGTTAGGGAGAATTACCAAAGTTGTTGTTTGTGAAGAAATATCACAAATTGAGCCACAATTAAATGAAACATAGACGATATATTTCAGTAATAAACTCTTCTACACAGGAGGGAAGCTGAATGAAAACTGATGGTTCCTCCCCTTGTAACTGCACTTTTCTCCCCTCTTTTGTCATTTCATTTAGTATCTTCCTTCCAACTTTTCTTCCTACTGTATGTTGCTGTAATGTACATCACACTTGATACCACTCAGCCAAAGCAACCCTCTGCCTTGCCTTCAGGCTTTCCTCTCCGTCTGACTCTCACTGACTTATATTTTCATCCGGAGATCCCATTTCATTAATTAAGTTTTCCTCTGCTCCCTCTCCTTCCTGATGTGGCCTTTTTCGCTCAACACTTTTAACAAAATCCCTGGTTATCAACATAATATTCATCAAGCACATTTCCTTTTCCTTAAGTCTCCTCCAGCACTGACCTTCTCCTCTGCTTCACTATTTGGTTCTGCCATTACTCCCAGGCCATATATTTCCTTCAAACTTTGTTTGTTCTTGCTCTATCTCTTCAAATGTTGCCCTCAAACTTCTGTGTTGCACTGACACCCTGAGTGCTGGCTATAACCCTGACTATAGTCTGAAGAACAATGAGGTTCACCCTGATTTTAGTTTCCTGCTGACACATCTGATTTAAAAAAGAAAAAAAATCAAGTACCACTTGTCTACTTTCAAATCTCTCTTCTTCATGTTATTTTGGTTTACTCCTAAGCAAAACAATCCTGCCTTTTTCCTTATGATACTTAGGAAGCAAACCTATTATATTTGATCATTCTGTTCACTCTTTGATTCCTTCAGCAAATGATCTGCCCAGGCAGTCCAAGACAAATCCCCTCCATTTAACACTGTTAGATTAGCACCAACCCGGGAATCAGCTTCTTAGACCTCACTTCTTTGTACTCTTCCTGTGTCAGCCTCTTTGTCAACCAGCTTCTTGCTATCATCTCCCAAGCAGCAACCAGTGGCAAGCTCGCTGTTAAAGTTTATAAAACTGCTCTCTTGTGCTTTTATTCCTTGTGCAATTATTCCTTGTGCTTCTCCATTTGTTGTTGTTGCCTCAAAAGCAGTTCCATGTACCAGTACTCAGAAAGGCAGTGAGGTTTATTCTTTTCAGGACAAGACATGCCATGCCAGAAGAGAGCAGTACATTTTGTTTTGTCCTAGGAAATTCTTAGGATATCTAAAGAGTCTTATTCTGATGCTATTTTCAAATATTTATTTGCATTTTCACTCTCCCCATAGTTTTTTTCTCATTTTTCCCTTCCCTATGAGGTCCTGAGAATTTATCATTGCCTTCCATATTGGCCAAATTATGCCAACAGCCAGGAGGTGTGGTGGAGGTTAATTTGGGTCACACAATTTTCACTCTTTTTTCTAGGCCATCCAGTCCTGAGTTATTTCAGGTAATGTGTTCAAGATAAATCTTAAACCATTAAGAAGACAATATGAGTTACTGCTGAGTTTTTTTTTCTGTGAACAGAATTTCTAAGAACACTGATTTCCAAGCTGATATGAGTGTGCTTTGGTGGCTTTTTCATTGCCTCATATACTAGAGCAGTCCCTTTCCATGCCAAACCAGGAATGATTTGCAAGAATTTCCTGTGGATTGACCATTGACATAAAATATATGCATTAGATCTCTGTAAGAAACAAAGTAGACCATTACTGAAAGCAAAGACTCTCAGATGACATGTTGGCTGGAATTAAAAATCCTGTTGTGTGTAAACAAAGTTCTAATTCTCCTTCTTCCTCTCTTGTTTTAAAGGCGAATTTAACACTGTTGAGGGAGCAAAGATGAGAACATCATGCAAGAATGACCCAATACTTTTTCTGGGAGTGCAAAACTCATCTTGCTGTCTGTTCTTGGAGGGCACAATCCATCCTCAACCCACTGATTTATACAGGTCACCATCAGAGCTGTAAGTCACAATGGCTTACTGTCACTATCAGAATAAGTGCATTAGAATAACAAAACACTTGAACATAAAAATATAAATCTTCATTTGCTGTCATCAGTCCCCTGAAGTGCCTGGTGGTGGCAAAACAGGTCTTTTAAAACTGTAGACCAGCTGCTCAGCTAGTGTAAATCAGGATAGGATGTTGTGAAGTGGAAAAACATTGGTACTGCTTAAAGGTTGTTTAAAAGAAATCAGTGAGTAACTATGTGTTTAACATGCCCACTGGGATGTATATAAAACAAGAGTCTAATTTGCAGAGACGAAGATTTAAATTATGTATGAAAAAAAGAATATCTCGTGGCCAAGCACCAGGCAGGCTGTGTTGTAAATCTGCTTCACTAGAGGTTTGTAAGAACTGATTAGGCCAACATCTGTCACACATGTATGTATTCTGCTTCAGGGGAGATGCTAGACTGCATGTTTTCTGGAGATCTCTTCAGCGTTTGCACAGCATGAAAAAATGGACCTCAGCATTGAAACGGTTTTGGAATTAGCAAAAAACCTTTGGCTCCTTGCTTCCTGTTCAAGACATGCCAGAAGACTTACGGATTGGTTCAGTCCCATGTGTTAACCTCCGTGTCTTTCAGCCAAAGTTTCTCAGCCTGCACTTGATTTCTGAGCAGAGCTAAGAGAGGAGACAGGCAGGGCATGTAAATCATTCTAGCAAATTCACTGGCAAATATTAAATCAACCCAGTAAAATTTTAATATTGCTTTTCATGCTAAAATGAGCTATAACTGCTATTTAACTTCATAGTTAACCATACTATATAAGTATCTAGTTATTACTGTATAGCCATAAAAATATAGTTATAAAATTGTATGTGGTAGTTACTTATTAAGTAGCTATAACAGCTATGGTGGTGTTTTTTTGGTTTTTTTTTTTTTTTTTGGTTTTTTTTTTTTTTTTTTTTTTTTTTTTTTTGTTTTTTTTTTTTTTTTTTTTTTTTTTTTTTTTTTTTTTTTTTTTTTTTTTTTTTTTTTTTTTTTTTTGTTTTTTTTTTTTGTTTTGTTTTTGTTTTTGTTTTTGTTTTTTCCCCAGAAAGAACAAAGTCAAAGCAATGGAAAAACTTCCATTTACTTCAATGAAAAATATGTCAGAATTACGGGGAGATTCTTAGTGTATTTTGACAATTAGTGGTAGGCACAGCAGAGCCATATAGTCATTCTATATGATTGGAATTCACAGTGTACAGTTTTCCAATGGAGTTTGCTAAGCATGGTACAGTAAAAAACAAAAAGTTCATCAATCTTAATCTGCAATTTGACATTTTTTCTAAGTAGTTGTAAGTATTTTAGTAGTGCATGAGTTAGATTTTAGTTCTGTGGCGATTCTCTGCACTGGTTTGCTCTCTCTCCTGCTTTGTGTGCAGTTTAAGGATCTATACGAGAAGAAGGACAGGACAATTGTACTTTGAGAAGAGCACTGTAATTTCTCCAGATCCCTATGTTGTTCAGGCCACTTGAGTGGAATTGTTCTGAGTTGGGAAACTGCCTTACCACCTAGTACAGTTAAAGCCAAGACCAACTTTTTCAAGGCTAAGCCCCAAGGCCTGGCCCTGGAGGGATGGGAACACCACACTGTTTGTGCACAAGGCAAGGAGAAGATCCCTTGTGAAGCCTAAGGGGAAGTCCCTCACTGACCTACTGGTGATCAAGGCCAGGTAGAAGTACCAACAGAAGCGTTTCACCAATGTGTCTGTGTGCTGTGTGACAGCCATAGGAAGTCCAATGAGTGGAAAATAGTGCTCATTACAAGCACACAGAAAATATACTGTAGCTTCCTCAGGTTAATAGGAAAGCACTTGAACCTTTGTTTATTTTGAGGTTTTTAAAAGTATCCCATTGGTAGTTGACCCTGACACTTCTCTGCTAGATGGTTATACTGCCAATTATGCACCATAAATTACCAGGGCAGTTAACATTCAACGACCTGCTGGTGTTTTGTGGCATTATTCTGCTGGACAGCAGAGTCACCTGGGGATCAGCAGCATTCATGGTTTAGGAGGAATGTCACATATGCACAGCTCCACTGCTTGCAGAGCCAGTTCCAGTCTGGTAGAGTGTTCTTTGCAGCTATGTTGCAGACTCTGAGGACAAAATTAAGCAGCATACCTAAACTGAGCTCACCAGCTTTGAATGGGGCAGTCCTGTTTCTCCGTCCTTCCTATTCACTCTTCCAGCCTTTCCCACCCTCTTCTTTTTCACCCTGGTAATAATAAAACCTTTATCTTAAGGAGCCATGCTGGACTCGAGCTGACTACTTGTAGAGCTCCCTTGAGTTTCTCTATTGCTTTCCCCATACCAGGACTGCAGAGTCGGTACTCTTACACTGGGCATCACTGGCATTAAGGCCAAGCTGGTGAATCCAACCAGATCACTGAGCACTGAAGAGAAAAATACGATGTGCTCTGTTTTGGGATAAGTAGGCTTGGGATCTCTGGCCACTGTTGCTAGTGCTGTTTGTTTCTGGGTAACCCTATCTGGATGTCCCTGTGTCACCCTCTCCAGTACTCGTATGGTAAGGTTCCTACTATTGTCTGGTGTGTTACAGCCCTTCTGTTTCATCCTTCAGTTTCTCTGAATTGTGCCAATTCTCATTAATGGATAATGTGCCATTCCAAAAGAGGAAAACTCAATTCTTACTCTGTCCTTTTAACTTCTAGTTGGAGTCCCATAGGGTAGTGTACAGTAGATTGTAATCTCCTGGCTTTCAATAATAAAAGAGCTCATGGTACATTTTGTACCATGAAAAGCTCATAACTGAAGAAGAAGAGGAGAAGCACATGGAGATTGAGGATATTTTTTAAAATGGGACCCCCAAATAGGAAACTCTGAAGTGGGCAACTAGATGTGATTTTCATTTAAATAAATTTGTTTTCTGAAATGTAATTTTCTTAAAAGTCAAAATACTTCCAGAGCAATATCAGTCTTGTCAAGAAGAGTGGTAGACAAAGTAATTGAAGAGGTAGGCACACATCATGCTCTCTGAGAAGGGGATTAGGTAATTTCCTAGACTAAGATTCCGACTCATTCCTTGTCTTGCTGTAATCCAAGTGCCAAGGATGGAAGGACTTGTGACTCCCACAAAAGACACTTAGATGGGGATACTGGAAGACCAATGCTACATGTGCCTTCTCAAAGTGGAAGAGCAAGAGGTTTATTCTGTAAATAGATGTCTTAGTACAACCTTGATGAAAGAAGAAATTGAAAGGCGTTAATTCTGAAGAACAAAAACAAAAATAATTTTTATGCTTAAATGGGGTCACAAACAACTTAGGTTGTATTTTTGGTCCATGCTACTTTTGTCATGGGATTGCAGTAATACTCTATTTGGAACAAGTCTGGAAATGATAAAAAATGAAATGATAGCACATGGTGTGTATAGCAGAAGGCAAAGGCTGACCTGGTACAGAAAGTCTGGGGTCAGACTTTGGTGGAGGCTGGGGTTTTTTTCTCAGTCTAGACCTGAAGTCATTGCTACTAGTTTGAAGTGTCTATCAGCTCCCTGGGATCCCTCTGAAGCAGTCTGTGGGTCTTGTGGTCTACTTTAGCAATTGTAGTGCTAGGATTGCCTCTGGTCACACAACCAGAGTATGTCTGGAAAGCACTAGTCCTGTCACGGACATGTAGATCAGGTCTGCAGGGAAGCTGTGTGGACGGAAAATGTCCACTGAAATAAGTGTGTGGACAACCTGGGTAGAAGGGCACCATGGTAGGACAGAAAGGGCAGTAGGTGAGATGGTTTTGTAGGAGTAAGAAGAAATAGATTACAGAGCATTTGAGATGGTGGTATGATGGCCAAAGCATGTTCCACGCAGAGCACTGGATGTGAGCTTGAAAGTCCAAAGAAGCTGTAGGTGTGTGTAAAAATTGGCTGTATCACAGGACCTGAGGGTCAGAGCAGCACGTGAGGCAGCCACCTGTCTCCAATGCAACCATCCAAGAAGACTGTGCAGTGCTCCCAAAGGTCAGAGCTGCCAGTGCTCACAAGGGCAGTCCTGACAGGCACTGGGCTCTGCTTTGCTGCTTGGCCAGAAGCACCACAGCCCACATGGCTCTGTGTCTGAGTGCCAGGAAGGGCAGGATGCAGGAAGCTGGCAGCTCTCAGCCTCACTCCCTCGGGGCCCATCCCACTGCCTGTTCCCAGAGCACACCTAACACCCATAGGCACAGCTCAGCAAGGGCCAAGCTCTTTGAAAACAGACCTTGATTATCACAGAGGAGCTAATGGGGATGACACTACCATGTGGGGTTTTTTAGTTAATGGTGTGCCATGGTTAGGGTGCTTGCTCGTAGTTAGGGAAACCTTAGGTCTTCCTCAGTCTGGAGAATTTCAAGTGTACCTTTGCCAAGAGAGCAGCCAAATAAGCAGGCCAGTTGTGGGAGGGGAAGAAACTTGGAGCTTGTTGTTGTAGCTGTATCGTGGCAGACTAAATTATATACGTGAATCAAAGGGCCAGGAAGGGAGCAATCAGGGGCAGTGTGACAGCACCCCAGGGGCTACAGCAGAGTTGGGGAGGGAATAAAACTTGGCATATCCCCATCTTCATGGCTGTTCTCCATCTGAGGCCATGCAAAAGATAGTCCAGAACCAGATGTTGATTGTTGTTCTTAGAAGGACACATTAACCTTTCATCATAGGCCTAGGCTTCTTTGCATCATTGAGCCTTTCTTCAGAATTCTTATTTCTCAGTGGCTGCTCTGTACATGTTTGGTCCCACTCAAATCACTAAGGATAGCCATTTCTTGGCAAGTGCTTTAAAAAGCAGGATCTCATATAGTACTTGGGTACTGGCATGACCACTGTCATGAGTTTTAAAACAAACTGCAATCCTTGGTTTTTCCTTTGGGAGGAAATGGTTACAGGACCTTTTTTTTGAGGGGGAAGACTTGTTGTGGAGGGGTTCCAAATAAACATTACTAACTGCATTTCTCCATGAGCATCCCAGACTCTGGACAGGTTTTCACAAAAACATAGGATAATGTAGGTCAGAAGATACTCTTGGGTGTCATCCAATCGAACATCTTCCTCAAACTATAGTCAAGTACAGCACATTTCTCAGGGTCATGTGAAGCTGAGCTTTGAATATCTACAAGAATTGAGACTCCACAACCTCACTGGGCAAGCTGTTCCAAGGTTGGATTATCCTCACTGTGAACATTTTTGTGCTCATATGTAGACAGAATTTCCTTTACTGCAACTTGAGATGATTGCCACTCTCCTTCCACTGTGCACCTCTGAGGAAAGGCTGGCATTGCCCTACCTTAGGTAGCTGACGGCAGGAATCAGGTGTCTCCTTGTCAGGGTTTTGCACTGGCACAGATCCCTGCTCAGCATTGCCATTCAGAGGTGCCCAACCCTCCCTGCACACTGTGGTTTGCCAGTTAGCACAGCATCTGGCTGCTGGTCTCACAGGAAGACCCTGTAAGTCTGTGCTGGATTGGTCGCTGTCACTGACTAATTATATCATATGCCATTGAATTTTCATCAGTGGTTTCTGTTCCTTTGCAGTTTCCCTCATTCCTATTTAAATCTCCATCATTGTCTGAGTAAAGAACCATACTCGGCGTTGCCAGCTATTACTTTTTATTGAAAGGAGGTGGTGCTGTGGAATAATTAAAAATTATCCTCAACACTATAAATGTTTACAAATACAAGCAGATATTCAGGAGTGACTGTACAGGAAAAGAGTATCTTTTCATTATATTGTCACTTAATGCAGCTAAACCATTTCTTTTGTGCTTTGTTTGCACTGAGATATGGGTCCTTTGTAGGTAGCAGCTGTACACCAGCTGTGTGTGTAATTCCCTCTATAAAGATTACAGAAGAAACACACAAGCTTCAATGTGGAAAAGGAGTTTTTCCTATTAAGTAAAGACACAAAAGATGTGCTGGACATTGTCTGTCTATGGTCCATGCAGAGGTTCCTCATCAAATGTGTAAATTTAATCAGTCAGCTCCAGTGCTTCTGAATGGGTTACCTGTTCATTTAGTAAATTGACAGTGGTTTCAGGAGTGTCTCATCTGGCTGGTGTAGGCCTGGAACTGGTCCAAAGAAGTCTTGACTGAGACTGAGCTAACAAGCCCCAGTAAACTCATGTCTGCTCTTTGTGGACACAAAATTGGTGTTATACATGCGCAGCTATCAAGAGCTGATTGTACTGCTAGGGGCCAGCAGGGTTTCTCAGCCTCCTGATTCTGGGCTGAGGAGACCTGCAGTGAGTTTGGCTGCCTTTGAATCTGTCAGCTTATACATTTACACACTGCTATGTTTGAGCTAAAAGTCCCTCTCCTTTAGAACATTTTAGTCCTTTTCCGTTAAGCTTCCTATTTAAAGTAACTCAGTATTATAGATCACTGTGACATGAATACTGGAAAGTTGACTGTATGGGCTTTTCTTTCTCTCCTAAGATTTCTCCCTTAAAATAAGCAGGAAGCCAGAAGAAAATCTCAGGGAATGTGCCTCTGTTAAAAGTGGAGCTTGGTGAAAGTAGCAGCAAGTAATTCACTTAAACATAGTGGAGCTGTTCATGAGAGGAAGAATTTGGGAGCGGGAGCCTAACATGATAGTGGACTTTGTCATACCATACACATACCATGGAGACCATATCTCACATCTCTGCTACTGTGGAGTTTTCCAGCTGTCCCATGTCTCAGCAGAGCTTCACCTACTGGAGAGTGCTCAACCACATCCTCTCCTTCACTGTAAGGTTAAAAGCCAGTTTCTCTGCCAGGTGTCTGTTCACTCCCAAATTATTTTTATTGCCAGTTTCTGACACTTTGAAAAATAAGGTGTATTTAGTATGATATCAAAAACAAAATGAAAAATCACAAAAGAACGGAGACTATAAGGAATGTAAAAATTACCATGCCAAAAAATCATACCTTGTACACACATGGCTGGGATTACAAACCAGTGGTAAAAGCAAGACAATATAGTCTTCATGACAGCAAATCTATCTATAATGTTAAGTCCTTCTGCCTGTTTCTTTCTTCCTCTCTCTTACATTACTTACATCTTGCCAGTGTTTGCTTTAATAGTTTTCTGCAGGATTTATGAACAATGGATTAAAGATCAGATTATAGGGCATGCAGCATTGGCTTGCTTCTTGTGGTATCCAGTGGCTTCTCCATACTTACAGCATTTGCAAGACCAGGTCTAACTTACAATATATACAAGTACTTGACAACAATCTTTCCTTCAGACTTGCTGTCTGGGATGATTCAGCACTAAAAGACGCAGTCTTTAATACTGCCTTTTTCTTCTTGAGCCAGAATTTGATAACTCCCTAAAGAAACCCAACCCCATCTTAATACAACACACAATTACAAATGCTCTTACCTGACGTACCATGCTGAATGCTTGCATAATGTTAAATTAGCCTTTGTGGTGCTTAGAGCTGTTGCTTGGGCCTGTGTGGTTCTCTGGAGACATCAGCTCTGCTGTTAGAGACAGCTCTGCTCCAGTACAAGATCTAACAACAGAACCTACCCCTCTGCATCCCTGACTGCTTAAACTCCTGCTGGTGAACCAGAAGCCTAAAGCTTATTGCCAAACATTCCTAGTAGCTCCACAAGATTGGCTGGGCACATTCACCTGCTGACCTGAAGAACTTCCCAGGGAAATTATCTCAGGAAAATAAAAATAAAATATTGGATAGACAAGTACATTTTTGAAACAAGTGCAAACTGTGCCTGCTTTGTTTCAGAGAATCAATTTTTAATGTGGTATTTGCGCAAGTTATTCTGCTATTCTTTTCTAAATTAAACTGTCACCTGTGCAGCTTCCTGTACCAACACACAGCTGTTTTCTCAGGAAATAAGTCAGGTGCTGAATATAATTCAAATATTAGTTTGAGAAAACAAAGACTCTTAAAAAAGGAACTGGATGTACAAAGTAACATGTTGTAAGGCCACATTCTTTCTAAGGGTAGAATCTAGGCCGCTGATGACACATCGGGTTAGGAAAATAATCAGCCCCATCTCCAAATAATGTTCCCTTCTTCTGCATTTGTATAATTCTTTTCGGCCTACTGGTAAAGACAGGGTTTAATTCTTAAATCTAGAAGACCAGCTTCTTTTGTTTCACATTTTGAGTCACAAAATCCAAGGGACCATTTCTGTGTTTTATACTTCACTGTTGGACAAGGAGAACTTTTGTGGACATGATCTTTGAGAGGGGATCCATTCCAAGTAATTTGTGTTGAAAATTATGATGAAAGATCCCCAGATGCTTTCTTTATGTACTGACCCCTGCCATTTCAAAAACAATATACCTTGAGCCAAAGACCTGGGGTACCTGTTAAAACAATAATATCCACATTTTTACCTTGACTTTCTTAAAAGCAGTGGGAAATTCTGAATGCATTATCAAGGGTTAATTTTATATCTCCCTGGGGATTCCTCTTTAAGCACTTTATTTCACATCTGAGTGATGGTCTAACCACTCTTGATGGCTCTGTAGCAGCTTCTCTTCCCTCTCCCACCTCCTCAAATATTTAGATTGCTGCCAAGCTCTATTTTGTTTTCACTGAGTGGGTTCCTTCTCAAATTTCCTTAATGCGACATGTGACATGTACCTAGCCTGTTCCCTCGAATTCAGCCAGGAAATCTGCCCTACTCTTCTCTCAGCAGCTTTTGCCTTCACTACAGATGTGCTGTGGCTGCTCAGGAGCAGTTGCTTAGCTGCCATAAATTAGAGGTAGATGTAGTAAGGGAAACTGAAACAGATCCCGGTTTCCTCCAAATGTGAGTGGTGAAGGAGCTTCATGCGCTGCAGAGCTATCCCTGGAGCAAGAGGAATAACTGCCAAGAGAAAGCCAGGGAAGAAAGCTGGGAGTGGAAACTATCAATGTTGTCCCAAATTAAGCCATCATCACTAATGACTCACATGTGTTTAATAATGCTCATTTAAAAAAAAAAAAAAAAAGTAAAATGCTGACTGTTCAGAGGCACTAAGGATGAAAAGTTTAAAAACATTATGCAGTTCAGGAAAGAGCTGCATTACTGCTCATGTGGAAGCTGCAACCACAGGTCTAGTTAGAAATGGATAAAAGGTGGTTTTAAAACTGTTTTGTAAGACTCCAAAAGAAACCATTTAGGGAATTAATTTTTTTTTTCAACTTGTGAAAAATCATGCACACTAAAGTATTAGTTTTTATCTTTTAATTTCTTCTTTTATAGGAAGTACTAGAAGTTAGTTGCAGGTAGGTTACACTTTTTTTCTCACAACAAGCAATTGTACTTGAATTCTTTCATTCTTCTGTAACTTTTCTAAACTTTCTCAGGTTTGTAAAAATATAAGTGGCGTAAAGGAAAATTAAATAAATAGATGTTACTCTGTCATTACTCAAAACTTCTTCTGTTCCCCTAATAATGCTTCAAAGACGTGGAAACTTAGAGAGATTGCAGAATAGCAAAACAAGACAAGAAGAGGGAGAAAGAAGTGGGAGAGAAAAAAACCCCAACAAAACAAAGAAGAAACAGCCACCAAAACCAAAACTAAGCAACAAAAAAACCCCAAAACCTCTCCCACAAAGAAGAACATAATACTTATTTTCTTTCTGTCATAGTCATAATGGACACTGAGGAAAGAGCAGCTTCCTAATATTTGGCAAATCTGAAATGGAAAAATGTTTTTACAAAACTATGGCTTTTTAAAGGACACTTTTATTAAAATTTCTATGAACACAACTGTCAATTGATGGTCCTAAGAATAAACATCAGAATCATTCTTGTTCTGATCATGCCTATTGAAGTGTTTTAGAGTTCTGTTAGAAGCTCTTAGTTGTGCTAGTGTATCTCTAGGTATTTTACAAATGCCATTGACAGTTATGGGTAGCACATCAGGCCTCAGAAGTACTGTTTATATTTTATCTGATTCCAAATATTATGTACTCATATATATATATATATTTATGCAGACACATATACATATCTGCATACATATATTTATATATGGGCATGCATGTTTGCCAGTGCATATGTCTAAGAGATTTATGAACTCCTCTCTAAATGGAGATGAATGTCAGAAACTACCTGTTTCATGCAGGTGAAGGGAAAACAAGTGTCAGTCACTATCTGTGTTCTTTTACTGCCTTCCAACTTTTTGTGTTTCTAGGACACAAATCTCAAAAACCCCCAGAACTTCAGCAATTTGAGAAGGTCAGGGTTAGGTTTTTAGTCTGAATTTTGAAACAAAGTTCCCTGTCGACTTATTGAGATTTTTAGGGGTAAACTGCAAACTTTTGACAACATCTGAGATGGCCATATGCTGCAATAAGAAGATAAGAAGATGTAATTTGAAGTAACTGCTGTATATGAAGCAGTATTTGGAACATCTCATGCAGTCATATTTCAAAAAATGTCATATTAACTCATGGATTAACTCAGTACATATTAGCCATCAGTGTAATTTCTTCCCACTGCCTTCAGAAAACTTCGAATAGCTCAAAATACTCTCTTTACTATATAATTTAAATGTAATTGAAAACAAGGAAGGGAGAGATAAAAACCCCATAACTTCAACTTGTGGAGAAAAAAGAGAAACAAATCCCAGTTACAATCAAATGCCTATTTTCATCCTCACCTTTCCTCATTGTTCTTACCTTGGCTGGCATAGAAACAGCCTTGGCAAGGATATGGAGTTTTGCTTCTGACTTTTGAAGCCAGTCTAATGTTCTGTCCTACAAGATAACATCCTCAGACTCATATATCTGTAGTTCCTGAGAAGTTTGTGGATTTGAATATGAGGGAGTCAATAACCTGAGAGAGCATGGGCTGTTAGTGAGTCAGGAGCTTCTTTCTCAATATTTCCAGTCTAACCTGAAATGGATGGGACCAGAAATTGCAGAGGAAAGCCTACTCCTAAGGAATTTCTAGAGAGAATCTGCAAATGGAGTAACTCATAGAAGACTGAAAAAAGTCCTTTTTTTGGTGCATGCTTTATGCTACAAGCCTTTTAGTTATGTCAGTTATAAAATCAGATCTTGCTACTGCTGTTCCTTGTACTTCTCTACTTCAAAACAATCACACCCTTCTTGCATTGGGTATTAGAGACTTTTCTGTCCTATTCTTACTCTTGTCCCCTCTAGCAGCAAGCAGAGCTTTGCACTGGCCTGAGGAGGAGGTACTAGGACTCCTTACCAAGCAGCCCTGGCCTCACATGACCTGGAATGCCATGGGATTAGCCAACACCCCCAACTGATTTAATATCAGCTGAGTAGCATTTCCTTAAACAGTCCTGGTATTCCGGAAATCTTCACACTTTATCTCACCAAAATTTGCCAAAGAACTGTGTAGCCTCTGTACTGCCTGAACTCAAACCCTTAGAAATTTAGTACCTCACCTATGTGAGCCACTTCTATACCTGGTACGGCTTATTCACTCCTATTGTGAAGTTGAATTTTATAAATACCTGGGCTAATTCCCACTTGTCTATTGGGAGATGCTTGTGTGACAAGAAAGAAGAGTAGTTAAAAAAACAAACAAAAAAAGGTAATTGCACTTATCTATGAAAAGGGAACTCTCTGGTCCTGCAGCAGTACGATATATTCCTGTTTTGCAAGCAATGAAGAACAACAATCCCTAGAGATTAGCACCGGCCTCAGGCAAAGTCCATTTTCCTTTGTTTTACAAATACCATTGACTACTACATAGTACCTGAGGTGAAGCTTTAAGGAAAGCAGTTAGGGCAGAATACTTAAAACAGCACTGGAAGTCTGTGGATGGTGACTGAACCTAAAATTCAGTGGAGAGTCTGCATAAGAAACAACATCGACCTTCTTGACAACCCTTATTAGACAGCGGCTGGACTGTTCTCTTGCTTCCACTGGGATTTCTTCATTGTATCAGGGGCAATATACTGGAAATCATGACACGACTGAATGCTATGGCTAATTCTGAATGGGTTTGTTTACCTCACCAATGGAAAAGGCATAGTTTCTTGCAAGTGTCTGAATTCTCAGCAGCAAGGGAAAAATGAGATGATGTGCACTGTTTTGATGCCTCAAAGGTTGCAGAGCTATGGAAAGTAATCTCTTTGTCAAAGTCCGGGAGTCACAGTGCTTCCATGAGGGTTTATCTAACAGTGAGAGGGCTGAGAATATGTGAGGAATGGGCTGAGACAGAAGTGAGATTGCCCCATTAAAATACTGGCCTCAATAGAGACATCTTCATTGCTCTACATGGCTTTCTCCATGAAGTAGATTTGAGTCTTTTCTACTGAAATGTGACAAATGCAGAATTGTTTTAACAAAAGGATAATTTATCCTATTCTGTGGATTCTATTGGTCTGCATAAAGGAAAAACCTGAGAGCACGATATAAAACTGTGGAAGTAGGTGATGACAAATCTGTTTTCCTGTCCAGTATTTTTACAAAGTATTTATAAGGACAGATGGTGGGCAGCAGCAGAACATGTTCGGTTTTATCAAGACATTTGGCTAACAAGCACAGACTAAAATGCATTTCTTTTCTTCTCAACTTAATAATTTTAATTAGAGGCAAAAGGTGTGGTAGTCTCATTGTCTGGAGGCGTATGTGCAATATTGTCTTGGTTGGGCAGGACTGGGTGGGAGAGAATATCACTGCCTCTAATGAAGGGTGGTGCATATCTGTGCAATCTCAGGTTTTTTTATTCTCCG
Organism: Formicarius rufipectus; assembly: GCA_013399695.1. NCBI lineage: Eukaryota > Metazoa > Chordata > Aves > Passeriformes > Formicariidae > Formicarius > Formicarius rufipectus. The sequence goes on from VXAU01001184.1 coordinate 1,167,798, forward strand.
GTAATCTAAAAAATGCAAATTCCAAATCTGCTCTTGCACAACGTACATAGAAAGACACTGAGACTATGCTTTCAGTTAGTCTTAGAACAAAAACATGACTACAAAATGTGCAAGTAATACTGTGTCACTGGAGAAGAAACGCTTTTTAACAAATAGTGGGACATAAAATTATTATCTTGAGGTGAAATTTTCAAAGCTACCTATGTAACTTAGCGGTCTCTGGAACTCCCTCACTATTTAAATGCTTTTGAAAATCTTACTTATTAACAAGTCATTTTGAACTTCATATAATCTCACCGTAAGGACATCAAAGTGTTCTGGAAATAGTAATTATGGATCATATGCTCTAACCAGGTCTAATGGTGTTCACTTACCCTACTTAGGACATATTCTAGCTTTTCCATAAAGCTGCTTGCACAAATGATGATGTGCATTTTGTCCTTTACCAATTTTCCAAGCTCCAATGCTGCTTCTGCTTTTGGATACTGCACTGGGAAGTGTACCAGTATTGGGCTTATCCCAAAAGGAAACAATGAAATTGTTTGTACCTGAGATTTGTACCTGAGCAGCCCTGGCATGATGTTCTTACTGTGTTTTCCCTCTCTCAGATATGGGTTATGGAAGTATTTGAAATACCTTCATTCACAAACTTGTGTTTGTTAAGAGCTGTGAGCTTCTAAGATTTTCTGTGAGAAACTAAGCTGCCTTCTTGCTTTGTCATCATAGTTCTCATTAAGATGTCTGATATATCCACTGCAAAGAAAGGTTACAGTATTTCTGCAGAGTACTTTCTAACTGTATCCTGGGCTGCATCAAAAGAAGGATGACCAGCAGGTTGAGGAAAGTGGTTCTGCCCCTCTACTCCACTCTCATGAGAACCCACCAGGAGTACCATGCTCTTTTGGTCACTACTGTTCAGAAGAAAGCTCAGTTCACTGTGCAAAAGTTATCAGAATTATGTCTCTTTATGACTGGAAACTTGTTTTTGTGTCCCATGTGTGTATAAATCTCTGAGATTTAAGAGAAGTGTCTGACTGCACTGCATTTTGTCACTGCCCAGTGGGGACAAATCCTCAGTGAGGTAGCACAGGATGGCCTGGACCATGCACCTCAGGGCAGGAGCTTGAGCAACAGGAGTTTGGAAGAACTGAGATTTTGTGTCCCTGCAGAGCCATCAGCCTCTCAAGGCTGCATCAACCTCCTAGCAGGATTAATGTTCGAGTCCTTTTAGTCTCCCAGGCAAATCATATATAGCACAATAAACCATAGTGGCTTGTTACATAATACATACTTTCAAACATTAAGTACATAGTTAAGCTTTGGCAAGGAGGACTGATAAAATGCCTCATTACTAGATATATCAGAGTAGTAAAAACAAAATAATCCAATTCCCATCACTTCCTCCTTCCATCGTAGATCTTTGCAAATATCAGATACATGATTGAACCTGGAGGAAGAGGCAGCTATGTTTTTTTGTAATGGTAGTCCTTTGCGAATTGCCAGTTCTTGACAATCTGCAGTAGACCAGAGGCAGAAAAGAAATCAAGGCCAGCCTCTGAAAAAGATATATGAATAATATTCCTAATATCAAGCTGTCTCCATTTACCAAACCATAGCAATACTGCATAGCCTACCTGGGCTGGTTACCTAAGTTGTTAGAGACCAATGATAATAGAAAACAAAATAAAGACAGATCAGAGAGTATAATAACTAAACCTGAGAATTTCAGCCTTGTTTTACTTTGCTTGTTTTGGGGGGATACTATTTTAACACATAGGGAGGCCCACATGCTAGTCTCACTTCAAAGTTTTTAGACTACAAGCTCAATGCCATCAAGATCCTTAGTCAAAGCATTGTGATGCTTTGTGATGCTATATCAGCAAACCCCATTTTTTTACAGCAGATGAGCTTTTTGTCCTCTGAGAAATTGTTATGGACAGTGGATGCAACTCCAGCATTAAACTAGGTGTGGAGGTGGACCTAACTCTCCCCTAATGTGCTCTTCCATGGATGGTGTCCCTTCTGAAAGCAGGTAACTTCAGATTGCTCCCATGGGCAAACTGACACATGCATGGAGACTTGTAGATCTGATCTGAAGCAGCATAGCTGGCACTACTCCACTGCCTTGAGAAGAGCTACTTTGGTTTACATGTGGTGAGATGTTGGCTCTGAGCATCCAGCATGGTTCAAGTGATTGGTCTAAGATGAAAATGTAGATTTAGCTGGCTTACAAGAATAAGAAGGATGTATCTCCTATAGGGTGTGTCTGATAAGTTATGTTTCATAGATGTTGTGTACTGCTTTTGAAAAGAGAGACAAACACATTGCTAGTAAAAAAACCTGTCTCAGCCCATCTAACCACCTGGAGTAAAAGCTGTTGAAAACAAATTTTTTATTCCTGTGTGCCAAAGTATCAATATCAAACCTTAACCTTTCCTAAAATACAGCACTCTTGTTATAACTTGCTTTGTTGCTTCTCTTACTGACTGTGGCCAAATATCTTCCCGACCATAAACTGATCTGTAGGTAAAGAAGTCAGATTTTGTCTCTTTCCCTGCCTTTCTGCCTTTCCTTTGAGCAATATACAACTCTGCAAATAGATCCACTGACTTCATAATACCATTACAGAGTGTCAGGTCATCATTGGATGCCAAGCTAATTCACATCCTGCTATACAAAATAGAGGATGTGAATTAAATGTAAATTTATTTTAGCTAAGCTGAAAACCTTGGATATTCCCTTTTTGGGGGGCTTTTGCCTTTCTGCTGTCTCCTGGGACTGACTGGAGACATGGGTAATGGATCTGTTAGAGTGCTCTCAGAATGTCTGTGTAAAATGGGCCATGGGGCATGTCCTGCAAGCTGCTAGCCGTACTCTGGCTATTGCTTTATGGATTTCACAAGGGGGCTCTACTCCTACTACTGCTAAGGAAACACAAAGGCTCTGAAGTATCTTCTCTCTGGTCACCCACTGTTATAGTTTCAAAATATTTCATGGAATTTTTTTCTCTCCCTTACCAACACAGTGGTTTGGGAGTTGAAGAGCCAGGATGAGATGGCTTGCTGAAGCTCAGCCCCCCAACTACCTGCTCCCAGAACCAGCTAACTGTATAAAAGCCTAAACAAAGGGATGACTGATAACTTTACTTTCCATCTTGATGGCTGGGGGAGGATTGGGGTGGGGTGGGAGAGAGTGAGGTTTTCCTGGTGCTGGCCACACTTCACTCCTAGGTCTGCATGGGTGCTGGCCACTGTTTGCTGGGCTGGTGGGATCACTGGGAGATGGTCTTCTTTCTGGTTTGCCGCCCAACTCCTCACGCCCTGTGCTGTTCTTTGGAGGGAACAGTCACTGCTTCCTGGATTCTCTGCAGACTCCTCAAGGAGCCAACACCATCTGCAGAGGGGCTGTTGCCCCTTCCCCCCTGCCCCCCCTCATCCTGTGACGCTTTTCTCGGATGAAGGACAGTCGGAGAGGGTCTTTGCAGTGCCCACAGGAAAGGTTTCATCCCATCCCTGTGGCCGCCATTCCCACGTGAGTTTCAGAGCCAGCACCTCTCCCTGGTCCCCATCTTTGGCTCACTGGCTCTTGTGAGTGACTTTCACTGCCACTGCCCGCCCAGATGCAGCATCACCTTCTTCTGTCTGTAAATATAACTGCACTGAAGGGGCAGAAACAGGACTTGATTTGTTTGAAAGTTGTGGTTACAGTGTTGCTGTTTGTTCAGTTTGGGTTTTGGTTATATACATTTGTAGTTAAGAACTGTTAGCCTTTTATATATGTTTTCTGATTAAAGTGTCTTAATTGCAAAGGTTGTTGTGGATTTTGGGAAGAGGTACCCTTCCTAGTCCAGATAGACATCTTTCTTTTAAACTGAGACAACCACCTTCCTTGGTGCTGGGCTCTCAGAGTTGCTCTTCTGGAGTCCCGGGGTCCAGTTGTGAAAGGTGTCCTTTTGAAGAGCTTCCCAGCTCAACCCAGAGAGCAACAGCTTGAAACTGAACTTGTTGTCTCCTTTCCACCCCAATCATTCCTTCCACACAGGCTGAAAGGAGAGCAAAGTCAGCAGAGGATGGTGCTGAATAGGCAGTTTTGGAGATAAAGAATTCCTGTGTGACTGCATGTTTCCAAGTAAAATAGTTGTCTGTGACTTGACAATGAACCCTACATAATGCAGGGAAGGAAGACTACTAGCATGGGGAGTGTTGTGCACTCACCTAACATCATCTTGAAAGTGTTCAGGGGCCGGATAAAGCATTTTTGCTTTATGGAAAAGAAAAAGGAAAAAAGTGAACCCTGCAAGAAGCTGTTGGGCAGAAACCTAACAAGACCTATCAGAACACAGTGACTGGGGGCAGCTAAAGAATTACAGTTGACAATTACTGGAAGAGTAGAGTTGATGCATGTGTGCAGTTGATGTGCTATGCCTCTTTGAAAAACTGGGCTTTGAGAGGCCCTGTCTTGCTCATGCTCTCTTTACCTCTGTCACAGTACTGACTGTCAGGAATTCCTATTCACTGTTCAGCCACTCTGGCTTCATATTTTTTCTTGTACCATTGCTGTTTTTACTTCTAGTGAACTGTAACTATTAGATCAGAGCACAAGCTGTTGGCTGTATATGCAGTAGAGATGCTGAACAGGCATAAAACAGGAGAACATTTCAGTTTCAGTAAGTACCACACACCAATTTGCCCGTGTCCATGCAACTCATAATGCATGTGCGACTTCTACAGCACTGCAGGAGTGTTTGGCTCTCCTCATATTATGATTCACAGGCAGCTTTGCCTCTGGCAGCATCTCATGCATTGTGCCTTGGAAAATGAGTGTGTGTAGGGCAGGACAACTGACTGGGAGCCCTGAGAGCAGAACACTACAAATTTGAATAAACTAGCTCAGAAAGATGAACAGTGGAAAGCTGGCTGTTAATTTTTGGTAGCTGGCATAACACATACCGAAAGCCAAGGTCATACACAAAGCACAGGGCGAACTTTCACATGCAATTAATTTAATTCCATTAACTGATTTAATGGTTGAATTGTCAGAGGGAAGTCTATTTACTAAAACAATGTGGGTAAATATAATTGATTGACCTTGTTGGCTTCTGCAATTTCATTTTTTAATATTGTAATTTCAGATATGGATTTCAGGTATCAGAAGGAATATAGGAAGGAAGAAACCATTTGACTAAGATTGGCATCAGATGTACAGCAAACAGAAAGTTTAAGTCACATTTGGGACTAAAGAGCCTAAGGAAACACTCGCTACATATNAAATTCCTGTATTCTAATTATCATTCTTATTATATGATATATGAATGGAAAGGTGAAGTCATATAAAGGGGAGTATCTGCTAATTTTTAACACTCAACTGCATAATGTATATATGCATTTGGCATGCCCAAACCATTAATAAAATTATATTAAGTAAACTCAATATTTTGGGAAAGAGAATTTAGCTGGAGTAAAGCATAATAGCCATTAAGTTAATTTCTGTAATTTAGAAAATGTTTCTGTCATAAAACTCTGTCACTAGTACCTAAAAGAGAAGTGAAAATTATGTTATGGAAGGTTGCACTTAACAGTCCATATTCCTATCAAAAGAAGAAAAAAATACAGAACTCCTTCAGTAAAAGAGTACAGAGAGTTACAGTAAAGTAACATGAACAAATAACCAAGTTTTTAAACATATAGTACAGACTGAAAATTTAAACCTCCATTCAGTGAAAATAGCCAGTGCTTATCATCAGTCTAGGTTAATTTTCTGTCTACATAACTATCCCTCCTTTCAATGGTGCTCAACTCACATTCCAACCAGGCAGCTGTGTCAAAATGAAGGAAATAAAGGACATGGATGGTATGCTTTATAAACTGCTATCTTGAATACTTAGGAATAGTTTTGAAGTAACAGGAGTCTGTAAAGCATGTATTAAAATACAGTCCATGTGAGAGGCTTTTAGAAAAGTTCCTAAACAACTGCTGAGATGAAAACCATGGTGGAACTGGAGTAGTGGGAGCTTTTATTGTTATTAGAAAAAGACTAATCTGTTTTAAGTCAAGGCAAGAGGGAGGGCCTGGGAAGAGGAACTGTAGACAATTAAGGCTCACCTCAGCACTGGAAAAAACATGAAGCATGAATCTTGGAGATAATTTCTAATCACATACAGATGAAAGATAAACCAAGGGTAGATCCTTGACAAATCTGACTGCAGTCTGTGAAGAAATGACTGTGTATACGAATGGGAGGAGAGTGCTAGATGGAGTATATATAGACTTTAGTAAGGATTGGACATGTCAGAAGCAGGTGAGAAAACTGAACTTCTCTCAGAGATGGCAAATGATGTAACATGCAGCTATAGCCACAAACTGGAGGTTCAGGCTGGCCATTACAAGAAATGTTTTCATCAGAAGAGTAGTGCCGCACTGGGAAGGCAGTGGAGGCTCAGTCCTTGGATGCTTACAGGACTTGACCAAAGTCTCAGCTGTCCTGATCAACCAGCATTGGTGGTAGTCCTGCTTCCAGGAAGAGGCTGGAGTTGATGACCTTCATAGGCTTTTTTTGACCAACATTCTGTAACTGTGCTTGTCACTGACCTTCAAGCAGCACTTCAGCAAAGCCAGCACTGAACTACTCTGAGCACGATACCTTCATTACTTCATGTGGCATAGTGCTGACACATGTCATGAGTCTTGTTCAGACTTAAGCCCTTGCTATTGTAATTATGACATTCCTGGCTCAACTTCAGCGGTACTTCGTGTGGGTGTAAGAGCTGCAGTAGTTCCCTGTGTTGGACTGCAATGGGAATCCACATGCCGTGCAAGCCAAGAAAGGAGCTTAAGGCTCCCTCTTCCCTCTAATCATTTATTATCTGCAGCATCAAGGAGAAAGTGGGCTTCCTGAAGTCATCTACATTATCAAGTCAGTGCCATCGCCCCTCGTGCAGGTTAGCAGGAAGGGACAAGGCTAGGTGGAGCATTAATCCCCGCCCAGCTTCTGCCACTCCCCTCCCTGGGCACCGTGCCTGTGCCAGCACACCACACATGCCACTGTGCACAGCCCTCCACAGCCCAGAGGGAACCAGGGGACTGAGTGAAACTCAGCGCCCAGATGTGCTTTGGAGGTTGTTTGGGCTGCATCATTCCTCTTGCTGGGGGAAAGCTGTGAAGCAACAATGCAGCAAACAGGAAATCATTCACCATTTTTCTGCACACATTCAGCAGCACTTGTGCTACAACAAATGCACAGTTTAATTTTGCCCTGGAAACTGCTTATAAAATTAACAGCAAAGAAACATCACTTTGTGTTTTTACCTTTGAAGAGCTCCAAATGTCTGTTTGCCCAGATGTTGCCCAGATATTGCCTGCATTGAGTTGTTTACTGCAACACAGAGTCTTATTCTTCACTGACTAACTTTCCTTACAGAACCTGCCAAGCACAAATTAGGTCAACTTAAGTGGCAGTATGAAAGGTAATTAGCCAAAAACTTTCTTAATTAGTGCTGTTATTTAGGGTGGGGAGAGCTTAGCTCACAGCAAATTGGGTTAGGGCACTTTGGTAGAGACAGACTCTAAAGAAAGGTGGATCTAACACTGGATTCCTGCCCAATATATTTAGAAATTTTGATTGCAATGTTTTATGACCAGAGTGAGAACTATAATTTGTGCCTGTAGGGTGCTCTGCATAGCACTACTAGAATGCAGTAAAACAACAAAAAACAAACTAATGCTTCTTATGGACACTCTTCTTGCAACTAGAATCAGTGATTCCAGTTCTTCAGGCACTTTGTGTCAGAGTCACAGAAGTGTTGGGAAGAGATTGTTTTCCTCCTGCCTGGGGCACCAAAAGTGCATTGCTGCCTCTGCTTATGCCTTCCTGCCCAAGGCCTGGCATCCTTAACATGGCAGCTCTCTCACTGAGGTCCAGTTCAGGACCCCACTTTGCAGGGGATACAAGACAGACCAATACGGCTCCCAGAGAGCAAGCCCCTATAACACTGCATGTGATGTTACTGGCATCTTAACTCTCAGACAAGCCTGAGACTAAAAGGGAAAGATTAAGTGAGTTTGATACCTCTGAAAACAGTCAGTTCGCAAGACACTTTTGCTTGCCTTTATCCAAGCAGTATTTGCATGAAGAGAGATTTCAGCTTTTTGTCATCAAGTAACTTTCAGATTCTCTCATCTCTCCCCTTCAGTCGGTATAAAACACTGACTAATTTTGCTTAAATAAAAGAAAAAACACTAGCCTATATTTTAATTTTGCTACTTACTCAGTTTCTGCTACACTTACAATCCATCCCCCATCTGGAATGAATAAAATGATTTAAGTTTTTCCATGTACAAATGATGGCAGGTACTGATGCAGGACAAGTTACTGATTGATAATTCTGATTAATATATAACACACCGATGAGAATCTCCTGGAATAAAGGGCCAAATATCATATTAGTGGGCATAGACTGTAATAAAAAGCATGCAAGTGCCAATATAGAAAAAACAGGCAAGGGTACAACTAACTAAGCTCCAAAAATCAATGGTTTTTACACTGGCTGTGCATGAACCAACTCATTTCTGAAAGCAGTCTAGCTATGCTCAGGTGATATTGCACTCAAACTAATAAAGCTTTGAGAGAGGAATGATTATAGGATAATGCATGCAAATTCACATCCCACTGTGAGCTCATTATAGTGCACAGCAGAACCACACATCTGCACATAAGTACTTCACTAAGTTTTAAAATATGGTCTAAGTGTGGTATAATCTTTGTGCTGATCAACCACACACAGGTTTTTGCATACTATAATCATAATGAGAGTTGCATTTTAGCAGGAAAATTCACATAATTTTAAGGACAAAGAACATCTATCAAAATGCCTTACACTAAAATCCCATCATCTGGACAGTACAGCAAGTCTCAGGGTTTGCTACGGTTCTTATATACACCTGATTCACTGAGAAAGAAGTGTTATCATAGACCTTAGGAGCTGGACTGCATTCATGATCATGTTCCTTCAAAAGCTGGGAAGGTGACCATTTTAATATATAGTGTGGAAAAGCAAAGCAAATCTGGCTATAAAAAAGTTACAACAATGAAGCAGTAAAAATGTTATTCAAGTTCATTACCTGGATAATAACTTATTTAGACTTATTTTAGTTTTGTATAAGGCCTGCAACTATGGCCACTAGAAACTTGTCACAAAATGTAAAGCTGTGTGCACATTTTAAAGCTAGCATAATTTGAATGTATCAGTGACTTCTGTGCATCCAGTTAGCAAGAATAAATGTGGGCAACTTAGAATTAAATATATAAATACATATTTAAATATGCAGATTAAAGGGGCCTGATCTTCAGATGAAGAAACATACTTCTGATAAAACTGATGTTGAATGGGTCCCTCAAAAATCTTTCCCAGATCCCTCTTCAGACAGGGAACAGTCACCTCCTGGATTTTCATCATTTATTTGTAGGTGGAAAAGGATCTTACTGGGCTGAGGCATCTTTGTGCCCTGGTAATGACTTCAGTTCTGTTAATTGAGATTGAGAGACTTTCAGTGACTTGAACAGTGACTAAAACTCAGACATCAGGAAGAAGTAGTGAAACTGCATTCTGAGAACTTAAAAAGTATGAAGGCCCTGTTAAGAGATGTTCACCAAAAAAAGCTAATGTTAATAACTAACTTTCAGTGACCTCATTATAACCTACTTTCTAATAACCTGGAAGCCTGTAAAAAAGATTGATTAATTCTGTAAGATCAAGTGGACATTGTTCTTTTATGTTAATGAAAAATATTTTATGGAAAATGCCACATAGTAGATTGTTTTGTGAATATTTACATTAAAAATGCATCCCAAATTCTGATTTTAACATTTTTTCATTTTATTGTTTAGGCATAAAAGCATCAAAATAGATCTACATTGATACTTCTGCAAGTTTTATTACAGACTTTATTGAGTTATGTAGATGTGCTGCTTAGGGACATGGTTTCATGGTGAACTTAGCGGTTCTGGGTTAATGGTTGGATTTGATGATCTTTAGTCTTTTCCAATATAAATGATTCTATGATTCTACCTTTGTCTTTACAGAAATGCTTAACTAGGCCTGTCACCTAACTCCAATCATGAATTAATGTTTCACAGAGAAACAAACCTATTTCTACTTTGATCATTGGCTGTGAAGCAGTTTTGTGCTCACAGTATGTGCATTTTCCCCTTTATGTAAATCTAGCTATCATTTGCATCAAGTCTCTGATAGTGCTGCTAAAACAAAGTATATCATATGCTTAGAAACATAGAGCTTCAGTGCTTATGTTGACAGCCTTTCTATATGAGTTTAAAAATCAATCCTTCCTCAAACTGAGGATTATCCAGCTACACAGTAATGATCAGTTTTGTAATAGGCGAAATATGTGTCAAATCTAATAACTAAAGTCTGCCTAAACAAAAGGATGTGTTCAAAAAGATTAGTGGATTATTGCAGGCTCACACAGTCTGATGCCACTTTTCATGCTCCTTGGACAGCTTTTAGCATGTCTCAGCTGCTGCCAGTCAACACGTGCTCTTTAAGCGTGGAAAATAATGCAGGAGTTTAGGAGAGCTGTGCCGATGCTTTGAATGAGAAGGCTGTTTGGTGAGTGGAGACATAAAAGGCTTCTGTTTTTCATTGGAAGGATTTTCTGCAAAGGCTGGAGGAGATCCTGTGCTTCAGTTAATGCATCCTTGGTTAATACATATCAACCCCATATAGCTATTGACTGTTGCAGGCTTAACCAGAACACGATGATGTACTCCCACAACTTCTTGTCAGTCACTGTACACCCTGCTCTTCATTCGGGTGTGCATTAGCAGCTGCTGCCAGAGGGACAAGATGCTTATCGGGGCTGGCAACTCACAGCAGCACAGATAGTACTGGTGGAGGTGCATGTCCTAAGCCAGGGAAAAGGAAGAGCAAACACATGGACCAAATGACCTCTTATGGCTACAAAATTTGTCAGATTTGCTCTTTTTTACTGGGGACCAGTGGAATTAGACTGCTCCTGCCTCATGATGTGTGGATAGCGCTATTTGCGCTGATTATATATACTTTGACAAGTGAATCAATATGCTTCTAAATGATGGCAACTGTCTACTTGGTGTGAGATCATCACCCACAGCACACTCAGATGCTGAGATAATGATGGTTTTGACAAGAGGCTTTAAAGATTTGAGTTAAAATGGTACCGTCTGCCCTTGATGATTCACCTGTGTAACTAATTTTGGGAATTCTGTGTGGGAATGTTGTGACTATTTAAAAATTTTTGCAATTAAACTTGAATTCTTCTTTCAAGAATTTTAAGGTTTCTGAGGACTAGTGGTGCACACTTTGCAGGAGTTAATACTTCCTTAGCTTAGAGAAGAAATTACCAGCTTTCTCATAGCCAGTGCACATCTTTACCTGCAACTTTGATTGAATGGGAAGTTTGTCCTGCTGAAACTTTTCATGAAGCATCCAAAATAGTTGCTCAGATACAATTTTCCCTCTTAGTCTAGAATTGCAAGTCAAACACCCTAAAGTGCTAACACTTTCAAAGCTTCTAGTGCAGTTTCAAGAAAAATTCAGGGATGTTTATCATGAACTACAGTACAGAAAACTTCTGTTTCTGCTGCAGACCGGTTTTCCAGTTCAAGGGACAACTGTGTCAGGCCACATCTGGTATCATATACCACTGTTATTTTGCTCATATACAACACACTGTCTTAGTGAGACAAAGGCAGAAGTGACTGCACAGCTGTTGCCAAGAAGGTTCAAACTTGTCTGTAATATTGCAGTCTGTTCTCACTAGTCACAGCATTTCTGTGAAACTGCACAGAGCAGATATCTAACTTGTGTCTAACAGTTCCTGCTGATTTTCCTTGGGTGACAGGAAGCAGGCTCCCTGCTGTGGCAAGAGATGGCCAAGATGGCTGCTTAGGGAGGTGGCTTCTTCAACACAATCCCAATCCCTGCAGAGAGGTGTGTTTACACCTAGGCAACCAGCATCACAGAAGAGATGGGAACAGGGGCAAACACGTTATCATTCCCAGATGTGAACTGGTCTATAACTCCAAATGGAAAACATTCACTCTCTATCTGAAAGCTTTGAACTTTACACTTTTTTTTTTTTTACATATTCTTCTATTAAAAGTTTGATTTTTTGAAATACAATTTCTATCATAAGTAATAAATAATGGGTGTGTCCTTGCCAGTCTTTGTTAAAACTGCATAAGTCCAAATAAAATATTCCTTGTGGTATTAGTAGGCTAATGCAATATGTTATAAAGGTCATACTTATGAAAGGATACTGCATAGTCTGCCTGTTGGAAATTATCCCAAGTCAACTCCTGTTACAGTAATCTTTCCTTTCCCTTTGTGCTCCCAGACTTCTGCACTATACTGACTGTCAATAAATAGTCATATTCCCTCAAATATCCGTGTTGGAAAAGTATCCACTGTACAAGTCTTGCTCTTTGATTTCTGTTGATACCATAAGAAAAAGGCTATTTAAGTTCTTTATCAGGCAAAACTCTGGCTGAAGTAATTTTTTTTTTTCCTGGGCATGAGCCACTGAGGGCAGAGCCCAAACCTAGTTTGCTCAGAAGCCACCTTCAAACACAAGGTGAGATTAAAACAATGTGTTGTGAAATATGGTGATATTAAAACAATATATTGTGAAAAGTCTTTGACTCCTTCCCTCTTCATATACAAACCATACTAATTACAGGTGGGACAGAGAAGTAAAATAATAGTTGCTATCCTGATTATCTGGAGTCTCTGTTTTGTGTTAGGATGAAGCTTTAAATGTGCTTACTATCTGTTTGCTTTCATTAATGAGATTTCATAAATTATAAGCCAGTAAAGAATGAAGATGGGAATGATTTCAGGCTAAGTATGAGAATTTTATTGCTGACTATCAAAGACCTTCTCCTAAAATACTAATTTTTTTAGATATAGTCCTTTGATCACTACAGATAGTGAATGTTAATCAAATAAAACTCTGACATAGTTCTTACAGTTCTAATTGGGAAGTGAAAAGTAGGCTGCCAAATTTTTATGGTTTATTTGGGCTATACTGCTGTCACTTTGCCAATCTCAAAGCTTGATATTAAAGAATACCTTTTAAAGAAGAATAATATATTTCTGGAGACGTGCCTGAATATATGAGAGCACAAGTATTCCTCACTTCTGAGAGTTAAATTAATACTCACACTGAGTGCTGTAGCAAGTTGCAGTGCTGGGTGTATTGTGGGCTCACATGAGGCAAGATTAAACACAGTATTTCCAGGTTAACTGGAAGGTGGGATGACACGAACGGCACACTGACATACTGATGACAAGGCTGTGGCTTGGTTCTACCAGTTTTCACAGTGCTGTTTGGGTTGCAGAAGTGAGGCCACCACAACAACTCATCCCACTAAGATGTGGCCACTGTGGACCTTGCAATCAGCTCCTTTTGACACTCATATCATGTAGGCAGTCAAGTTCTGGTTTGCCTGAAAAATAAAAAGTGAAACTGTTAGGAGGGAAATACCCTTGTTGTCTTCTGCCTACTAATCTTAAACTTAACACCAAAGTATTAGGAAGCCTTTTTGATTGGGTACTAGCAGAAAAAAGTGTATCATGGAGGAAAAACATCACTAGAGAGAAAAAGATCCTTTTGTTTTCCCTTTTTCTTAGAGTCAGGTAATGCATGTTGACATTGCTCAGGTGTATATTCTACATAAACTCTACAGTAAAGCTGAAACCATTATGAGAGAATACTTGTAGAATGCTTTTTAACCATTTCAGTTAGGAATCAAGATACTCTGAGGAGGAAGATACTGGTTCATTTCATAAATATTAGGATTTTTTAAGATGCCTTCTATATAAAGTTCTGATAAAACACTTCTATGAGTGTATTTATGTGGATTTCTCTGTCCATTTTAAACCTCAGTTATAAGCTTCAAACCTCCTTTAGATGGTTTAAGGGGTAAAAAAAATTTGCAGATACGTAAACCTATGCAGTCCTGACTCCAGAACTGTACATCAGCCCTTCATACATCAGCCCTTTCCTGTGTAACAAAGCAAAACTTCTCAAAAGTGGTCGAGAGAGGGGATGATTGTGGAAGTACCACCACCCTCATTGTGGGTCACCATAAAGTTCCTTTATGAAGGGGCCAAGAGCCACTTCAATAGCTCTGGAGGAGAAGTTCTCTCTGTAAGCAGCTCTGGGTGAGGGTGAAGGGCAGACACAGTGGTGCTTTACCCTTCGGGTGCTGAGAGTGGCTTCCCCTCCCTCCTGGCACCTGAGCATGCACATGCCTCACAGGTTAGGAACCTCTGTCCCTGGGTGAGTTCCTGCCTCAGGGAGAGGCAGGGAGCACTGGAGTGAGAGCAATGCCTCGAAAAGGCACCTATGCCTGTGCCTAGGGCTGCAAGGGAAGGAGGTGGCAGCCAGCACCGGGAGGAGGGGCCCTGAATTGGGAGTGGCAGGAAAATTCCAGAGGGTAAAAGTTAAGCTGAGAAGATGTGGGGATACCTGAGGAAAAGACTTGGGCATGACTCCCTCAGAAGCTATTGTTACTATTTATTAGTCCAAGAGCAAAGAGCAAAGGCTCTCTTATGCCCCTCTTTTCATCCCAATGGTAAAGAGCCACCATAAAGCAAGTTAATCTTTAACACAGAACACTTCCTGGTTTTCCTGGGAATTCCATACCACAATGCTAGTGGTGGCTGGGTCTCTCCCAAATAGGTACAGAGAGGGAGGGGTAAGTCTTTTTTCATCAACCCTAGTGCTACAGCCTTCTGACACAGTGCCTGGCACACAATGTGTTAAGAGGAAACACTCCACTTTCCTGGAGTCCTCCCTTGTGTTTGCAAGAGTTCAGATCTTACCAGATGAACACAGGAGGAACTGATATTTCATAGAATCATAGAATGATTTGGTTTGTAAGACTTTAAAGATCATCTAATTCCAACCCCTCTGCTGTGAACAGGGAACCTTCCACTAGAATGAGTTACACAGAGCCCCATCCCAGGGATGGAAAGTCCACAAAGTCTCTGCTTAATATTTTATTTCAAAATCAAACTGTAAAGTCTTTGCAGAGCCTTTAATTTCAAGGCAAAAATTGCAGGGTATCATCAGAAGTAGGCTCAACACATTTTCTCACAAAGTGGATGACATGACGCTTACCTTTTCAGAGCTCCCTCAAGGCGCTGTTTCTCTGGACACACCATGACAGGATTCATCTGGCAGAAACTTTGCGGGATGCAGGCTGGAGAGGAGATTTTCATTTCTTCAAATACCTTGGTAAATTTTATAGTCAGAGTGTGGAGGCTGCTTAAAGTAAGTTTGGAAAAATCCTTTTATGTGCAAAGTGTTATTCTGCCATATACACAAAAGCAAGTACAGATCTCCAACCGTGGAGCAGTTCATTATTCCACTGAGCCAGGACAGCATGTGGACCATGGTCTGCCACCATTCTAACATCATATTAAGCATTAATTTCTTGATGTAACAGCACTGGGAGCAATGGAAGACAATCCAGTTTCTTGAAAGGCTGACTGCTTGGCATTTGTACTGTCCTTGAAATGTCTTCTGTCAGCAGACAAGGGGTGGTGGGGCTGATACAGCAGAGAAGGATACCTTTACTGTATTTGGATGTGTGCCTTGGAAAGCACCCATGTACTAACAGGGAAGTACCAGTGCTAGTCCTTGAGGCACATGAGAAAGAAAGTGGTCTGGGGAGAGAAGAATCCAAGTTGAAGTCAATGCAAATGTGTGCAGTTGTGATCTGGTGAGCTCAAAATGGCATTGTGTTTTTCCCTTAAATATCTATGTTAATAAAGATGTAATCTGGATTTGAATGGGAAAATGTAATAGAAAATCAAGTTATACTTTTCAAATAAATCTTATTCTGACTTCATACACCACACCTTTCAGTTGCTGCACTGTACTATATTTAGGTAATGTTTAAGAGCACCCATTATAAGACCAGGCAGCTCTTTTGTACAAACACAAACTCATCAGATTTCTCGTCTGGGCTTTAGGCCATTTTTTATGCCACATATTTTCTACTACAGTCTCCAGGAAATAGACACATGCAGAAGACACTGTTTGAGTTGCTAAAAGGTATGACGAAAATTCCTGAAAATTTAGATCTAAGATAATGCTGGAGTGTATATATTCATCACCCACAATGAATTTAAAAGTAAGAAAGCAAGAATTATCAGCATTTATTGCAATTGCACTGCTGACATATTAATCATATTGCATACATGATGATATAAATAGTACGTAATAACAGTACATATGTAACCTGTGTTAGGAAGTAAATGATGGTATGAAAAGAACCAGAAACCAGCAGGTAGTTCCTCAGTTCACCATGGACAGTGTCCTGCCCACACAGCAACAGTATCTCAAACTTGGCTGAAATGTGGTGTAGCTCAAGCTTATTATGAAGACATAAAATCCTAATTGGAAGCAAATTTCTGCTTCCTCTTTCATTCTAGTGGGAAAAATAGCATTGTAAAAGTCTTTTAACCATAGTCTATAAATGCTTTTAACTACATCACCTTTCATGGTATAACATTAACTGCAGTTACTTAAAAGGCTGAATATGGCTCAGGTATTACAGAGAACATTTTCTCCTGGCAAGTGTTACCAATAAAAGCATACATGATAGGGCTGCAGATTTATAGTCAATAAATACTAATTTTACTTTTGCTAGACATTATAAACTTATTGAGATAGCTTAAAAATTATTTTTAAAAGTAGGTATTTGGCGAATAAAATTTCCAACACCGAGAAAAGTCTTTTTTCCACTAGGTCTCTTAAAAAAATCATAAACAGTGAAGAATATGTGATAAAAGCCATTTTTCACTATTACTGTTTACGGATAATTTCCCCACACACATGACTAGCTTTGAGCAGAAAAATGTAAATACGCCTGAACTTTTTTGATTAATGTAAATGCCTTTCCTTTCTTTACATCAAGTTTAAAGTGGATATAATCAGGTTATCTATGATAAACTAGTTGTAAGAACCATCTGTTTATGGCCATTTGGAGGAAATAAAATACTAAAATTCTTTTTCTTGTATAATTGTGACAGCAAGACAGCTCTAAGAATTTGTTTCTCCTGATCACAACCATCCTAAAATTAAAATAGAAAATTATGAAAAATAGCAAAATTACTCCTTCTATGTAATATCCAGTAAGAATATTTTTGAGATTTCCCATTTGCAATAGCTCTTTTGTGAATGGAATGCAGTGGGGTTTGTGTTACAGTGTTTATAAAATGGGCAAAATTTAATTCTTCATTTAAAAATGGTGTTGGAAATAATTTTCAAGCAGCTATTTTTCTGTGGATTTTTCCCCCAGTGCTGTTTATGACATACGGTGTTACTGAAAGTCACAAAGGATCCTGAGATACCACGTATTATACAGTGTGGATTATTTATTTTGCCAAGTCCAGCTTTTTCTTTCTTAGCTTTAGAGTTTTGAAACAATCCTGAAGATAATAGGGAAGTTTGAGAACCTTCTCTTAAATACACCTCTTGGCTGGCTCCATTTTCCTGTTTTCTTGGCTTCTCCAGGGACACATAAGCAGTGCTACTCATGCAGTCCTTATGCAGTTCCATACAGGCTTTCTCAACTTACTACATTTTAGCACAAAAAAAAAATAAATTGAAAAGGTTGTTTTGAAAAGTAGGCCTTTTCTTTTAATTCACAAATTCTATCTGCTTTACACTGCTGTGTAATGAAGCTACAGATGACTGCCCCTAACTCTCCCACACCTACAAAGTGAGGGGTTATAAATCAAATGCAGTAGGTTGCCTTGTTTTGCTTCTAACCAGGTCAATCTCCCCATGAAACAAAATTCCAGAAAACAAATAACCGTAACAAGTTTTTGCTCCCTATAATGCTTGTCTATCATTACATGAAGAACTTCATAATGCTCAATCATAAACAACTGGACTGGTTATGCAGAGATTTCACAACTGCAGGTAAGATAACATAAGGTATCGCAGTTTGTCTGTACTTGGGTGCTCCTTTCAGCTTGTTACCTTTTTTATGACCTTGGTGCAAGAAAGTATGTGGTGGGGTTTTTTTTCCAGATTCTGCCGTTTACTAGAACAAATTTAGGATGAAGTCCAGAACGAGATTTGGTTTAATTTATTTGTTTATAGTCAAAAGGGAGAGTGAATGCTGAGCTCCAGCAACAGACACATGCTTGCATGAACTTGAATCTAGCAAAATGAATGCTTGTCTGCCAGTTTAGAAATTCAGCTCTCTTGAATCTTATAGGCTTAAAACTTATTTGTCCCTAACTTTATTTTATATGGGAATATGTATTACAAAAGGAAAGCTTTCATTCTTTCTGTTTCTGGTGATGTTTGGATTTCAAAATCTCACCTGTTTTGCTTTTACACCTGAAAAAAGCACCCCTTGCCTGTATGTTGGATGATGTCCTCCCACACATCCTGCCTTACACACCCTGTCCCCCACTAGTATAGTGCAATATCCATGTTGAAAAGAATCACCTTTGCTTTGAATGAAGCAGAAGCCTCTTGAAAAAGCAATATATGGTCAGGTAGTGAAAGCGTTATTACACAACGTCTGCCAAAGGGGCTGAATCAAAAACATTTAGGCCTTTTGCTAACTTACTGGGCATCTCCTAAGCAAAGTTTTGGGCTCTTTTCTCCCAGCCTTAATGGCCTTTTACCATCATTTAGTCTCCTTATATTATGCATTTATTCCTGTACGTGGGCAGATGTCACATCCTCCTAATATCCCAGACTCCCCCGTGCAGATGCCTTGCTGGCACCATCGCTGTGAATGCCATGACCACAGTTCTGGACATGCAGAAGTGTTGTGGAATACCATCAAGTGTAATACAGGATGAAAGCCTCAGTCCGATACTGCCAGAAGAGCCTCCTTCTCGTGGCACCCTGAGTTGAAAGATGCAGAGATTCATGTGATGGTTACTGAGAGGTAACTATGAATGGGATTTTAGACAGCCCCTGCAGGAGGTCTCTGTATTCCTTCAGAGATTGTGCTGTCAAGTGACTCTGTAAGGGAAGAAATAATCTCTCTGGTGCTATGTTGTCAGCTCATGTTCGACTCTGACAAGACAAAGCCATGATGAGGGAAAGTCTCAGGTGCAGGGTGCAGGAGTAGAAATACTCAATAAATAGACTGAGATCAAATCAGAAAAAGAAATTTTCTCTATTTTTTTGCCATAGTAGAATTCACTGCTCTCAGAGAAGCAAGCACCATATCTAATAGGTGTATTCATTTAATTTGTTAATTTTATTTTTTTTCTTAGTGTTTTGAAGCTTTTAAATAATTTTGCTGACATTATGCAATGAGGAAATCTTCACCAATTCAGGAAATCCTTTAAATGCCTTAAGGAATTAATAAGTTGATCTGAACTGATGAGTCTGTTTCACTCAAAATGCTGTTTACAGGCTCAGAGGAAGCACACTTTACATAAGTAAATCCAAATATTTTTGAGAGTAATGAAAAATGTATCAATATAATTTTAGAAGTGTTATTAGTATAGATCTAATTTTTACTGAAATAGAATAATAATGCTTTTAGAAAAAGTCTCACTTATAGTAATGATATAATTAAAATTGTAACACATACAGTTCTTAGTAGATATTTTTTTTCTCAGGGTAGTGATCACTCTTGTGCTGCACCTCTGAGTCCACCTTTGGTCTGGTGGAGAGTGTGACATGGTAAGTCATCAGCCTCTGAAGTTGCTCTTTGGGAGGAAGATTGTATCAAAGCAATTGGTTTCTTCCTCCTCCCTCTAGGATCCACCTTGGGTACTTTTATGTTTGCTAACATACTTATACACATTTGTTTCTCTTTTTTTGGTCTACACTGTCATGTTACATCATAACTCAATATAAATGATGCCCTTTACATAGGTGAGACTGTTTCTTTGTTTTGTTTTCCCTCAATCCAGTTTAGTTTAATCCCCTAGTTTATTGGTGAGCATGATGCTATATGGCCTGGAATACCCCTTTGGTCTCTTGAGGTCAGCTGTCCTGGCCAGGTGGGCTCCCAACCTTTTGTGCATCCTCAGCCTACCTGCTGGTGAGGTAAAGTGAGAAACTGAAAAGGCTTTGACTCTGTGTAAGCACTGTTCAGCAATAACTAAAACATACCTGTGCTATGAGCACTTCTCAGCATAAATCCAAGCTCCATACCAGCTACTGTGAAGGAAATTAACTCTGCCCCAGCCAAAACTAGCACAGGTGCTATAAGGTAAAGGAAACCATAGTTAATGGATTTCATTTTCTAAATTAAATAAGATAAATCCCTCAAACATCCAAAAAGTAGCTACATGACTAGGACTCCCAAAACCAGCTTCTATTGGATAGTTATGACTTTAAAATAATTAATTTCAACTTTTTGAAGCAACTTTCCCAGTGCAGCTTCATTGTGCACTACTCTCCTAAATGTGAGTATTGCCAGAATCAAATATTTTATTTTAGTTGAGCAAGATGGAGAAATAAGAGCCTGGGTAAGATATTGCAAGCATATCTTTCTAATTCACCTTCATCCAGGAAGCGTGCTGACCAATTAAGAGGCCTTATCTCTGATGTGGCTACACTTATTCCTGCCACAGAGCAGTTCCTTACTGGCCCAGGGAGCACTGGGGTTCCCAGAGGTTGAAGCATGTCTGTCTGGTTAAAATGTGGAGCCCTGCTGCCTGGGGGAGATCAGGTTGGGCGAGGTAAACAAGTAAGAGAGTGGAATACTGACCTTTTGCACCCTGGGGCCCTTGGTGAGCTGAGAAAAAAACTGCCAGTGAAAGGTTCTGTATATCCAGGATCACCAAAAGCAGCTGTATTTATGTGCTTGCTTTAGAAGTACATTTTTTAAAAGAATTTAGTCAATGTGTCAATCTAGTCAGGTGGAAATAATCAGCAGGGGTAGCGGTGTTTCATTTAAACACCCTCATTGATTGTATTTCATGGAGATTTATATGCTTAAGTAAGTCATAGAGGGGTTCTTTGAGTGAACCAGCCAGTGGCTGATGGCAGAGCTGAAAGAGAGCAGAGGTTTCCTTCAGCCCTGTATATCGAGCTAACGCTGGGCCACTGTGACCTTCTCACTGTCTGAAGGAGAGTACTCTGTACTTCAAAAAGGAAAGTGAGTTCAATGTGCAAAAGTAAGATTAAGTTCAAAGACTGTGAGTAGTAGTGGAGCAAATACAGTGTAGAAGCATCTAAAGGGTGGGTGTCAAGAGGATGAAGTCAGGCTCTTCTTGTTGGTGCCAAGCAGTAGAACAAGAGGTAATGGGCAGAAACTGATGCACAGGAAGTTCCACCTGAATATGAAGAACTTCTTTACTGTGCATGTGACTGAGCACTGGAACAGGTTGCCCAGAGAATTTGTGGACTTTTCCTCACTGGAAATATTCAGAACCATTTGGAGACAATCCTGTGCAATGTACTCTGGGATGACCCTGCTTCAGCAGGGAAGCTGAACCAGACGACCCACTGTGGTCCCTTCCAACCTTACCCATTCTGTGATTCTGTGAAATTAACTTCGAATTAGCAAGAACAATTAATCATGGAAGGGTTTTAGATGCTGTGAGCTCTCCATCTCTCACTTCTAAATAAAATTCTGTCCTTGGAAGAATTTGGAAACAAAGTCATTCAGGCAAGGCTGTGACCTATCTTGTTTACAATGTAAAATGAAAACTTTTGGAATATGCAGTCTATAAATTGATCTACACATTTCTCTCTAGTGGCAAAATGATGTAGTCACTATTTGATCTCAAATTAGTAGTTAATTTGATGTTGCCTTGATTTGTGGCAGATTTTCTTGTAATGTACCTCCATAATTGAAATTACCACATTCAGGATTACTATTTGTAATATTCCAGGAAGTGAAATTACTCCCTTTCCCAATTTTTTTTAAAAGTAAAACATCAAACCTATTCAATTATTGACGCTAATGACCTTCTTGTCCCTACGACCTTCTTAAATTTTCCTTTTTCAGACTTCCTGTAAGAAAAACAGTAATGAATGAATGTCAGCTATTGGCGTTATAAATCTCAGCCTAAATCAAGCAAGTGTGTAGATGAAGTCCTGATTGATTTATGCTAATGCAGATTTTTTTCATAACTTCAAATAAACCTAGTCTTTCTTCAACACAATTCAAATGTGGGCTGAATTGAAGGGAAGCAAAGAGCATGTGATGAGGTTCAGACCAGGGAGACCGTGAGTTAGCTTGACTGCATTGAGACCAAGAGAGAAAGGGGTCAGTTGGAGGATGTTGGTGGAGGGAAATAGTCAGGGTGTAGAAAGATGCACACCTGGGCAATATTAGCTCAGTGGGTAGGAGCTATTGGCCTCCTCCCTTCCAGGCTTGGGTCCAGATTTGCAAAGACTGTTTTGTTTTATTTCCACCATTTATTCTAAACATACTTCTGAAAGCTTTTCCTTTATCATTAGAAGTGGTGATATAACACACATTTGAATTGCAAAGTAATTGTCCCCTTCTTTACACCTGCCTTGCAGGGTTCCTCCAAGAACAAGCCCAGCTATATCTCTTGATGATCCAAGGAGAATCTTTCTCGGTCCCACCCTTCTGGGTACTGATAGGGCAGCAAATTAAAAATTCAAAGACTCTGGCTAGGGGTGGCTGTTTCAGATACAGCAGAAACTGCAGATACCTCCTTCTATCTTACTTTGATGTTAATCAGATATCAAGATACTGGCAAGTTCCAGCTCTCTGTCTAAACTAATTATGTAATTTATACAAGTAGGCTTGAAGCCCTTGGCAAACTGGCCTTGTTTGTTCCTGCAGTCCTTATGGGCTCTGTTATTGCTATTTCTGATTGAAATTCAAGGTCTTCAGAAATTCAGTTGGTGTTAGAGCCAAACTCAAACCTCCGGAGCTCTCCATTCCTGATCACCTCTTGGGGCTCATGTACCTGAGTACACCTCCTGTGCTTGAGCAGGCTTGCCTAAACACCACAGCAGCTGAGTGACCAGGAGCATTTTCTGAAGGGTCTTTGTCCTTGGCTAAGCTGTAACAATCTCTGTAAGAGATTAAATGGCAAAAACATAAAAGAGACAAAGAGTGTTAAGTTTCTTTTTCCTGTGGACTGGGTCTCTTGGAGGTAAGCACAGAGTCTCAGGCTCCTTACTGCTGAATTTGGCCTCAGTGGAAGCCTGCCAGGCTGCCACTTGCTCAGCAAGGAAGCTGTTTCCTTTCCTGTCTTCCCTAAAACTGAGTGGCTCCTTTCAGATTTGGAAAGGAAGACACCACAACAACTGTCCTAGAAAATCTAATTATTTTCGTAAAATTAGCGTTACTGAGACATTAGTAGCAACTTTGTTGGTGACTGTGAATACAGATCTGCAAAGAGCCAGATACCAATTCTGATGGTTGAACCAAAACTGAGGAGCAGCCTGGTTTGAGATTGAGATAACCTCTTAATGCATTCCACAGATGTTTAACATCTTTGTTGGTGACACGGGTGGTGGGATTGAGTGCACCCTCAGCAAGCTTGCCAGTGACACCAGGCTGTGTTTGTTTGACATTACCAGTGACACCAGCTGTGTGACATGCTGTAGGGACAGGATGCCATCGGGAGGGACCTGGATAGGCTTGAGAGATGGGCCCATGTAAACCTAATGAAATTCAACAAGGCCAAGTACACAGTCCTGAGAGGTTGTGAAATCTCCCCCCCCAGAGATACTCAAGAACCATCTGGATGCAGTCCTGTGCAATACGCTCTAGGATGACCCTGCTTGAGCAGAGAGTTTGGAACACATAACCCACTGTAGTCCCTTTCCAAACTTACCCATTCTGTGATTCTGTGAAAATGTGGCTGTAGTTGAAATGCCAAGAATGGGCATATGATTAGTGGGTAAAGAATCTCTCATTTTTCTCCCTTTTCTCCCCTCACAAAATGCTCATGGATTACACAGTAATCCCAAAGCCATTTCAATCTACTCTCCATGTGGAGGAGCTTCTTACTTCATGCCCTGTCCAATGCCACATAACTTATTTCAGGCATATTGATTTTATAAATTAACAGTTATCAATTAATCCATCACCTCTTGTGCTTTTTTTTCATATGTGCTGTCAATTTTATATCCAGCAAGACAGTAACTTGTAATCTGCACATCATTTACATTCAATAGCAAAGAAATGCATGGCTTGCCTCCTTGTCCATGTCTGGGCATGTGAGATTAAAAAGTCCATTTAAGAGGTTCCAGGGGACATGAGATACCCACATATACCTGAAAAATATGGCAAATGGGAAATCTCTCATGAGATATGAATATATGAGAAATCTGTAGCTGGGGATAAGTTTGGTACCCTATAATATTCTCAGGTGGTACTAGACAACTGTGCAGAAGCAGCTGAACTGAGATGTATGTCTGTAAGGGAGCATGTTACCAAGTTATTTTCTGAGTTGACATGTGTCAGCTCATGGCTTGCATCCCGGTGGTCATTATTATAGAAATCAATTTGCTAAGTGTTAAGTGAGATCAGAATTTTAAAATAAACATTGCTATTCAGCTGAATTTTTTTTGATTGTTTGTTTTTTACTCTTCTCTTGTTTGTTACTAGTGGTGTCACTAACTCTTTCTTTGTGCCTACACAAAACCTGGCAGATAGTGGGAAAGGTACAAAGGTACTAGCATTCCTCTCTCAGTGCACAGTCACAAGAATTTCCAGGGTGCTCATAGCTTAGAAATGGCAGGCATGGCAGAGGTTTACACACAAGATGAAAATAAATGGAAAACTTAACATAGTTATAAACAGGCAGAGCTATTATTTAAGCTTCCACATATAGGAATTAACTGCCTTAGGGAAGATCTGGTATGAAAAATCTCTAAAGAAGATAACTGGCGAAACCCCGGGTAATCTTATTTATGTTTACCAAGTGACAAAAGCCAGTAGTTTGCTGTTTAAAGGATGTTGGAAAGGACCCCAAAAAAGAACCATAACATCCTTTTGTAGTATAATAAACATGAGGAGATAAATAATTTGAGATTATCAAAAATAATACAGCGAACTCTATGGGGAGAGAAGGTTTTTCACAGTAGTAACTACTGAATCTAGAGTAAGATGTAGTGATTTAAGACCAAAGCTATAAAAATTGGAAATGAGGTACAAAATTTTAATTGTGAAGTTGATTAAAAACTGGAGGACCTCATTGTGGCCTCTGATGGATTTCCCACCACCTGAAATTTTTATTTAAAGACTGAATATCTCTCTGGAACTATTTTGTTATTTCCTTTTGAGATTACTGGACTTCATACAGAAATCACTGAGAGAAATTATATTTTGCAGAATTGAATTCTGTTCTATTCTATTCTATTCTATTCTATTCTTTCTATTCTATTCTATTCTATTATTTTGCAGAAGGTATCAACAAGGTTCCTTTTGACCTTAACACCTGTGAAAAAAATGAGCCATTTTTCTGCTCTGTTATAAGCAGGCATTCCATGTCAGGTCAGAGAGTATGAATAAAGAAACACGATAAACAACCCAAGAAGAAACATATCACTTTACTTACTTACAAAAGGAAATATCAGACAGTCTTATCATCGCTATCAATCTGTCGCCAGATCACACAAGATCAAGTGCTATGCTTATCTGGCACAGAAGGAAGCCAATCTCTAAGAAGGTTCGTACTCTGACAGAAAACTAAAAGTCTGAACAAAGGAAAACATGCTCCTTGGGATTTCTGCTGAAGTACAGCTGCAGAGGTGGTTCCTGAGCCCTTCAATCTTCAGGTCAGCACAAAAGGGCAGGCTGGGTCGAGTTTCTCAAAGGTGTCTCAAAGGACACTTACTGAGAACACTGACTGCCTGCTGACTTTTACCATCACATTATATGTATTTGACTGATACTTTCATTCTTTGCTATATTGAAGACTATGGGAAGCTTAGCCATTTGTTTCTACAGAAATAGGATTTGACTCTTCAAGTATGTGGAGAAATGGAAACCTGAGCTTGATCCTGTTTTCTTTGCCAATTCTTGAGACCAGGACTGTGACTTCAGGTTCAGTAGAAAGATTTCCCAGATAAAACAAGTAAGAATTTGGTCCTGTGCTTTAAGTTCAGTTCTGAAGCAATCATAACAGAAATAAAAGCTGTACTATTTTCTGGGAGAGGACAAAGATTGAGAAAGCAATCCCCTCCAAAACAAACAATGCAATTACAATAGCAAAAAAAGGCATGTGAATAAAGCAAACCAGATCCACCAAATGAAAACATGATGACACTGTAACACTACCTTCCTTTACTGAGCTCACAGAGTCCAACATTCAAATGAATCAGACAGGAGTGTGCTTGAGAGAGATTAGTTCACTGAAGGCACCTGACCCAGGTCAGAGACTGAATGATAAACTGGGACATGGCTCCAGGCACTCACCTCAGGATTGAATAGCATTCTGCATGAATATGCCCTGCTGAGATGCATCCAGGTGATCTAGTTCATCAGGTCAAAATGATCCCATCTTCCCACCCCACCCTGTGTTCCACCTGGCTCATCCATAAGTGAGGCTTAGCACTCCTCTGAGCTCCTGGTGGCATGGGACTGAGGTAAGCTGGCAGAAGGCTGCTGGGCAGCTCTGTTACAGGCACACTCTCCATTTCATGTGAGACAGCAAAGTGGGGCATTTTCAGAAAATCTGCTCCCTAAGTCAACACAAAAATACCTGCTGATGTCAGCAGACAGAGTCTTAAGTCTCTGCTTAGTGTTGTTAGACCCATTCACCTGCCATTGTAGGTGAAGAAGCAGAACATCCCAGCATGTATGCATCCATCAGGCACCGACACTGGTGTCAGACAGCAACACAGAAGTCAGTGCCTGACCTCAGATTTAGCAGGTCTCAGTTCACCCCCCCAAGACAAACATGAAGCTGTGGAACAAACCAGTCAGGAATCCACACAGCTTGGTACTGGGGGAAGGTGACCTACAAGGTTGCTAACAGCCTGAACACACTGCCTCAATGGGAGGAGACTCTTCCTGGGAGATTCCCGAGGGAGAAATGCCTCAGGAGAAGCTCAAGACCCTGACCACTTAGAAATATCTGGTGAAGATTTATTTGTCTTACTTCATAGGAGGGAAGTCCATTTTTACCAGTTATTGACATCCATTTTCATATATTTCAGAACAAAACATACTCAGTGAGCAGAGCCTTTTTCCTGTGAGCATCCCCATTTTTTTTCTGCAGCCAGCCAATCCACCTCCTTTAAACAAAAGTAGTGAGAGTACAATTGCATCCAGAAGTGTGTTTACATGTGTTTTCTCTTGGTGTACAGATAAACCCCCAAATCCTGCCAGTTCACTAGAGCTAGCTTGGGCTGTTTAGGATGGATATAATTGTTGGCATAAAGTTATACTCCAGCTCTACCCTGTATTCATCTCCAGGCAAAAAGATGAGACTGTGCTCTCCTGTCCCTCCTCCCCTCCCGTTTCTCATGCCCTGGGGAAGCCTCTCTGGCTGCCTCTTCTGCTCCCACACCTGACTCGAATCCTCACCCTCCTTCCTGGACGTGATGCCATATGCTACAGCCAGTGCACATGTCCTCCCCTTTACACAACTGTGAGACAGGAGCTCTGGTCTGGCTGCAGACATCACAGGCTCAAAGTCTCTCTTCAAATCAAGCTTAGATTGAGATGAACACTGTAGAAATATCTCATGTAAAATCTGATCTTTACAAGCAATGGGCCCTTGTGGTCGCCTCTGTAAAGGTAGCCCCATGTTTCCAAAGAAAGCCTGCCCAGATATTTTGTGCAAAAGAGATCTGTCTGGTCTTACCCACACTGAGAGACAGCTCAGGGAAGTGAATGTGGTGACTCTCCCAGCCGGGCTTTCTCACGTGGCTTCAGACTGTGACCAAGTGTGAAACCTGGTCCTGAGAGGAGCACTTAATGCAGAAAAACCATACACTTAAAACCCTTTCAGGCTTCACACAAATAAAAGTAGTGACTTAAGTTACTGGCATAGATTAACTCTGCTGATGGTCCATAGAAATACCTGCACATCCATCTTGAAAATACTAACAGCAATTTCACCTGCAATTGCCCAAAGACTAAAGAGCAAAAATAAGGACAGTGGAGAGGTGCATCGGCAGATGGATGAGAGGTATGGAAGACAGCATAACTGTATGACACTGGAACATGAGAAGGCATTATTTTACACAGTATTATGAAGAAATTTCAACAAGGTATATGATCTGTGCCAACCAGCATTTCCCCAGAAGTTGTCATTACAGCAGCTGGTACTGGCTGGCTGGCAAGGAGTGCTGTGATACATTCAGTTTCTCTAATAATTGAGAACTTGTTCCTACCAGCTGCTGAGTGTGCCCATCTTCCGTTCCTTTCTACTGAAGACAAGGACAGTCATATCTGCATGACAAGAAGCTTTGGCAGGATGAGAGACTTTGAGGGCCAAAACTTCCTCATAAAATCAAGTTAAACATTTACATGTTAGAAAAAAAAAAATCTGTAACTAAAATAAAAATCAACAGCTCTGTTTACCGATATGTAAATCTCATTTTCTTACCTTTCTCCTGATCTGAGTTTTAAAAACATGCTGAACTGTGGGAAGCTATTCCAGCCCTGCATAATGAAAATGCAGTCTGTGGAACAGATGAATCGTGGTTGAGCTGTCAAATACAGGACATCCAACCTCTACTGCTGCGACAAATGAACTTTTGGGCCAAATTTGGAGAAAACAGAAAATATTGTACATGAGTAGAGAGGTATCTTAATTAAATACCTGAAGGAGAAATCTTACCTTTATATTGTGCGTGTTCTTGCCATGAACATTCTGGAGAATCTGAGACAATCAATGAATTTCTAACTTTGAAATTATGTCAGACTGTAAATACAGGAAAAGTAATGGGATTTTAAGATTGTGTTAGGGTCATTATCTGTACAGAGGATCCTGTGGCATTCAAATAAATACATTCAAATAAACACATATATTTTATAATCCCTGTGAAGACATCTGATATGTGGAGAGTTGGACAGTTTAAGGTTTTTCTAATAGCCCAGAAGGTTTTTTATGATGCAATTGAGAAAACAGCTTTTGCAGTCATTCAATGCAGAGACTACTGTGAGATAAGCAGGGTTTTGAACACTCTTGTTCCTTCTTCCATTCTTGGACTGAGGAATACCATTTGCAGGGATTTGGTGAACATCAGTCAAAATCCTGGAAGACCTAGATTTCACATGTGATATCTGAATGGCTGTGACTGCAGAGACTGACAACAGGAGGAAACTGAAACACACAAACTTACAAAGCAGGAAGCTGATAAAGACAGTGAAGATAAAAAGGATATTGAGTAATGTAGCAAAACACACAGACTTTAGAAGTAGTCATTCAGGCTGAAAACTTTGTGAGTTTGGACCTATGACATTAAAGGAGTTAATAGTACCAGGACTGGAGGGGAATCAGTAGCTTATTTCAAAGTGGTGTGGAAATTAAGATTAATGGAGAAATAAACTTCAATTCTAAACACAAACATAACGAAAATTTTATTGAACAGGTCAGAGACACTGGGGACCACAAAGGAACTGATGAGAATACTTCTAAACATGGCTGTCCCTCCACATTTTAGACAGTAATGGGTGGTTGGATGGATGACAAATGAGATCACAATATAGCACAATGGAGACACATCAAAGCTACTATTAAAGAAAGTGGAAATGGATTAGCCACTCTCTGATGAAATCAGAATCAGAGCTAGCAGGCAAGCCATGGAGTGGAGTCTACAGGGAACAGAGAAAAAAGGAAGACCATAAAGGTTTGTGCTAAAGAAGATTCATCTGGCTTGGAAAGACATCAAACAGCACTCTAAGATGAGTTTTGGGTAATCTCACAGGCCCTAAGTGTCTCCTAGATAAGTAATATTAGCAGAAGTTGGCCAGTATGCCTTTACATACGTCTCTGTGAATTGCTCTGGAAAATGGAGCTCTGTGAAACAGGAGGCTTACATGTGTTCTCACGAGGGTGACACTTGTTTGCACTGATGATACACTGGAGATTGAACCATTACCTGGTTGAAATATATGGCAACTGTAATATATGCCATTTAAAAAAAGAGCATTTTTATTTTTTTTTGCTCTATACTACTACTCTGCTAATATCCAAAGCGATTTTTGCAACACAGACACCTTTCAACTTTTTCTTACTCTCCCACATCAATGACCTCGCTCAGCTTGCCTCCCTTCTCCCACTGATTGCACATCACTCCTGTTTCTCACTTTGTTCCATACCAGCCCAAACTTATTTTTCTCAGTCACTTGTTTCCCCTTTACCTTTCCACTGGCTTCCCCCACTATCTTTACATAAATTTTATTGTGACAAAAAACCAGAAACCACAAGGTGGACTTGAGGTTATTTGGAGGAAAGGAACAGACACAAGAGAGGACCAGACACAGGAATCTGTATCTTTGCACAAGCTTTGTGAAAAAGTTGTGGAAAAGAGGTCACTGTCTTTCATGGAGCGTCCAAGCTTCCTTCCTAGCAATCTACAGAATTAATTGCTCCAAGAGGAGAAGTGAGAGAAATATTTTGTATTCCATATTGGCACAAAGTTATCTAGTAATGCTGAGGTGAGCTAACCAAACCATCAAAAGAAACTGTAGACAGCAGGCACACAGCTTTCATGTCAAGAACCTCGCAGAGTAATTGCACCATGCCTAGTGCTTGTCAGTCCAGGAATAAACTATCCATCTAATAAAAATACAATCTTTCATCAGGCAGGCTATTGGAACTAGACAGCTTTGGAATTATTGACATTTAGAAACTCATTTCCAGAGATGGGCATCAGCCAACAACTGGGGGATATCTAAGCCAAACAGACTACTGTAATGTGCAAAATAAATAATGCACACACTGAATTATTAATTAATTAATGGTGTAATAAACAAACTTTTACTGCCTAGACTTTCAAAAAGCATAAACTCATCTAAGTAAAAGTAACTGTCAACTCAAGTTAAAACAAAGGGAAAATTATTCTAGATATTAAAAGCAGAGAAGTAAAAAATCTTAAAGAACATTTTTGCTAAACTTCCTACCTTTATGTTCACTGAGGCTGAAACTACCAAACCAGCAATGACTAATGATTTATTGAAATAATTCACATACATTGATAAGAACACAAATCCCGCGATGTCATCTCAACCTAATTATCCTAATATTCACTCATCTTTAATTGCCAGTGACTTCACTCATGACTTTTCAAGAAAGGGAAGGGAAAGGAAGGAAAAGAAAAAGAAAAAGGAAACTAAAAAAGATTTGTTCTTCGCATACACATCCCAGAGAAAAATTCTCAGGCCTGATCAGAGCAGGCGATATCTGATGAAAAGCATTTGGCTGCAAAATTCACGACCAACTCTAGTTGAAAACTGCTATTCAGAGGTAGCTTTAATCACCACGGCTCGCTCTGGGCTCCTCCGTGTTTGCTTTTCCACAGCCCCTGGTAAATTTGCACAAGGGTTCAAGGTCTGCTGCTGCTGTTGTGTGTGCTCCCTTTGCCAGCCTTGTTTCTGTGACGCGTTCAGGAAGCCACACGGTGACCTTTCCAGTCCGATTTGGGTACCAGCCGCAGCCCGGGGTGACCCACAGCCCCCCTGCCCTCCGAGGCCGCCCCTCTGCCCCGCCCCGGCCGCAGGAGGGGCACACAGGGATGCGCGCTGTTGCCGAGCGACTGCCCATGGCACGAAGCAATGCGGAGCTGCCGGGGCTGCCTCACCCTCCGGGACAGTTTCTGACACTTGGCCCGCGGCGCGCAGCTCCGGGCGGATGTGATTTCTTGGCTTTGCCCCCAGCACACCCGTCCTGCCAATTTTTCCTCATTTGCATTCTGCTGGTGCTCTCAGTAGAAAAGGCACTGCTCCCATAAACTCCAGCCACACCTGCTGGTGGGTCACAGTGGCCCAATTCACAGTGCAGACCTTCCGAAAGTTCAGCCTGCCCTACCTCGCCTTCTGCATCTGGCTTGAGGCATCCTGTGCAGTGATCTCTCCCAGAAGGGTAAGCCCCTGTTCCCTTTGTCCCTCTCCCAAAGGCATGTTGCACAAGCCAGCATATCTACAAAAAAAAAACCAAAACACCTCCAGAAATGTGGTTTTACAGTCTGTGTTGGTCACTGCTCTAAATGTAAAGGGGACAACAGAGGGGAAAAATATTCTACTTAGTTTTCAGATTCTTAATAACAAAAATCTTTGTTGAGTCTACGACTGAAATGTTAGGGAAACACCATCAATAAATGAGCTTTCTTTGGATGAACAGGAAGCTCTGCAGGAAAAACGAGTCAAAATTAGAGCGAGGTGAAATCCACAGTAAGATCAGGTGGTTGGCAGTGTCTAAATTAACAAGACATAGCTGAAGAAATGCAGTATTTTAGGCTTGATTTTTATTGATAGATATTAACAAGTATGCATAGAAAGTAATCCGAACTCATTGTGCACAAGCTGTTCTAAGAGAGCACAGAAGGACAGCCCAGGCACTGGTACAAGTCTATCCATGAGCCACTTCGGGCTGCACTTTTTCATACCACAAAGGCAATGCAATTACATGTGCTCTTGCTTTTCCTCACCTCTTTCTGAGCTTCTGTCTGTTCTTTCTTTTCTTTAAATTCTCAGTCTGTAACTTAAAATAAGGATGACATCACTTAGTACAATGTAATTAGACTAAAAGAAGGAAATTGAATTTCCTAGGAGGAAATCCTGTTTTTGCTCTAATACTTCCTGTCTATTCTGGATCAGAGAAAGAGTACCTGTTCAGTACTCTTCATCAGTATATTCTTCCTTAAAATCTCTGGACATCAAATTTGTGCATTTATTTTCCTAATCAGCATTGGTATCTGCTCATAGACTTACTGGTTGGCATTTAACCACATCAGAAAGTCAATTTACAGCACATTGCATACACAGTTTAGCCCCTTCTAGATCTTCTGCAGGAGGTTTGCCACAACAGCCTATACCAATTTCAGTTGTGCTGTCCTGCTTCACTAACCCTCCTTTGGCCTGTACAACCTTTCTTCCCTCAGTGCTGCTCGCATTTCAAAGCACGCTGATACTACAGGTGAGGTATTCAGCTCAGCTTCATCTCTTGTACCTGCTTGTAATGGTTTAGCAGAGGGGTCACCTTGCTGAAGAGGCTTAAAACAGTGAAACAAGAATTCACTGGGGATAGGAAATGAGGGGGCAGTTTTTCAGCATCTTTTGTAGAAATGTGTTGCACTGAGGTGCTGGTTGCAGTTGGCCAGCCATGCTGCTCCAGTGACCCGTGGAGACTTTGGATGTATCTCTGCCTCACACACCAGTGATGGGAGAGCAAGCAGACACCCCTATGCTGGTTTACGTGTGGGCAGAAATGCAGAGCAAGAGCAGAGATCTCTGTTTCAGCTTCAAAATCTTCCAGAAACAGGTGTCTAGCCTGTGGAAAGCCAAGGCATGAGGTTATGTTAGGCCATGGTTCCTTTTCTAACTCCATGAATGTCCCAAGAAATTTTGTGTCATCCCCTCCCTACACTCTGTATGGTCTCTTGCCGAGAGGCAGCACAGGATCTCACCGCACTTGTTCTCAGCAAAATGATGTCAGTTACTGCTTTTCTAAAGGTTTTCTGCTTCACCTCACCATGCACTTTGTTCTCCACAGAAGGTTATGGACAGGATGTATCCCGTCACCCACTCAGTCTGTTCATGCTGTGCTCTGAGGTAGTGTCCCTCCAGGATGAACGGGCAGTGACGTAGGAGAATAATCTAGGAGACCAGCCTATTTAAATCCATTTCAGTCATGTTCCAGTGGTGACTGGCGGCTCTCACATGCTGATTTCCTCAAGGTCCCCTCTGGCTTTGAGAGTTAACTCTCCTCTGGATCTGCTACCCCTGCTGATGCCAAAGACAAAACTAGGGAGTTTGGCAGACACTGCTTGACAAAGCTGGGCTCCTGCTACCCCTCACCCTGGCCTTGTCCTGCTCACACATCCCTGGCAAGTCAGAGTGGTCCCACACCAGACAAGAGGTGTTCGCTGTCCAGGGGTTCGCTGCCCTGCCCTGCCTCTCACTGCTTCATGGTCCTGCATGTATTTCTCTTGTTGCATACGAAAAAGCATTAGTCTCAGTGTCCCTGGGTATTTTTTTTATAGAAATACATTAATTTGGACAAAGTTAATCACTTTTCACTAAAAATAGGGATGACTGCAGTGCAGCTCTAGCAGGAATATAGATCTGAAGCAATTTAATTTCAAGGCTCACTTCTGGAAGAACAGCTAAATACTCCAGCTTTCTAAAGGTTAAGATACACGTTCAATCATGGTCCATTTAGAGCATATAGTTTAGACATCTAATACATAGCCAAAAGCAAAAAGTTCTTCTTAAAGTTTTGTGTGGCAAGCAAACTGCTGCTTAGCCCTATGTCCCAGAACTACCCACAGCATCCCCAGCCTAGCAATAACGTGCATGCTTTCTGCTACTACCATTCAGGTTCTTTGTCCTGGCTCAGTGCCACCATGCTCTGCACTTGGACTAGGAGTTTACACCCAGGAAAGGCAGGGCTGTTTCAGCGGTAAAGTGTCTGAGTGGGGCTAAGGGCTCTCTAGCATCTGTCTCTCTTCTGCCTCTACTTTTGCAGAGCAGGATGAGCCCAGACAGAAATATTTAAACTCATTATGTTTCCACTACTGTGCTTATAAAGAGAGAAAAAAATGGAACTAATTTTTAAGACACTTGAAAAATATGCACATGAGAAGCTCTGTAGTAGACGAGAGGAATGGAATAATGTTTTCTGTCTCTTTGCTGCATTGTAATTTGAGATCGTAAGTGGAAAATACAAGTCTTTTTCTAGATAAGATTTTTTGGATTTTCAAATTACAACAATCAGTATTAAATTAATTTCATAATATTGAAAGATTATGAGCGTAATGAGTGCAATATGGACACAAACATCTTATGCATTTCAACTTGAACAAAAACATCTGCATTTTCAGATCTTTTTTTCTGCATGTATCTACAAACTGTGCAGTGACGCAGCAGCTGTGCTATGTGTCAGTGATGTGAAAGAAGTTCTTGTCCCTCAGACCTGGCTCAGAAGAAAATTGTGAGGGCAAGTATTGTCCTTATCTCTGAGAGTGTGACTCCCAAGACCTTTTGATGCCTCAGAATGATATACAACAGCAGGTGCAAATTAGGAAAAAAAGGAAGAAAAAAAGAGACTTTCCAAATCACTTGTATGTTTTCTCTGGAAAAAGCATATTTAGATTGCTGTGCCAACAGTCAGGCACGTGCATTGTGTAATGTTGAATGGACCTCGTGAGTTACTGAGCTGTCACCAAATATGGACAGAAATTGGAATTGTGTGTAGAAAGTGAGTTGCCCAGAGATTTTGCTAAGGGCTTTTTCTGCAAAGAGTGTCAGGCTGTTCCCTTTCCATGTCCAGATGATCTGCAACATGAAGTAACTGCTTCTCTGCATAGCTGGAGGCTCAAGAGGGT
This sequence comes from Formicarius rufipectus, assembly GCA_013399695.1. NCBI lineage: Eukaryota > Metazoa > Chordata > Aves > Passeriformes > Formicariidae > Formicarius > Formicarius rufipectus. The sequence goes on from VXAU01001184.1 coordinate 1,203,293, forward strand.
TGTAACAATATAATGTGAATCTTAAATTATCTTGTTAAGTTTCAGAATAGATGTTTGTGACAGAAGACTGTGATAAAATCAAAATATATGCTGGGGTGTGGTGCTGACTGTATAACCAGGATGTGCTCATCCTTCTTCCCTGGCAAATCCGGTCTTTAGTCTTCAGTTCTGCACTTACTCCTTTTTGAAACCTATTCCAGTGGAAACCAGTGGCAATTCTGGTGGAGACAGCACCATTTAGCAACTTTAGAATTAACAACACCTTTGCCCTTTTAAACTTAGGTCCTTCTGACTTCTGTGGTTGCTACTTGGATACAAGCCATGAGGTGTCTTTGGTGGGTAGGTCAGCAAAAGCATTTAGACAACCAGTGTGGTGTGCTTGGGATGTTTCACTTCAAATCCATTGCAATGTTTCAGCTTCCTGTCTGGACAGATGAATAGAATCTGAAGGACATCAGATGTGTTAGCTCTGATTAAAACTATTACCTCTCATTGTAAATGTTGCCTCTCTAGCTAAGGCAGGGGGGCAGCAGTTTGCAAAGGGACAGCGCCCTTTGCAAGGGCAGAAGCACCTGCAGAGATTCCTCTGAGTGCGGAATTTATCTGTTGTCTTTTGAAAATGGGATAAACCCGTTTCTCTGATTAAAAGCAAAAATGGCAGTCATCCCTATTTCCACAGCAAAGAATAAAACTAGCATAGATGAACTTCGAAGTATAAGTAATTGAGTCTCATGTGGTCAGAGGATCCAGTGTTGACAGGGATTCTCTTGACCCAAGATAAATGACGATGTTCTCACCTAGTGCTAGTGGAGAGCATGTTCTTGTTTGCAAACAGCATAAATCTGCTTTTGATTGTAACATTGCTGGATCACCTCTAAGAAACAGACTGAGCTAATTTTAGGTTATTTGTAATACATCAGTTTAGATCTGTCAGCACACTATGGTAAAATTAAGGATTCCATTGAATTTCATGACAAAACCAAATACAGAAGCTAGAAATCTTAGGTTTCTGAGGAGGAAACTGCATTCAACTTTAATGCTATGTGCTATTAAAAGACTTATTAAAACACTTGCCAGAGCTGCACTGCCTTTAGATACTGTCTGTGAGCAAGCCCACAGTTGTTTGATTGCAGCACACACAGGAACTGTGCTTCTCCTTGTGGGATCAGTTGGTGCCTTTTTGTTTCATTGTGGTTGTTTTGCTGAATGCAAGTAAATTAAATTATGTGAGTGTGACCAGGGCTGTCCTTTGGTCCCAGCAACAGGCCACATTTCCTGTAAATTGTAATGTGCCTGTTTCCTGAGCAGTTTTTCACCACAGTGGACTTCACTAGATGCTTCCTGGCAGTGCCACCAACCATCTCTCCTGTAGCAGCACCACCAGCACTGCAGAGCTGTGACAGCTGCAGGGCCTGCCCACAGCCTCCTCTGCATGGGCATCGTGGTCTGTGCTTTGCCAGCTGAGTCAAAGTGAGCCCCAGGAAGCAGGTGAAGAGGAGCACAGCTGCTGGTTTGCCCCACGTCCCCATGGAGCTAGTGAGGTTTTCTAGTACCATTGCACAAATGGTTTTTTGCTTCTCTGAGTCCTTTGCCATAAAAGGAGGAGGAGAAGAGTTCTTTCCTACTTCCCAGCAAAACTGTGGGTAAAAACAACTGAAGGATTTTGAGTCACTCAGCAACAATGGGTACTGGATAGCATAAAGCAGAGATCACTCTGCTTGTCTTCTGCATTCTCAATTAATTTGTTGTTTTCACAGTTTTTCAAACTTGTCTCATGAACTAAGACTTCCATGATCCTAATAATTACAGTACACACAAAATTTTCACCAAAACCTTTTCAAACAAAAAATGATCTTCTAATCAATGGAAAGTTTTTTCTGCCCCAAATCATCCAAAGATAATTTCTTGGAAAAATCCCATGGGTTTCACTTTCTTTTGGAGTTGTTGGCAGAGAAGCGCCTTTTCACACAACCTATCTGAAACAACATCACCATCTAGTGGAGAATATGATCCAGCACTGATGTGAATTTCTTAATGTAGAAATACACACTGCGTGACTCTGTTGCACAAATGCAGAATATGAAGTCAATTAGATATTAGCTTTGAAAATCAGTGCTTGAAGTTAGCTGACTTCCTTAATGGAGGAGTAAAAGAGTCTTTGAGCCATACTGTACATCAGTAATATCAAAACTGTGGTAAATGCGGGAAATCAATACAAGAATCTCTAGATTAGTTTTAATTCCCTAAGATTTTCAGAAGGAAACTTTGATTTTCACTCTGACAAAGCAGCTAAATCTCTATCTGGAAAAAGATATAACAAAATGAAATTACTCTATATACGCTGTGTAAAAATTAGACCTTGAATTTAGTGAATACAAACGAAACTCAAATTCTCATGTTGGTGTTAATGGAAATCTTGAGGCAGACTCAGCCATGTGGCTTCTGGAAACTTCATTAGGCTCCACCAGCTGTCTTACCCCTGTCCATCCCCTTGCATGCAGGAGGTTTAGTGTGTCTGCTGCCCAACACTGTGCAGCACTTTCATATGTGCAGGACAGTAGCTGATAACCAGTTGGCCAGCAGCAGTGAACAGGGCTGCTGCTTACAGGGCTTTTGTTTTCTTTACCTCCACCCTCCTCTTTCTATGCTTTCTCTCTGATGCTCAGTGTGTGTATTGGGTTTCCCTGCCATGTCCAGTTGTTTCCCCTGCACAGCCTTTGGTATAACAGCCAGTGTTCAGTGGGCTCTCCACAGTGAAGTACAGCGCTCGGTGTGCAGGACACACAGCAACCCTCTTAAATCTGTCTGTTCTCATCTGTGTCACCCCTCACCTACAACACTTTTTTTCCTGATTGCCACATTTACTTCAATATTGTAGCTGAAACCAGTTTGGAGTTCTCAACTTGGCTAGACTGTCAATCCCCTGTGGCCTAAACCCCTCTGATTTAGGCAGAAATTAACTGTTAGGAAAACACACCATCCTCTGGGGACACCAACTTAATACAGCGCTCAAATGCCAAAGTAGAAAGTTTGATAGAAAAATCAAGGTGTTTTAAATTTACCCATGATGAGGGCCACATTTTCACTTGTAGAAGGTGTTTGCCTAGAGCAACATGCACACATGAGAAAAACCATAGTGAGAACTTCGTTCAGCTCCTCTACTCTCCTGCTTGTTCCGAACAGCCACTGGTATCATTAGAAAAACTACATCTTGTGGAAGTTGATATCTGGAGGAGACGGAAGCGTCCTGCACAGCACAGCACGCAGCAGTTGCACAATACTGGATAACAGTGTTTCAGCACCTCCTTTGCTTGGGGTCACAGTAGCTGCTCTGCTTTGGAGATTACAGGCTTAGGTCTTAAACTCCAAGGGTAATAAACACATTAAAAAATAACCCAGCAACAACAAAGGAGCCCCTCCCCCAGAGGCAGTTTGTTATCTGAGGTAGGATCCATCCTGTTTCTGTTGGAATTGATGACTAAATTCCCCCAGGGGATAAATCTGGATCCTTTAATATCAGACATTAAAAGGAAATTGAGACAACAATATCTGCCAAAAGTTTTCTGAGTTTTTTTTTTTTAATCAAATTTCTTCCCTCCCTGATATGAGGCAGCAGGGTATCCTTCACAGTGTTGCTGTTTCTTCTCTTACATAGAAAGAACATGCTAGATCTGAGAGACAGAAGGTCCTTAAAACTTGTAAATAAGGAGATTATTACCACCTGTCCAGGGTACACCTGTATTATAATCAGCCTGATTTTTGTGATGGGTCTGAATATAACAGCTGTTTAATTTTTAAACCTCCTCCAGTAACAGCAATGGCTACATAGCTGGGCTAATTGTCTGAAGTGTTAGAAAATGGGGAAAATGGTGAAACGAATTAAGGCAAGGGAATAAGCTTGGCCTTTTCTTTGTGGAATTTAGAGTATACCTTTTCAGAATTCCATCTAACCTACAGTGAGACTCATAACTGCTTTTTTTTTTCCTTTCAAATTAAGCCAGTTTGGTGTCCAGCAAGAATGTTAGTATCTTAATGTTCAGGGTCTTGGCAAATTAACACAACTGACAACTCCTGAGTTGATTGCTTTTAAATGTTGCTCCTACCTTAAAAAAATTCAACCACAGTCTGGTCTCTCTCCAGTGCCTTGCCTACCTAGTAAGCAGTGGGGACTGGAAACAGGGGAAGCTGGGTGGTCATGATGTATATATATAATTCCAGACTGGAAACTTTATTGTGTCTTACACACTTCCATAGGCAGAAAAGAAATGCAGGTATAGAAGATTTTATCCACCTATGATCTTTTAGAAGATACAAGCTTTCTAACTGGTCTTGACTCTTACAATGGTATGCTGTCTTAAGGAAATCAAATGTTTTGATGCAGTGGAAGTTACACAATTGGAAATGAATAATCTATGCTGTAGTTACAGAATAAACATCTGGATTACAGAAAATGACTGAAAAGGCCTCTGGAGCTGTGGCCATTGTCAGCAAATTGAACATGAGTTCCCAGGGTGGGCTGGAACAAGATCTGATGTCATCTACAAACATGTAACCAGGAGCATACAGAAGACCACCAGTGGACCGTAATGTACATTTTCTGTGCCTGTCTTCCAACAATTATGAAAAAATGAAAGTGGTACAGAAGCCTAAGACATAAATGGTTAACGGCTGAAAAAATGCTTCACACAGCCTACATACTCATTGCATTTCAGTGAAGAGAAGTCTTGATGTTGACCTGAAAACACTCAAAGTGTGTCAGCATGGAATTGTGTAGGCTGATATGAGTGAGCTCTTTCTATACTCCAAGCTTGCTGGGCAACTGCCTGAGTCTGGGACTGCACTGAGCCCAAACTAGTCAATTTGGCTAAGAAGCAGAGGCGTAAGGTATGGGTTCTGGGTAAAATGAACTACCCCACTTGGAAGGCTCAGTATATCTCAGATCATGGACTGCTTTTTTAAAATATGCCTCTAGGGAATTGTGGAGACATGCCTTGAGAACTAACCAAAGCTCACGAACTGAAGGGAGGAGCTAAATTTGAAATCATGCATCAGGAATAGTACATGGTCTAACATACATCCTCCAGTCAGTGACTGAAAAAGTAAGATCCTGAAATGCATGAAAGCTTCCAGACTGCCCATGCCCTTGGTTTTCTTAGTAGTTTCTTAGATGACAGGGCTGGCAGTATCAACTTATTGTCAGAAACCATACTTGGTAATGAAGGCAATCTGAGAAAAAACATAGAATCTTTTAAGAACTCCATTCCCATGGTTGATCTATCTGAACAAAACAAATAAACAAAAATATATTGACTCTATAGGGTCTTCAGTATTTCATTCTTGTTTGACCTCTCCTAGATCACACTGTCATGGAAAGTGGAAGAGTCACCATCTCTTGACACTTCCTGGATCATATGCTGATAGTTTTCCAGAAGATATGCTTCACCAAAATGTGCAGGACTGGAGTCAGCACAGAGCTGGTCCTTCTTGCAGATCTCACAGCTGAAGAAAGTACCTCAGTCCCCAGTGATGTAAGTTTTTCCTCCTGCCTGGTTGGCTCATCAGGACATAGTGGTTAAGTGACAGACAAAGAGTCTGCAGATGTTTTGGCTTTTCTGTGTTGTATGCCTGTCCCATCTGTATATTGCAAGATAGAATAGCTGGTGGGAGGGGATACAGAAGAAGTTTTCAAGGGAAACTATACTAGATCCTTCTCTCTGAGAGAATTTTTAGTCACTACAGGATCTAAACATTCCTGAAATTTGTAGGCCACAGCAGTAAGCAGTTGCATGCTTTTCACTGAGATCTCTCTGGAGGTCAAGCAAAAGGTTTGGGCAAATCCCTGCTGTCAGCTCTTTCCTTCTGAAACTCTCATTTCCTCCTCCTCTCATATACACTCATGTTCCTTTAATCATAAAACTTCCTGCTTCTCTTTTAAGCAAAAGCTGACAGTGGAAGTTTTTTATCTTTTGTTGAGGCATGAGGTTTTTAAAAAGGGGAAACAAGAATTTACTGTACTTGCGACACACACAAATAATAATAATTAGGACAGATCCACTCAAATGTCAAAACTGTGAGCAATTATTGCCCTAATCTGTAACTATTTAATAATGCCTTGTAAACATCACCCCAGTTAGAATGGTAGTCCTTTCTGGAACTGAGATGCTGAAAAAAATGATGAGAGAATTTTAAATTTTTTTTTTTTTAAATGCTAATAATTTTTAATGCCTAAAGATGTTCTGAGGATGGAAGATGCTGTCTATGCCTACCTGATTTAGGTAACAAGATTGACTTATTTTTCCCACCCCACATGGAACTTGGCAACTACCAGAATATGGATAATGGTGTGCTATGGCACCTTTCACACCAACCAGCATATCTAAACTAGCATGCTGTAACATTAAAGTCAGTAGTTATATATGATTCTATCACACTAACCCTAATAAATCCTGCAGGAGTCAAGTGAGCCACCTACAGTTTCTGCAGCTATAATTTCTGTACACACAGGGTGAAACAGCTATATATGTTCTGTCTCACCATCCTTTTTCTTGTTTTCCTGCAAAGGATTAAAGCAATTGCATTAAAGCAATCAGTCTACTCTGTTGATGCAGTTTATCAGTTTAATGCCAAGGTCACAAACTTGACAGTCAAACAAACCCCAAATTAACTTTCGCTTGTTAAAAGTAAGGTAAGGTGGCAGGTATCACCAAAAAATGTTCCCAGCGGGAGCCTTATAATAGACCAGCGTCATCATGGACTGCCTTCGTTTCAGTTCCAGCCAGGTTATATATTGCAAGTGTCTGTGACCGAAAGTGGCTACTTAAATTGTTATTTGATTCATGTTTTTATGTACTGCTGGAACTGAAGCTTATTCTTAGCATGAAGATGTCAGTGCATCCCAGAGATATGTCAGAACCTCTTGGAGGATAATTTTGCATTCAAAAGTCTTGCTTTATTTTCCATTCTAGCAGGAAGCAACCTATTCTGACCAGATGACTGTAATCAGGTCTTACTTGACTTTCTTCATCAGAGAAACCTTATTTGCACTAAACCTTGCCTTTATGAACTCCATCAGGAACCACAATGAAAGTAAAGGTTTTCTGAGGCTTATCCAGATTATTTCACTATGCTCAGATTTGTATTGCCTCTCAGTTTGATGGATGTTTGCACCCACACCTCTTTATGGTATGTCAGACACCCTGCTGCAGGTCTTGAAAATGTCATGGCTTTATCCCGTCTGGCCCTACATACTATCTTCTTAACAGTGCATCTCTTTTCATCTGTAATAAGTGTCTTGGTTTTTAACTTCTCTCAAAGTGAGCATAATGTCTATTAACTTGCTTGACAAGGTTACTGTATAGAAAGCACTTCAAAGAGTCTAGAATTATTCTTTACTTACATACTAATTATATTGTTACTTTGCCAGTTGCAAGGTTCACTGCTCCTCTGTATCTGCCTGCTACCTCAGTTTCTAACCACTGAAACCACTATTTGAGATTTCTTACCAAAAAATATTAAGCACAATTGGTGTATCAGGCTATTAAATACCAAACAACCACATTTCAGGTTTTGTTTGTTTTGCGATCAGATTTTTTGTGATATGCTCTGAGAAAAAACTGCAAGTAATGAACTAGGAAGACATACAGATACCACTAATCCCATCAAGACTCTATGGATTTATGAGCTCGAAATCCCAGTCAGTGGCTGACCCTTCAAGCTACTCAGCTCATCTTAACTAGTACATGGAAGAAATGTTCTAAGTCAACCATTGCCTTGGCAATTCCAAATCTTTGACATTGCAGACATTTCACTATCTACAGAGCCAACATCTTAAACATCAGACGTTGGAAACATGGAAAAAAGGCAGTTTATAGGAGTGTTTTTCATATTTGCTCATTTCGTAACAGTTTGTGAAAAAACCAAAAGTGACAAAACAGAACTTGAAACTTCTTTATAGCAGCTAAATAGTGAACCCCTGCCCCCACTTCAAGAGAAGTAAAAGGAGCCAAATTGTATGAAGACGACTTTTTTCCTGAGAACCTTCTTGATTAGAACAACTTGTAAATAAGTATTGAGAAAGGGAAACTCACTGTCTCATTAGTAACAGAGAAACAGACAGATACAAAGGGTAATTATCATATTCTACTTTTAGCTAGAAAATGAAAAATGTATTTCTATCTCTTTTGTAGACAAGCAGTCTAATGTGAAATGTTAACAAAGGGAGAGGTGTTACAGAAGTGCTAGATAGTGGCAGAAAGAAGTAGGCTTCTGCTTGAGCCTAGGATCAATGGCTGTCATCAGAACATCTTTGTCACTCATTTTATTTCTAATCAAAAGAGAAATGTAATGAAATTCTCCTAAAATCTCTTTGGTTCTGAAATAGTACATAAGAAAAGTCAGGGATGAGGAAGTAGTGAGAAACAAGCTTCTCCAGAACCCCTGTTTTTATCATCTCTGTTCTCTCTGCAAGAGAAGTTTCATCATCTTTCAACATCTATAGCCCCAAAGCTTTTCTAACACCATATAAATATATGAAACAATTAGACAGTAGAAAAAAAATCTATTTATACTAAAGTTTTATACATAATGAAGCACTTAGTGATTTGCTTTGGGTTATGCTGAAAAGGCCTACTTTGAAGCACTGAATTCTTGCAGCCTGTTTGTCTAGATGAAAGGAACATTTTCTGGCAGCTGTATGAGCAAATGAGTACCCAGTGATCCACCTTAATTTAGGTTATGTAAAGTTTGGTGGGTGTAAGCCACACATGTGCCTTCTGAAGGCAATGCCTGGGCTGCACTCCTGATGGCTAGCCTGGCTGCCAGCGTTCTTCTCCCTCCCACGCACCTGCTCTTGTACAAGCTCTGCTGAAGAAAAACTGCTTCACATCACAGGGTGTGACACCATATAAATACCGTGCAATGATCTAAGGTGCCTCAAGCAATCATGGCATTCATCCAGCTGTAGTAAAAATGTATTCTTTTCATTTCAGTTGCTTTTTTAGTGTCACTCACACCAACATTTGGTTTGCAAATATGGTGCATTGTTTGAAATGGGAAAAAATGTGAACATGTATTTTGAAATAGATGGGAGACTAGTGAAGGTCACATTACACAGACTGACCATCATGTTGGAGGTCCCTAAGCAGCAGCTAAGAGAACTAGTTGCTTGTTCAGGAAGAGCAGTGCCATGCAGAGGCATCTAAACAAGCTCTGACCAGCCCAGCACCGGAATCAGAGCAGTGTAGACACATAACCTGAGCTGCACCATGTGGCTGCGTGCTGGGGAGCAGCAAGGGCCGGTGCTGGTGTGAAGAGGACATGAGGCAGGAGCTGAGGGTGACAGGCCTGCAGGCAAGGGAGCCAACTTACTGACAGGGGGCATGCCCCACAATACCCCAAAAAGATGAGCGAGGCAGGCTGACAGTTCAGGTCACCAGCTAAGGCTGACCTCAAGCCGGAAAGCCACACTCACAGGTCAGGATCAACAAGAGTACATGGCCAGATGCAAGTGTGGCTGCAACATAGCTCAGGACCAAGCACAAGAGGCTCAGCTTAAATGCATCTCCTAAAAGATGGTGGCAGGATGACAAGCAGCTAGCTTCTTCCAGCTTTTTGGTGAGTGATTGTGAGGTCAGCAGACAGTGAGGTCCAAAGCTACTGGAGGTCTGAAGTGGCTCCAAAGTAGATGTCTGCATTATCTAATTAAGAAGCCAAATCTCTAGGAGAGAGAGGAATGCATTGAGGGCACTGACACTATCCCACCTGACTCGGCTAAGAAGTGGTAGGCTCTGCCATGTTAATATACCAAGCTGTTTTATTACAGTGGAATTGCAGCACTTGTTGTGCTGGACTTGAAGTAAAAGAATTGGGATTCAATTGCTTGCTCTGCTGCATGGTGGACTAAGATCCCAAAGGAGAAAAAGCACCAGCTATGTTGCCTCCTTTGCTATGCCTAGATTACCATCCTTCATTTAGAGTCCTACCAGCTGCAGTTTGGTAACTTAGTCCTAAGTAATGACAACCCTTATCAGATTATTTTGTTTGAAAAAATATCCCAAGAATATTGACTGGTGATGCTATACTGAAGTCCTTGCTACTCAGTGCTGGCAGTGCATCTCCAGCATACCAAGCAAGAGCTGGTGGGTGCAAGGTACCTGCAGAGGAGCTACCGAGTAAGGACACAACATGTTTTAGTGGGACTGAGAGAGTTTCTCTTGGGAGAGAGGAATAGCTGTCAGTAAAGGACAAGGTTCCAGTTGTTGTGTTTCCCATTTCATATTGTTTCAGTAGAGCATTGCCTGATATACTCAGTACATATTACAGGCCTTCTGAAGCTATCTATGAGGCAACCAGTAAGATAGTTTGACGTGAGGTTTGGATTTCAGCAACCGGTGAGAAACTGAAATATTTAGTGCAAGTCATTACACTTCTTTGTGACTCAATTCTCACTCTGAACAAGGGAATTTGTGCCTTTATAAAAGCACTTTGACCTTCCCATGATAGGAACTGTATCATCACTCTCAGACTCTGTATTAAGTAATGATCTCTGGAAATAGACAACAGGGCAAGATACAGAAGTACATTAAACAGCCAGAAGCACAGGGAGTCACAGGTACCTACCACAAGCCACCACTTGCACTGGTTTGAAGAAAACCAAACCAGAACCAAGCGACCACAGCACATCTGATCAGGTCCACCAGCAATGCAGTGCTGTTCACTGCTATGGTATCAGAGGAGCTGCCTTTTTCTTGTTACACAACATTAGTTCTTTCCACATTTCAGGCTAACCTCTCTGGACTGCTGCATCCATGTCATTCACTAGCACGCTCACACTGCACCCCTTGCTGCCTTTGCCATGTGCCTTTGGAAGCCCAGGTTGCATATACCAGTGAACTCCTTCCTTCCTTCTTCACTGCTTTTTCTTTTCTTCAAAGACTAAGCATTAATGCTGGGGACTGTTATCTGCAAAAGTGATATGGAAAAAATGCTGATTATTTAAGTTTCAATCTTCCAGGAGTGGTTCATTTGCGCTTTCTGCTGAGGTATCCAGTGTATGGATTTGAAGGCTTTCTTTTTTAAAAAATATTGTCTGAATCAGAAATTACAGTTCAAACGGAAGATGGTATGTGATGACAATTCCTGGTACTCAGACAATAGGAAATCTAATTTTACACATTATTAAGGATGCTTAGCTATAGTATAGTTGAGAGTATCAAGTTACTGGGACTAGCTCTGGGCTCTATCACTTCTTTTCCCTTCTTCTGGAGGAAAAAGCCCCAAGCTTTTCTAAAATTGGGAACTGGGTAAGTGATATTACCTGCCTCCAATACCAAGTCCAAAGCCTTTTATTGAGAATTTCTGTAATCCCAGAAGTGCACTTAGATGAGAACCAGAGTCTCTGTCCTCAGAATGCACAAATGCGATAAATAGATTACATTTTACGTTTTTTGTGACTATATAGAAGCAACTGTTCCACTGTACCAGGGTGTTGAATTGTCTGTGGGTACAAATGAATTTTTTATCTGTACATATGAAAATTAATAACCACTGTAGATGGTACCACACTTTTAGGGAAAGTTTTATCTTACACAATTCTGAACTGTCACCCCACTAATTGTGCTTTTGTTTTTAAATGTCAAAAAATGTACAGACATAGATGTAGGCATAGATTATTTTTTTTATTGCTTTTGTTAAGAAGTCAGTGTATGAATTATGGCACTATGCTGTAAAAATGAAACATTACTGAGTACTCTAACAGTATGAGGTCCATTATGACAAGATTTTAAACATGAAGCATGAGCTTCACTAAGGAGTTCCAAATAATAAAACAAGCATAAGAATGAAGTGGATTAGTAATAACTGATTTATGTGGAATTCTAATACTAAGTGCAAACAAAATGGATTTGCAAGAACCAAACATATAAAAATCATGTCCTGGGACAATCTCCACCGTAACAAAACACCGATGCCTATTAAACTCTGTGCATAGAGACTGAACAAAACTATGGCTCTATTCTTACTTCTGAAGCAAACCCAAACAACTGGGTATTCATGGATATTACTGCACAGTGGTGCTTTAACTGGCTTACCTACTACTTTCATTGTATTAAGGAAAGTGAGAATTATTTTTTTATGTAAATAATCTTACTTGAAAGATGCATTGCAAAAAAGAATAGTGTTCCAATCAGAACTTCAATACCCTTTATAAAACAGTTTGAGCATATGTGGCACAGCATGAAGCTCTTGAAATGTCTTCATTTCTTCGGACAAAATCTTAAAGAACATTTCTTAGAGGATGGGTGAGCACAGAGAACCAAATAAATGGAAAAAAATGGCATTGGGCAGTAGTTTCCCTTCAAAAAAGATGTCTTACATCACACAGCAGATCAGAAATAAATAAGATGAAACATGAAGAGTCTAATATAAATCCTCAGATGATACTACAAGAGTCACAGGCTTTGCCAAATCAATGTCAGTATATTTTGTTAAGGATAATGCAGTTACTATATACAGTGTGTTTATCAGATAACGCCAACCAACAGAACACTAAATTAATGGTTGTTAAACAAAAAATATACTAAACCAACATACTTATAAAAACAGATGGCAACCCCTCAGTTATGCATAGTTACATATGATAAAAGTCCAGCTCCCTAGAGTCCAATGGATTGATGCCTTCAAGCATAAGGAGGAAGTTTTCTGCAGCACAAACAACATAATTAACAGAACTCAGTCAAGATGTAGGGGAGTTACACTGACAAAAATCTCAAGTCCAATCACAAAACACTCTGTAAATGTTTCCACTGCATAGCTGCAATGGGGCAGTCATCCATTCACAGGTTTTATACTGCCATATTTCTTCAAAGGACCTTCTAAAGAATATGCTATATAACACGGTCGTGATCCAGACACAAACAAAAAAATGTGACAAAACCAAAGCACTTAGGTTTAGAAGCACTTATTGAAGAATCCGTAACATATTTACAGTGTATTGTGTTTGACTGTAAACTATTAAGTTTCTCCTGCTTATTATTTCTTATGTGGCATCTTACTCTTCATAGTATTTCTACATACTATGAAGAAAAGAGTCTTCTCCCCAGGAAACCACTTTCTCTGATATGGGAAGCCACCATGCCCATACCTTGCTCTGTTACAATGAACATGTACAATGTACAATGAACATGACAAAAACAAATCCCCACGGATCATGACAAAAAGACTCTGTTCTTCCCTTTGTTTCTTGCTCAACTTCTCTGCTCCATTACATCTGTGCATGTCAGTCAGCATCCATATGCTCTTGTCTAGTGAGTGGAGGCTTCCCATCTGTACCGCCGATCTTTTTTTGCATCTCTTCCACTGCTTTCAGCAAAGTTGCTCGCTCCTGCTCAAGACTGAGAATGGACTGCTTTAGTTTGCCTTCATTGGTCAATAAAAGCTCTACTGTAGCTTCAAGGTTTTGGATTTTCCCATTAGCCACCTTTCAAAGTAAAAACATAGGAGGAGGGGGAGGAAGGATGGGACAGGGGGAAAAAAAGCAAATTCATTAATGACCAAAAGCATCTTTAAACTATTTTTGGAGATACATGAATACATATAAAATACTTTAGGAATTACAAAAAATTACAAAGATAAATGCAAGTATCAATGTTATTAAATCTATGCACTTTAGACTACAACTATGATTTTGCCTGTAACAAGAAACTTTCCTCTCTCAACTTGATTGCTTTGGTTAGTTCACAATTAAACTCAGAATATAATGTAATGAAATTAGAAATTTATCCAATCTGCAAATTTTATACCAAAGAACTGCAGGTTAAGATAAGCTTCTGTATGGGTCAGTTGGGAGACATTTTTGGCCAGTCACATTTGCTGCTTTTCAAAGCAAAGACAACTCAGCCTGTAAGCTGCATCCTGCTGGGAAAATAAAGTATGAGATAGCTCAAACTCATCACGTGAGATCTGTAGCAGAGGTACTTGGACAACAGCATATATCTGTTTAGAAGTTTCAGCACTGGATAACATTTGGAGACTAATGTCCTGTTACAAAGCAGCCAGAAAGCTGATTTCTTGCACAGAGAAGCAAAGAATAACCCCTATAGAGAAGAGGTGTACTGCCTCTGAAAAAGTTGCAGACTGAACATGCATTGAGCATATATTAGAAAATATTATTTCACATATTGTTTAAACAATCTGGATAACAGTTTAAAAATTGTAATAAAAAGTATATCTTTATAGAGAATGTATCCTATCTCCAGTGTATCTCTAAATTGTGACTCTGGAATCAGTTTTTCCATTCCCACTGCTGTAAAATAAAGCAGTGACTGAAAATGTAAAAATTAAGTTGAAAAAGCACTTGATCTCTTTTTAGTTATCTTCTACAGCTATGATTTTAGTTGCAAGAGAAGAGACAGTGGGATGAATCAACTTTTCACTAACTGCAATCATATGATCTATCCATCTCCTTCTCATAATTTCTTCTGCACTTAAACTTTAAGGGTTAAACTGAATAAAACTTGAAAGTTGCTACACTTTAAAGTCACTAGACCAAACACCAATACCTCTTGTGATGTGGTGTAGAATGGTTTCTTTTGAAAGGGTGTATGACTAGAATGTTAATTAAATACAAAATATAAATTGTACCTGCAGTTCTTCCAGGAGATCAAAGTTTTGTTTGCGTAAGCTACTGTTTGCCTTTTCTAATTTATCCAGTCTCTGATTGTCATTTAAAGATGAATCTATAAGCTCATCCTGAAGCACATGATATTCAACTTCATAAGCTTGCAACTGTTTGGCAATATCCATTTCAAACACCTGTTGTATATAAAAATATTATTAGGGGCTGTGCAGAACAAAACCATAGGTGTTTCTATGCTTTAAAATCTATGGATCTTGATCTAGACTTAGATATCTAATCACTGCATACAAGAAAAAACCCCCATAACTTTTTGGCATTCACATTTCCTATTCTGGAAATGACAAGACTGAGGCAGTAGAGTGCAATACATTGGCATTGGATCTACTTAAAAACTTTGCTACTGATTTGCTGTCTGACTTCAGCAAAACTACTTACACTAAAGTTTTCAAGAAGTGTAGATTTTGTAGGGTATTCCCCTTTTCAAATGTAATGCATCTCAGTTTTCATAAACCCTCCTAGACATACATGAAATTACTTGTCACTTTAGAAAAAGTGTGGCCCAAACCCATGTGCCTAGGTACAAGCCTAAGGCTAATTAGAATAAAATCTTTAAATGAAAACTTTGCTAGCTTTATTTATGATTCTACAGTACCTTCAGATACTGAAAAAAAAAATCTACCCTTACACTAGTACGTTTAGTGGAAACATGTGGCATCAAAGGAGATTTCTGCTATTAACTGCAAATCACTGAAATGAATGCTCAATCTTCTACATGAATATTAAGAAAAATTTTTATTTTAAAAGCAGATAAATAAATTGACATGCAGAGTGACCAAAAGAAAAAAAAAACACCCTACTATTGTATTTTCCTTTTTCTAGGTTTTGGCAAGCATCTCCCTTCAAAGAATTCATAATTATGACTCCAATGTCCTTGAAGTATTTATCTCCTCTAAAAACAGTGAAGAAGGTGTTAAATTACAAGGACAAGTGTGTCAATCACAGAACACAGAAGAAATAAAAGTTGATTTAGATATACATCTGAAAAACAGTCCAAGAAGACAAGTTCAGGAGCTGTTCTTTATTTTTAAAATTCTTGTACTTTATTCTTTTTGGAAATGAGTCAAATGTCAAATCCTATCTTAAATATGTGTTGAAATAATGATTTCCTATTTAATTTATCTGCTCTGTCTATAAAACTTTAACTGTTGGTTATGAAATGTTTGTCACATGTTACATGTGCTATAAAAAATTATCTCATATAACAGCAGAAACATATATCCTGAGCATCTAAATATAATATATTTTAATTTAATTTCGATTATACATGTGGAACTTTCATTTTCTGTAGATCTGAGCATCTCTGGAGAAGACATCCTGTTGAAATTTCAATAAAAAAAGCAATTCAGCAGGGCAGAATGCTAGTTCCTCTTATGCTATCTGCCTCTACTAGCCTCCTGTGCTCCTGAGGAGGGAGGGAAACCCCTGCTGTCATAACCAGAGTATCAAATCTGAAAGGGGGGAAACATGAAGCAAATCAAAAGTTTGACTTGAAATCTACCTAACTGAAGGCATGTTAAGGCATGTAAAACCAAAGGCCATGCTACAGAAGGCATGAGAAGCATGGGGATTAGCCCAGGAGCTGTGTATGGACTGCAGGGCTGGTCAAACAGCTGCTCTCTGTAAAGTCATCCCTGATCAAAGTAGGGGAACTGCTCTCCCTTCAACTCACTTTTACCTACCCACTTTAAATTTAGAGCAGTCCTGGCTGCCTAACAGAGCATCTCTTCTTCCTAGTTAAAGCACACAGTTTCCTGCAGGTCACCTAAGCATTGCAAATCTTTCAGCCTGGTAGGTCACATACAACCCCATGAGGCCACTGGACATCGCTTGCTTTCCTTCCCCTCGCAGAGGCTTTCCAGTTTCCCTTTCTTCCTTTGGTAGTAAGCACTAGGACCAATTCTTCTGATCCTAATGTGAGAACATGTCTCCTGGAAGCTTTGCTGCCCAGGCTCAGAAGGGAGCCCCTCACAAGCCTCCTGCAGTGACTGCACTGCTGTCTGCTTTCTCTGTAAAGCCACAGGCTTTGATCTCTGGCAGCCCTTGGTGAATTGTAGGCATCTGCAGTTCTGCACAGCATAGCCCCTATGTTTTGGACCACAGAAGGCCTTCAGAAAAACAGGCTAAAGCCCATCTTCTATTTGCCTGCTGCAGTTCACATGTCAAGTGTGACAACATTTAGGGTTTTTAAACAAGCAAGCCTTAACTGCAATAATTTGTGATTTTTTTCCAAATTCCATAGTTACTGTCTGGAGTATTTTGCTAGCTTAGCAATATTGCATTGTTTTCCTTCTCTGCCATTTAAAAAAAACTGTATCAAGGATTCCTGGTTTTTGCTGTCTAGAGTCACTGCTCACTGCAAGAGCCTGAACTGCCCCTGGCGGAATTACAAAGGTGCTGTTCTTACATACTGAACCAGCACCATAAAAGCCAGTATAGACAAAGGGAACCTTCTAATTTCACTAAGTAAACTTGACATTTATAAGGCTCTTGCAAATCAATTTTTCCTTCTGAAATAAGACTTGGAGAACAAGATTCTTTGGTGAAAAAAAAATTAAACTAATTTTCATTAAAGGTTTCATAAGTGACCATAACCAACATGTAGCCATAGAAATACAAAGCTAATATACAAGTCATCTGCTGCCAAAAGTTTTCAACACCTTCAGAACTACAATAACAGAATTCTCAGCTAGAAGGAGCACAGTGTGGTGGTTTTCTGTCAAGCACTTGTTAAAAAGAGCATTCCTTTGCATAGCTCTCATATGTTCAGAATATTTCATACCTGACTAATGGTCTTTTCCATCTGTACCAAACCCAAGTTGGGGAGAGTGCTTTTAATAAAATCAACAATAGTTTCTAGGTTCTCATGCTGCAGAATCAAGGGCTTGTGACTTCCCAAAAGGCTTAGAGCCACTTTAAATATAGCCTCTGATCCTTGAAGAAAGAGCATATCTGCGAAAATAAAGAAAAAAAAGATTATGTCAAGCAAACACATCTTTTGAAAAGAATATTAAAACTGTAAAATATCCAAGGACAACAACTTCTCATAGGAGTGATCTGGATGTTAGATAGACTGTGCCAGACGTGTGCTTTGGGCTACATCTTTAGAAGTTTTATGGTATCAAGATTATATTACTGCAAATAGCACACTTGACTAATACAATCACTTACTAATTTGTTCAGTTAGTTTCCACCACAAAAAAAGAAAAACAATTCAAATTTAAGCTAAGTACACAATAGACCAGGTAGTCAAGTTTGTCAATGTTGCCACTTTTTGAGCATGTAATAATTTAGTGGGCTTTTTCAATGTTCATGGGAACACAAATTTGAATAGAAATGTCCTTTAAAAATCCTAATACAACAGGCAAAACCTACATCTGAAGACACAACTGAAGATCTGAAATTCTGTTCTTTTCTCATTTGGTGGAGAAAGCCACAAAACCTCAGATAACACAACACTGAGCACCTGAGACTAAATGCACACTTTTCAGCAGCATCAAGTCTTATACGTGTTTATTTTTAGAATGTGTCTCAACCACTTCTGTTAATATTCTAGTAACTACATTAATAAGTAGCCTGAAATCTTAGTAATACAGCTTAAGTGTAAATATTCCAGGAGGCCCTGCAATGACAGCGCCTGGCATACATTCAAACACACTGAAATCACAGTATATAGTGACCTTTCAATGCAACATCCTTTCTTTCCTTGTTCTTTACAAAGTGCCTATGTATTTAGAGAGTAAATAAATAGAAGCCTGCAATGACAGCATCAGACAAAAAACCCATCTTCACAAAACCAGTCTGTATAAACAACATTGACCTCCATTTGACTTTCCTGCTTCTGTAACTCAGAATGTGCTCCTGGGTTTATTGAGGGACTCGCTACAGGCAGCATCGTCTAAAATATGAAACGATACTGATGGAGGTGAAAAAGGAGATTATTTAAAAAAAAAAAAAAAAAAGGAGAACCCCTCCCCACCCACACACACGCACAGAGTAAGGGAAACAACTACTAGCAAAACTACACGTATTTCTTATGTAGTGAAGAACCTATGAAAACGGTGGCTGCCTTTCTTAGTAAATGCAAATTCTCTTTCCAAATTTGTATCATGATGAAATTCCCCCCTTGCACTCTTTTGCTTGTAATGTTGAAGCCATAACTCATTTCACTCTCTTTCCCTCCAAGAAAGAGAAGCAAAAGTAATAACTAACCATAAATCTTGCACTTTGCCACTGTTTATTCTAAAAGTAGTGTAATATTTTTCAACTCCATGCTGACTTGAATGTGAACTCCAAATGCAGGGATGATTAAAAAGTGGTAACAGAGCAGGCACCTGCCTCAGTTCTCTATTGAAACTCAAAACTATGGGAAAATGGTTCATAGGGAAAGCTCTATATTAGGACAGGGAATGCTGAAGAACAGCTAGGAAACAAAAAGTGAAAAAAAACAGCTGAAAATAATGTGTATTTATGATTCAGCACCTGCCCCATAATGATATGCAGATTAACTCAAGGTGACCTAAAAGTTGTTAATGAATGTCTGTATGAGCTGAGCTGCTAATACATGGCTGAAATACCTCTCTCATTTAAACTAGTAAGTACTTAACAAAGACCTGTTTGTTAACCACTCCCCACACTTCCTGTTCAGTGGGCTCCCTGCCAACAACAATACAGTGAAGGCACCCACATTAATGTCAGCATGAGTGGCAGCCTACAGGATTAAAAAAAAAAAAGTTTTATCTACAATCTTGAAATAAAATAAATACTATTCTATCAAGCCTCCTCTACCAATAAGTAAGCAGGGGTACTAAGGAACCCATCTTTCTTAACACTATATTCATCAGTTCCTGCTGAGAAGTGTTGAAAGTTTTGACAGATAATTAAAAAAGTTTAAAGGAGTTTTGCTACTTAACTCATAAAGCAGTCTAACCCACTTCTTGTACATATTGCCTGTAAGATGCCTGCAAAAAGCACGTTCTTTGGAAATCTAAGGGAAGTGGTCTGTAAAAACTGTATTATTAAATAGCAGGGGGCTAGCTTCAAATACCAGGGGTTCAGAGATACCATGCTAGAAAGGCAGTGCAATCTTACAGTCTTAGTAACCTATAAATTAGTTATTCAGCATCAACATTCTTTCATCCCAAGGGTCTAATAAGTGAGCAATGAAAATGTATGTTATGTTCTGCAAAAGTGTATGAACACATAGGTCAGAAACAATTGTATCCTAACTTGCCGTGCCGCTAATGACAACCAGTAGCAAAGTGACAGCTCTAGCCTTTTTTAGGTTTCAAGTTATGTTTCAGAGTCTTTAGTATGGGTGAAGATGAGATTTTATTTTCTAACGTAAGACAATGTCCAATATTCTCAACCTACATAGCTCCAGTAATCACTGTTTTAAGGAAATTACTAAATACTTTGAAACATTAAAAACTGCAAGGGCTGGTCATGTTGAACTTTCCCTCAAAAAAACATCTGAGGTTTTTAAGAGGCAACAGTTTCCATGACACATACTTTTCTCTTCTTGATCTAAAATGTGTGATGATCATGTATCTATGCCTTCTATTCTAATGCAAACTCCTTGTTTTCTAAAGCCCTACAATCCTCCAATGACTAATACTAATCTGTGTATTAAGGCAGAAATCCAAATATATTGAATACACAAGGCATTTTTATAACCTCACTGCATTCAGTTGTCCAATTCAAAGACTCTTCTTACCATGTACAATACTATGAATGATTAAGAATAATTGAAAGATGAACTGATTATAAACTCAGTGTATAACACTCACATACAGCACGTCATTTAATTCCTACAGATTATTACTGTCAGCTAGATACTTTTTGATGTACATTAGCTGGCTTTGAACTCTTCCAGGAAAAAAAATTACGCTGCTTTCCCTGGAGTTCACATGCTAATCATAGGACATGTAATTCTACTCAGGTATAAACACCATTCTTTTCACTATGAGTTTTTTTTAGCACTTTTAGCATGCCCTTAACAGAAACAGGACAGGATTCTTGTTGATTCTTCTTGGGCTCTATATTCATTATTTGTGGTAGGTAAGACTGCTTTTCTTAAGAAAGTTTCAATATGAATACCCTAATAAATAAGTTCTTCATTGCATCTCTTAAATAAGGCTGATTAAGGAAAATGAAAACAGCTTCTCTTTAGACAAGAAGAATTGGTGAGAAAGCTCCAATCCACCCTGCTCATCATGGACAATCCAGTACTATATAATGAAGCTGAAAAACAACTGAAAAGGAAATCAAGCATCTTCTCAAATAACAGTCTATGAAATATACATCCATAAGGTAGCATCACGGTAAGTTCTTAGTGGGAATTTAATTCAAAAAGAGAACTTCTACAGATTCTGAAAACAGGTAACAGAAGTGACTTTAGATTCTAAACACCATACGCTTCTAAACATTTTTGGAAAGTGAGATAATCAGTCTAAAGTTGTAAGGATAAGAAACACTAGTTTAAAGGTCTTATATTTCTGAAGAGTAAGTCATTAAACTGCAAGAGCCATATCTGTGTGTGTTTTAAAACATAACTCTAAAATTTTTTTTCTGCTGACACTGGTGAACACAATGATAATGGAGTAAATGCATTTATTTCTCAGATGATGCCTTTGTCACATCTCCTTTCAGCTTGAAAGTAACGAATTGTTGATGTTGAATTGCCATTTGTCAACACAGTATCTGCCTTCATGGCATCAAATTTTCCATCCTCTCTACAAGTGGTTACAGGGTGGGAAAACCTAACAATGAGGATGAAAAGACAAGACAGGCACTGTCATTTGTTCTCCTTCTCTCTCCCAGTTTTACTGAAACATTGCACACTCCATAGGATAACCTCTTTTGCCTTCCTTCTATTCACAGTAAGCAAAATAGGTCTCCTGGGTGTCTGAAACAGGCTGGATAATAATGTTATTCCTAATAACAAGATTCCCAATACAAGACTTCAAAAAGAACAGATAGAAGTTTTATGAAGAATTACCAAACACTCTGGATACAAATCCAAGGGGAAACTGGGAGGCAAACATGGTGAGAAACCAAGGAGCAGCATAGAGACTGGGGCCAATCTCATGTTCCTCTAGGTGGTTATAGAGGTCTCGATGGTAGTCATGAAGAAGTCGAGACAGTTGGTACATCTGGATCTACATGGAATAACAACAAAGACTAAAGCATGTTTTAACACACTCACAGCAGCAAAGTCCATGCTTCATACTTATTAAAAACAAAGAAAGACATTTGTCAATTGATGTTTGGACAACATTGTGTGAAGACAAGAAATACTCAGAAGCTACCTAAAAGACACATGATGAGTCACTGGTGAGCCTATGAGAGGCTCATTTGCAGAGTTATTTGAACCTCATACAACACAACAGAATTCTTTTTATTTATGGTTTCCACAGTGTCCCCCAAAGTCTTTTGATTTGAAACTAATGCATTTAAGGTGATGTATTCTTTTCCCAGTTTATCCTTCCCTATTTTTGAGAACTCAATTTAACTTCAAGTAAAGGTTTTGACAATGCTATCTATACTGCATTATTATGATTTAACATAAACATCTTTTACTCAAAAAAAAAAAGCAATCATACCTGTAAAATTGTCATATCAGGACGATACTGTTTTCTCAGGCCCATGTCAAACATGAGAAATTTTAGCATTTTAAAAGCATCTTCTTCACTCATATGAAGTAGTAGAACTCCTGCTACAAAACTAAGACCCTGGCAATATCCTACTTCCTGGTCCAGAAGTGAATAAGCCTTCAATATATTGTAGAGTGACAGCTGCCCAGCTCCCAGCTGTGCTGAGAAGTACGGATGTGTTGGAAACGTGCGCCCTGTGAACACAGCTTAAGTTAGCAACTTCAAATAAAAAATAAACAACAAACCCCTCAAAATGTTGCCGTGTTATCAAATGAAACAATCTTTTAAATTGTCAGGGGAATGGCAGCAATCTCTTGTTTGGAAAAGCTGAATACCTGGTTCTTAAGTTTGGCCCTGATGAGTTTGTTAGAGAGGGCTTATAGGGCCTGGTTGCCTGGGAGCCTTGATTCAGTGGCTTGATGAGTCATCCAGTTCTTCTTTCTTGATTAATAAGTGTCAGCTTTTAAACAACTTTTAGGACCCAAGCATTGACTTAGAACACCTGAGCTATCTGATGAGGTGGGGAATCCTTCCCTTTCTCTTCTTGTCTTTTTCCTGTAAATGTGTCCATTTTCGTGTCCCTCCTTGCCTTGTCCCTCCCAGTCTTATGGATCCTTCCTACTTTCCTGCACCATGAAGCTCAGGCTCTTCCATGGGCTAATTCAGCTCACTAACATGGCAGAAAAATCCCCTTTTGCATGGGGTTAGTTGTTCTGCCCATGAGCACCAACACAAGTGACAATTGCTAGAGTGGAAGTTAGATGTCAGAGCAAAATTTTCTCATGGCAGCAATGGGCTTTGGTTCTACCCCTCACATCTCTATAAATCCCAGCCTAAGGCAAATGCCTGGTTTATCTGTAAACTTTCATACTGTGCTTGATGTCCTTAAGTCAAACCAATCTAACTAGGTAACTTACAGAATCAGTTTGGCCCAGAATATTTACTCTGAGTAAAAACTCAAATTGTCTTTGTTTTTTCTGCATTTACAATATCAAGAATTGTGTGCTATGACATGCTATGAAATACAGAAAATTCCATCTATCATTATAAACCCCTTTTTTTAATTTTAAGGGTGGCCAGACATTGGCAGAGGCTGCCCAGAAAGGTTGTGGAGTCTCCATCTATAGGCATACTCAAAGTCTGAGGAAACAGGGCAGCCTAAGGAGACCTTGCTTTGAGCAGGGGGTCTGGAGTAGATGATCTCAAGAGCTCACTTCCAATCTCTACCACTCCATGATTCTGTTAGCAAAGACATTCAGGATTTCACCTTCACAGGCTTTTGGAAAAACTTTTCCAAAAGGGAATTTTTCACTTTTAGAAAAAAAACAAACCCTCCACCTATCAGAATTCCTCTGTGACATATCTCAACAGAGAAGAAATTTTAATACCTCTTTTGTTCTAGTATTAAGTGGAGCTTGTTTTTTGTTTGCCCACTTATTAAATATCACCCCACCCTTTAGCTTCTGGAATGCTCCTGTGCTGACAGGTAACATCAGAACTCCTGTTTCATGAAGACAAAGCCCGAGGCAGAGTCCTTCTGCCATCTGGTAGCTGCTCTAGCCTGTCACATGGGACATGGCATTCAGCTCCAAGTAGGTCTGCCTGGCCAAGGTGTCACAGTTGAATGTTTTAGAAGAAATATTTCTAGCTTTAAAACAAGAAGGAGCTTGTGTTCCTTTGCTTGAATGACAAGTTACTACAGCACAGTCTAAAGGCAGACCTGCACTGCCCCACTCATGTAGCAAGGCTCCTTTCATATAAGTCATGAAGAAGTTATAAGCTGAGCAAGAATAAAAACATGAAGAAATCCTAAAAACCAATAAATGGAGGAGGAAAGGACTGATTTTTTTCTGAGTGCCCTGGTGTTGACTTAACTAAGGATTTTATCTTTTATTTTGGAGGAAAGACCTCCATCCTTGCTGAAAAGAGACTCTAAATAACTGTAGTACCAACCAGACTCCAGAATGAGAAACTATCCACTACTTTATGTTTTTAAATGTAATAAAACAAAACATAATTTTCTACTGTGTTCAGCAAATACCCAATGATGGATGGTTTCATATACTGATAGTATCTAGAAGTCAGTTTACCCCACCTTACTGAGAGCAGAAATCATTTACTGAACATGACTTCAGGACCTGGAACTCCCAGTGACTGCAGTGGTTGTGCAGGTGGGCTCACAAAATAAATACATATAAAACTCTGCAGGGAATTGTGGCTTTTTTCCCAGTCCATGTAATGAAATAGCACCATGACATATAAACTGGGCCAGGAAAGCAGATGTACCTTACCTCTGCATCCCTGTGCACAGTGCTGGAATCATTCTCAGAAGGCACTATTTACAGCTCAAAAGGCATCAGTTAAGTATGAACAACAGTATTACAACTTTGGCTCATACAGTGCGTTAGCAAGACCTGTTTAGCCTAATTTGTGAGAACTTTTAAAACATTGCAACCATACACTGCAAGAACAAAGGTTTTTATTTCAAGGTAGAAGTGCATGCTTTCTAAAGGATTCTTAAAGATTTAAGAGAAAATGCTTCTGATAGCCTGAAGGAACACAAGTCAGAACACGCAAATTCCTTCTAGCTGCCCATGTAGTTATGCTGTCTGCTGAAGCACAGCTCTGTTTCAACTAGGCAGTTCTCAGTTTCTTAATTTCATCTTGATGTAATGACAGGGCTCAATCCTTCTCTCAGCTAATGTCAAATAGCACCCTAACAGATACATTTGCATGAAAACCACCATGAAGTTACCAATTTGCCAACACATGCAGTCATTTGTTTCTACAAGAAGAGCACACGGCTAAGATAGGAAAGTATTTGTGTGCACAACCAGACAGAAAATATGAACAACTTGCTGAACCTGTAAGCCACAGATTGCTGTGTGAGACAACCAAGCTCAGGCTGACCGTGCTCCCTACTGTCCAGGAGTCATTCCACCCTCCTCCCCTCTGCTGAAGGTGTTCAGTTCACCAACCCAGCACAGAACTGTTCACCTCTTACTGAACAGTTAAGTGACAGAATCCCAGCCTTCAGTGGCAGGGCTCCCAACACCAGGTAAGCTGGACCAATAGGTACTTGCTAGCAAATGATCTTTGATTACATGTAAATGTCTCTCTCAAAACCCAAAGATTCCATCTGGCACTGTTCGACCCAGGAATTCCTGGAACTGAAAAGTGTGAAGGGAACAATTTACCTATGTTACAACTGCCTATTCTCAGCTGGCATTAAGGCTCCTTGGAGTGTTACTTTCCCATTGCCAAGTTGAAACCTGGCAAGTCTGTCAAGCAGGGGAAAGTGAAGGTGACAGCGACCAGCATCCCTTCCACCTCAGTTCCTGCAGAAACACACCTGTTTTGTCAGATTCATGTTTTCTATGCACCGCCTTGACATTTTGACTCACTTTACCAAATGTTGCAAATAAGGAGAAAATGCTCTCTTTACTATATAAATCTTATGTCGCCATCTAAGATTGACAAATCTTCTCACCTTTCCAGTACCCACTGAGAACAGCCTGAAGATTGACTTTTTAACAAATGGGTGCACCCAGACAGCTCTGGGTATAGGTGATCCCTCAACAGGCAAGAAAGGGAGTGGAGTCATTTGCAATGAAAAATGCTCAGATACTGTTTGAGTAGTTATAAAGAGTACAATTATGATGGGGAAACTCTGTACTACTGCTTTACAGAAAAAAAAGGCAGAAGAAAATAATGCAGTAAGTATTAATCATTCAGATCAGACCAAGTACAGCTTTTCCCATAACTTTTTTATCATTCTGTCATGTGCCATTTGGCTACTTGCAAAGCATAACTTCCCCTGATGGAGTTTTTCATGGCAAATTCATTTAATCAAACTTAGTGATTATGGACTTGTTAAATTGCTTCTCACATCTCCTCAGACCCAAACCACAAACAGTTCTAACGTGATCTGAAGACATTATTTATTTTTAGTCTTTATTAGGGAAGAGCATAATGAACACTGAGTTTAGTGTGGGATTATCTCACACACAAGAACTGGTATCTTCTTAGAAAAACATCAGCTCCTGGTTTCTCACTTATACCAGATGAAAAGCAGTTCTTATCAACAACCTATTCTTAAATGGTGAAAGTCTTTTTGTGTGTTACCTTCTTTTATTTAAAGATTTTCCAGAGATCACAAAGCCCTTGTTTTAATTTCAGACCATTACAGTACTTACCTAGGTCAATAAGTATTGCATGCTGTTGTGAAGTTAGTTGTTTTAGGAGTTCTTTATAAGGTGTGTCCTTCGGTTGTTGTTTACTTGGAAACTGATGTTTAAGATGATATTGCTCAGCTAGAAACTTCCATATCTCCCCACGGTGGTGACGGGGTACTCCTGAGGGAAGCAAGTAATTAAACTGGCAATTTGTACTCCTACTGAGGGTTCAGCTGAAGTTGAGCTAACAGGATCAAGGAACTGAAGATACATATCTGCTAGACAGGCAAGCAGATCCCTATCTGCTACCTCCAGTGAACCATAGAAGCAGATCAAACTACAGTGCTTACACTTCCTCAACCAATAAAAGACATCAGCACCTTAACAGGAGAGATTTAAGACAGAAAACATGGTGAACTGCCTAAATCTGAGAAGTATTAGAAGAGGCATCCAGAATTGCAATACTTGTACCTGAAAAATGATATGCTATTCTTCCATGTTAAATACACAATAAAGAATTGCAATAGAACTAACTCATTTTTCACTAATACATCACTGACTGTTGTTAAGAGTAAGCTTTAGGAAGGGGGGATGCACACATACCAAAACTGTAAACAGGTATAAATGAGATGTGATCTAGAGTCTATAACACAAGGCAGATAATTGGATAGTAAGTATTGTATTTCTAGTTCTGCTATTGGTTTGCTCAAAAACTGATACACATAAAGATGTATTAAAGCTTGAATTTACTTTTCTACAAAAAGGGGTGAGGCTACATAACTTTCACACAGGTAATGACAGCCTTCATTTTTATCTATATGTAAAGCTCTGAGAGTATAATTAATCCAGCACAAGACCGGCACTATTAAATAATGTACACAAGAAATCAGTATTGTTCTTTGGGTATGTATTCTGTCTAATCCATGATGTACTGAAAACAGATATTGCAGTTCGAAGCAACTTATGAAATTTTTTTGACTATTTTCTTTTGGGATACATGTAACATATGGAGGACAATAACAATAGGAGAAATCAAAACTCACTCAAGCATACAACTTACATGAAAAGATAACAAAACACATTAGGATTTAGTATTGTTAGAAATTTAGACTTAACTAGTCAAATTAATAATTTGTTTTAACTTGCTTGTATAATGGTGTATAGTCAGGTGCAATATTTAAAATATTAAACTTCTGATAGAGGTTAATTTTTGACACTTTCTTTACATGTTGGAAAGCTTTGTACAGAACTATAAAAAGCTCCTTGGAATAGCCATCATTGTATTCACCATTGGCTACATACAGCATTCAGCATGGTCCTTTGGGACTGATCATGGCACAAATAACATTGAGTAATAACCCAGTTTCTTAGAACATTTAAAGAATATCCTTAGGTTAATATTACTTTTGATGCAGTGGAGAGAGGAGCTGGGCTGGTTGCTCTGCCCTGCAGTTGTGAGGAAGACCGTAAGTGGTGCTTGCTGGTAACATATGTTGTTAAACACAGAGAAAAGGCAGTTCTCCAGAGATACCCATGTATACTGCTTGTATACAGACATGGTACTGAAGCTGGAACAGAGAATTTCCAGGTAACAGTGCAGAGAGATTCTTTGGTTATTTACACAGTCATTTCTTTGGCATTTTCAGGCTTTTTTCTTTAATTAAAACTTTTTATTTATAAAATCAGATTGCAACCATTGTAATACATTGAGGTCCTATGCAACTCTCCTGTAGGGACATTGTTAAAAATGAATACTATAGCTCCAGTAATGCAACTGCAGCTATCCCTGAAAGGAATTGGTATTTGCATTCACACAGCCATGATGGTTACTTGTTTGGTGAGCAGCCTGAGGAACAGCATTTTTGAGGCTCTGGTTATACAGAGTGGTTAAGTGGTCACCCTCTTTCTTTTCTAATACAATTTACATGCATTTCAGCAACTCAGAAAAACAAACTCTTCTTACCTTGACCAACAGCAGAGTGTATTTTTTCCACATCAAATTTAATCTTTGACCTTCCGGGTGTACTCAACATTTTTTCCCAAATCAAAGTTACATCTTTTAAGCATGGTGTGATTTCTTCATAGTCAAGTTTCAGACGCCTGTTCTGCAAATTGTTTTCGGAAGCTGGGAAGTGATATCATGAATGTAGCAGTCAGTATTATTAACCATATGTAAAATGGATTAATTTAACTTACAACTTCTTATGAATATGACAAAGTTTTTATGTTTTGTTTCTGTGGGGCATTTTAGTATGATAATGTACCTGGAAAAAATGGTTTATTAATAGTATTCATGTAAACTCAATAATAAAGCATCTTTTGTGGCAGTGGATGAATCTGTGCAGGTCATAAGACTGAAAAAATAGAGGAGGAGAAAAAAGGGATACTTCGGATGAGAGAAAAGTCAGTCATCTATTCCTAAAAGAATGAAATGCTGAAAGAAAACATAAGGAAAACAAGACGAAGCTAAAAGGAGAGCACTAAGGAGTGACAAACTGGGGGAAATTCATGGAGAATTTAACAAAATATGTATTTCAATTTTTTAAGTAGGTTGTAATGTGGCTGAGGAGTCAACACACAAGACAGGACAAGAGCAGTTCTCTACTTGCAAAAATGACTAGAACAAGAGGTCAAAAGATATAAAATTCTGAAAAAGTTCTACAGTATTATATAAAAATTAAGAAATAGTTCTCCTAAAAATAACACAATTTGAAACTATGTTTGTGAAATAGTGTATCATGAAATGAAGATGGTTTTTTGATTGATTTGCCATGATTTATTCACAGTACTACTTCGTTGTGATGATGCATTACTGTAATACTGACAAGATGTTCTTATTTTGAGGACATTCAGCCATACATCATAAACCTGCTGCTCCTTTTGATGATTTCACAGTATAAACTCACAAAATCACACTCCTATGCATTTCTGTCTTGAGACAATCTATGTTAAAATGATATTATCTTTTAATTTAACTTGCCATTGCTTGTATATTCAACTCCTTTATGTAAATTTATTAAATAAAGATTTCCATTGCCCATAATGACACTATCAACACACTAAAACTCACTTTTTATGACATCCTTATTTGCAATTAAGGTTTTTTAGATTATTGAATTCTGAGAGTCACAAAGGGTTATCTTGTCCTGTACTCCCACTGGCTAATCAAGTTTCTAGATTTTAAAAACTGAAAGAGAAAAGAACTGTTTATATTTGGGAAGTGTATGTCCTCATTCTGTAGTTGCTTTAACATGCAAATGACTTCCTTCACTGAGGTTATTAATGACAATTATGAGGTTATCTAAGTGTTTGCAAAATCTAGAGACCTCATTAGTTAATTTTGAATTCAGTGAGATCCATGTAAATACAAGCACTCACAGTGTTATTACAGTTGTGTGTTCACACCAAAAGGGATTCTATCTAAACTATTTGTCGACTTCACATATCTGTCAGGTCAAATACAACATAATTATAAATCAGAATATTAAAAAACCTTAATACACAGGTAGTATTGTATCAAGATAATTAAAAATGGTAAATTTCAGCTTATACAAAAACAAACTGAGAAACCTTTCGATGTTTTGCAAACAAGTGTTTTCTGGTTCTTGGCAACTTTTCAATCTTTTCAAGACTTTTCTGCTTTTTTCAATCTTCTTACGCTATATGCAAAAACGCGATAGTGGGAGTGATATGTGAGGACTGAGGTGAGAGTATGCCTTTATCAACAAGATCATTTAGATTATGACACTCAGTTCCCAATATCAGACATAAGCCCTACCAGTAAAGATGCTGTGCTCACTGCAGCACAGTCATCTGTTGCTTTCAAGTATTGTCTCACCATCTGAGCTGTTCAAGCAGCAGCTACCTATGACAACCTCCTCACTCCACAGTGTGTACAGCACAGCCTGGGTCTTCAGTCCTGCCAACACCACCCTCATTCATTCATTAACTAGCTGTTTAGACATGCTCATCTTTATGTATCTGTGCTGGTTTTGCAATTTTTTCTTTTGGGTAGATAAAATTGGAACAGGTAGTTAAACTTGTTAAAATGTGTATAGATATTAATGGTCTGCAGTGGCCAAAAACTTGACTGCAGGCCGTAGATTCAGATAATTTGAACACAAGAGAAATTAAAAAAATATCAGGAGCATAAATACACAAAACAGAGGAATTTTATTTCTAAATGCCATTAAAAAGCTACAGAAGCTCATCTATAACAGCACTGTTCTAAGCTGAAGGGATTGTGTAAATCATTGTTCTTGGTACCTCTTTTTCAGATGGTTTTGGCCTCTGAGCCAACAGCACTGTACTTTTGGTATCCATTGCCATATTTTATTTTACTGGATTAGTTAGTCCATTTGCTGAGAACACCTGTGGGGTTCTTAGGAAACTTGGGTGTCAGGTGTTCTTCAGATAGAAGAGTTGAAATAATAGAGCTATACTGCTGGGCTAAGTGTTTTGGAAGGCCATACTCAATATCTGAGAGGTGTTTCCTCTTTCCAGCCAGGAGTCTTAGCACAAGCTTAAAGAAGGATTTCACGTTTGGTGTACTGGGCCCTCTCTATACAGTTCTTCTTGGAAGTCAACCCTTCCTCAAGTTTACACAAAGGCAAAGAAGAATTGGCATTTTCATGCCAGGATTTCCCCTTTTGAGGGTCCAGGTGCCTACTCTTTCTGAACATCTAAAATCAATCAGATAAACATTTCTGTCCTCATCATGTGTATCTTTAAAGGAGAAGCTCTCAGGGGCAATCACTTGAGATTCTGGATACAGCTGCTTTTTTTGTGTAAATATTGCCATCAAAACAGATTTATTGCAGCAAATTCATCTACAGAAAAATTGTGGCTAAGAAAAACTGCAAGTTGCCCTTCAGACTGATCTAAGTCAGAACTACTCTATGCAAACTTTGCCTGCACAGCGTGGGTACTACTGCAAGCACCCATAGTTTCAAGTCCACAACCAGCTCCTTAAGAACTTCCATTCAGCCTCAAGACTGGCTAAACACAACATTGCAATGACCAACACTTAAAAAGGACCGAGGGATACACATGTACAAAAGAATTCAGTTCATGGGAGTGATTGTACTGAATTTCTTGTGAGAGTTTCTAGACACCAGCCTAGAAAACCTCAGTGATGGTAAAAATAAGAGTATCACTTTAAGATCAAATAAGTGATAAAACAGTGTCAATTTTCACCTACATTAATGAGTGTTGAGGGAGATGTTGCTGATCTGATTTATCTGTATGTTCCTAAAATGTTTCATTAAGGTTTGGAGAAGTCTACTGCCAAGGCCAGAGAGCAGACCAGAAGGTGAATTTGTATTGCAGTAGAGTGTAATCAAGAACTTCACCAACCTTGTAACTTCTGGTTTTCTTTCTCCATTCTAAGGAGCAGTATCTGCTGAATAATTGCTTTCTTCCACAGCTCACGAAGCTCGTGGGGTGTCCGTTTCCTTTCTTCTTTCACTGGCCCAAAGGGGCCATCTTCACACACTGGTTCCAATGGGGATCTTGGTGGAAGATCTCCCAATTCACAGTAATCTATAAAAAAGAGAAGCAGTTGTGAACTACTTAGATGTCACAAACATATAAGGTGAATGAAGGGACACAATTTGAAAGACTTAATATATCTACACACATACACAATCTCATATACACATACATATGTAAGAGGTAGCAATACCAAGCCAGGTTACTCAGAAGACAGTTTCAAGCAGATTTACAAGAATCATATGGGCCAAAGTCTATTGCTTCTATAACCTGGTAAAACATTGTACCAGACACCAAGATCACTTACATGCAGAGAACTAAAAGAAAAAGTCAAGTTTGAGAAATTACTAAAACATAACCTACAGTTGAAACCTGGCATGACTCAAATAGCAGATAAAATCAAATCTAGCACCCATGTAATTTGAAGAATAATCTCTAAAATATGTTTAACAAAGAAAACACACATCCTTAGCTGCCCAAACACAAAACCACCTAGGGCCATACAATGGGATGATTACCAGTTCATAAAGTAAATAGGTGGAAAGAGAGACAGGCACTTAAGATGTGTTTGTTTTCACTTCTCTCTTTAACCATATAATAACCTTCTGCACTTTTCCTTTTGGCTTCAGCTGGTGTACCACAAAAATGTATCTTTTTATCAAGTATTCAAGGTAAGCTTAAAAAGACTGATAACACTACAAAAGAAAGTGAACATTACATAAGTCTCAGATAAACTGAAAAATAGTTTTAGGGAAAGGGTATACAATATTGTTTTAAATTCAATGTAAGAATCATAAGTTGTTATACTTTGTTTTCTTAATACCTGCTGTAGCATCACTTGTGCTATACATGCAAGGAAATGCTTTAAAGTTAGTGCAACAAAAACCATTCCCCAGACTCTCCAGCCAAGGACAAGTGTGTGTGATATTTCAAACAGGGGAATTCCTGAGGCAATTATTCTGATGGTAGCTTAGTGGTCCATTTCTTTATCATTGCCTAGCATAGTGATAAAGATTTTGAATTAAACACACACACATAATCTGTTCAGAACTAACAAAATAGGAAGGCTTTTACCTCTTCAAGTTCTTCTCAGAATGACACTATATATTAACTCACACAGTTCATATGCAGCTATTCTTTTCTTGTTTGCTTGAAGGCACTTGCAGTGAGCTCAGATGACTAAGAATGGAAATGTTCACAGCTGTTGGCTTCTGCAATTCTAAGTTTTGCCACTGTCAATCTTTTCCTCTCAAAGAGTCAGAGAGAAGTAGGGTGGGTCCACATACCATCTGTTTCCTTATGCAACATTTATTTGCTTGTCACCACAGTAAAAGTTGAGGGCTAAAATATATATATATATAAAGAAACGGAACATTTTCAGCTAGCAGAACAATTTAAACCTTTACAAATTTGGACTCTGGATATAAGTGCGGATACTCATACTTCTTGTATCTATAGCATTTCAAAGAACAACAAACATCATGAGAAAGAGAATTACGCAAAGGTCAAATATTTGACACTTCAATGGAAATCACTATTTGTTGTAAAAAAAGTAGAAAAAAACAAAAAACTGACCTGTACTCAAATACAGCTGGTTATGAAAAATATCAATACAATGAGGAAACTATTATGTCCCTCAGGAGAAACTGGGAAACAAATCTTTTTTCTTTATAGGTAAATGGAAAGACTTCTCTGGGATAAGATCTCCAATTACAAAAGAGATTTAGGTAAAGGTTAGCAGGTAGAGAAGGTACACACACTTGGTGATTCTCAACCTATATTGGCAATGAAAGAAAAATTATTTTGATTTGATTGCTGGTTTCGATAAAATTGGGGTTTTTTATACACGTTATACTGTCAAGAATGCTCTGTACATTTTTATGCAGAATTTCTACAGATAGTAGCTTTGATCCTAGTTTTTCTTAGTGCATATTCAGTAACATTTTAAGGGAAATGCTTTTAAGCATAATGCTGCTAGAACTCCCTTAATTTGCTTCCATAAAATAATGAAGTTAAAGAAAACAAAAGACAATCTTCAAGGTAAGTTTTCACTTCTGCTAAGGCTGCACAAAATAATAATGCCATAAGAAAGAAGAATCAACAAAAATGGTCACCAAACACCAATGCAAAAACTAAAAGTGATCCAGATAGGAAACCTCTTATCTACTGTACACTATCTGTGGTCTATTCATGTCTTATATTCATGTTACATTCTCATAGCATCCAGTATAGAATGCATGTACATGTTAGGTGTAAACAAATCTCTTCTCATCCTCCACATCTTCTCGGTGGTTATCTAGATGTATATTATATTTTTATGTATGTATATATGCACATATGTGTTAGAAAATAATAAGACAGTGCACAGATACAGTTTATGGCTCTTTACTTGCAAAAAAAGCCCCAAACCCTAAAAAAAACTGGCTAGCAAGACACATGCAAGGAGATTAAACACACCTAAAATCTTTCTGCCTTTAATGCACACATCCTGCTTCCTCCATACAAATTTTATGGAATGGTCTTAAAATGCCAAATTAAGAAGTTTATCAGAGATGTTACTCACTTATTGTTCTCCAGTGATCAACCTGTGGCAGCACCTGAACTTCCGTAAAGCATTAATTACTGAAGACCATGATCCTGCTTCCATTTAGGCTGAAAATTTCTCATCTGTTACTGACTAACCTGATAAGATCCAATAAGATCCAATTTATAAAAAGAAATACTATTTTAAGGCTATAAAAGAAAACAGAGAAGTCACAAAATTCTATAAGCTGAACAATTATGATTACCAACACTACCTCTAATTCCTCTATGAAGAGTACCTCACTTGATTTTGCCTTCCAAATGGCAACTCCTTTTCTATCTTTTATTTTTCTTCTTATCACATGTGGACATTTAACAGAAAGTCTAAAGTCTACTCTGATAAAGTGCAACACATTCAAAACCTGCCTTCCCTCCCGTCTGCACACTGGCAGGAGGCAGGATTTACAGAATGCAGAAGGATCCTGTTTAACTGCTCAGGTGGCCTGTCAGAAATCTGCAGAGTTGCATCAGCTGTTTGGCCAGTAAAGGAGGGGGGAAGGTGGAATGTGAAGGTAAACCCTCAAAGCAAAATAAAACAAATTGGTAAGTCAACACTAACCCATGTCCATGAATACACCCAGCTTCCAGATTCAGAACAGACAAGAGCAGAAATGCTGTAACAAGAAACGGAGTATTGCATTGTTATCCACAAGCAATCTGGAGGATAGCAGAGAAAGCAAAGACAAATAGTAGAGCAATTCAACTGAACTTAACTAGAAGTTCACATTCCACTGAACCGAACAGCCATGTGTTCAAATCCAAGCAGTGCACAGCCTTCAGAATTTTTGAGATTAGTAAGTACACTCTAACAGGACCTGAACACTTCAGTGCACACTGAACGCTTCCCTGTTCATCACCCAACTTAGTCCGCTTTTGTTGCCTCCTACACCATGTTTGACCTATAACCCTTTCAAATGTATTATTTCCTTTCTTGCAGTTTTCATATAAAATTCTATTGTATGTGGTACTCCTACAACCCCACCACACTTTTATTCTTTAAAGCTCAGAATTTGGCAAGTTGACTTAAGAACTACTAATATATTTTATCAATATGCAGGATGTTTTCCATTTGAGGTTCGTATTTGGACTACCACTCGGAACTCCTTTTCTGTACAATGCAGTTCTACAAGTCTGTGGGTCCAAACTAAGTGTTCCTTGAGAAACAATGCCCTTCATTTGGGAAAGCCAGCAACTTTCCTGGGCTTGTGAGAACTTCTGCAAGGTAATGAACAACAGATGACACTGCTCATGAACTAGGTGGAAATGTTGCACAAATGCACCACCACATCCATACATATGTTAAAAGCACTCCTCTTATACTTCAACCACTTATAATATCCCCAGAAAAGAACAAGGCCAGTAGGAACAATGGACTGAGATGGAATTTGTACAGGAGATCCATTCATTTATATCTGTGCATTTATTTATGAAGCTGTTGGCTTCACATGGCAGTGCTTCAATCCTAAGGTGCAGAGTATCTCAACACTCCAAAAGGCTCAAAAAATGCATTACACAAAACTCTTATGTGCGAGGATGACACACAAAGTACAAAAGGGTTATGAAGAAAGTGTGTTACTACCAGGGAGCACACTAAAGAAAGTTTGTACATGAAAAACTGGTTAATGACTGCAGTAGTAATTAAAAAAGATAATAGATGACCAATAGTGATATGAACAGGGAAATTTCATTTGTAAATGACTAGGGAAAAAAATAAGTTGTAAAATACTTTTTTATTCAATCAACTTCAGTATTAAACAAGGCTTTATAAAAACAAGAAAGAAAGAAAGAAGGAAACTCACTAAGAGAAACCACACACAAAAAGTAAAACAACAACAGAAGTCGCAAACCCACCTAAAAGCGTAAATTTTAAAAACATTCTTTCAAAAGCACTTAGTCTAACCAACCTCAACTACCAAAAGCTAGATAATAAGATTCATCTTTGACTAGAAACTGCAACACTTCAAGTAGAATGGAAGGGCTAAAAGGGAGGAGGCTCAATGCATTAACCACCACCCTCACTATAGAGTTGTTGACACATGGCCCTCTACATTCTGTGTTTACCAGTCACATTTGCTCTCCACAGTTAAGAAGCCAGGCAAGATATGGTAAGAATGTGGAGAGAAGAATCTATGAAGCATTTTATTTACTGCATTACGTTCTTTTTCTTTGTTGCATTTCAAACCTTACAAAATTCGGCTTGGCAAACTAACAAGAGAATCCTCACAGTAATGTAAGATTCAACTGCCATAAGAAAAGACATCAACAACATCCTTAGTTCTCTTCAGATTTTACATTTAGGTAGTGCAACACCTTATTTCATACATGGTACAGAATTAAAGAGGAACTGCAAATTTCTACAACCAGGGATATAATAGTCCTATTATTTTACACAGATGTCTGGAATATTTAACTTCATAACCAAATGTGGTAACATGACCAGGAGCCTTCTGTTACCAGAAAGCTTCAAATACAGAAATACAAGAAGCAACAAGTTCGACTTACAACTTAAAGCAGTGGCCAAATGAGGAATTCTTGAAAAATGGTGTATTTCAATACAGTTGATTAAAATCAGCTCTGAAAGATTATTTGGATTTTGGATTTTCTTTTTGGAACTTGGATTTTCTTTCAACACCAAGGACTTCTTAAAAAGTTTTCACTGCCCCCAAATTAATCCCATTTACTAACATTACTAAGGCCTGAGAAACGAATGCCCTGATATCTCAAAGTGCACAGAAGCCATTAAACATTAAACATGTACTGACTAGTTATAGCCAAGTTCCTGTTCCACCAATCAAGACTATGAGCACATGTTTGCTCTGAAAGGAACAGAACTGAGTAATCAGTTCTAACTAACTGGACTTCTTACAGGATTAAAAAAACCCAGTGATTAGTTAATAATAATAACTTTATTGCTAAAAAAGCACCTTTAAAACACATTACAAATAGATTACATCCCATAAATATTCTAAGCACAGAATGCTAAAGCAACAGTTTACAGTACTTGCAACACTACTACAAAATTATTTAAAAAAAATTAGCTTAAATAATCAATAGATACAACCCTCACCACAAAGCACATAAACAGACAGGTGGGTGCTAACTAGAGCTGGTTTCACGAATAACAGTTCTTGAAATCCAAACTTTTCTTCAGTACTTAAGATTTAACAACTTGCTACCTCTACCTGTCAGAAACTGAAATCCAATTAATTTTAATTAATGAATCAAGTTCATTTTCCTGCACAGAGATACTTGCATGTTCTAAAATAATTTTTTTTCTGCAAGTCAAGCTGTATCTTTTGGCTAAAGTTACTTTTTATTTTCCTCATCTGAATCTATTTTCTGAGGACTGCTAAGTATTGTCAAGCATCTCATTCTTCTGAATTGCCATTTCTTTCACTGTTCAACAGGTAACTCCACCACACACAGCCCACCTGAAAACAAAATACCCATTCTCCAACCTAAAACTGGCACAGCTGCTACAAAAATCTTGCTGTCTACTTCCAGCACACCTGCTCTCAGCAAGAAAGTTCTGAAGAACACCATCACCTTCCCATCGTTCAAAAACTATTCACACTCCCTTTAAATGTAACACTTGACTGCTGGGAGTTTCTCACAATCTGCAAAACAGTTCTCATACTATGACCAAAGCTTAACAGTCAATATGTGAAAACTGTAGTGAAAATCCTCCACTGCACAGAGATCTGTAGATGCTGAATAAACATATGTGAATATCTCACTGCAAGTAGTGCAAGGTGAAGTTTCATAATCAGTCTACACTGATTTACATGTGTCCTGTTCTTGAGCAGGGTAAGAGTACCCACCCCTCACCTTCCAGACACCTGTCCCTTCCTGCTCGTGTAGTACCCTGAGTGGGACTAGAAAAATCAACCCAATTGAAAATCACAGGGTTTGAGTGTGTCTGGACTTTAGATGATTTAAAATGATTGCTGAGCTGTTCTCTTTAACTTTTTACCAGTGAACAAAGAACTGAAGAGTCTTGGACCTTGCACAGCCACAGAATGTGGCTCTTGTTAAAGTGATGCTACAGAAGTAGGTACCTCTGCCTGAAAGCAGGGTGGTATAAAGGCAAAAATCAAATAACTGAAGAAACACTTTCATTACTGAGAATGTTTAGGACAGTGAGTAAGAGAGGCAGAGTATTAGAAAAAGAGAATGACAAAAACCCTATTTCAAAACAAATACAGTATTGTAACAGATGAAAGCGCAACCCATTCTCCTCCTCTGTTTCCCTCTTTCCATTTTACAGGACTCAACACTCATTATATTCCCAAGAATACATAAAAAAAAGAAAAATACCCGAGGACAGAAAACTGTGCCTCAAGGCAGCAGCGAGAGAAACGCTGCCCCCTGGTGCTCCACACCACTGGCAGCATCACAACCATTCCATAGGAAGTAGCTAACAACAGATGGGGTATTTTGAACTGTTATTTGCTACAATAGAACTAGCATAATTTAGCACTCCATTCTCCAGCTACCAGCTGTAAGGCATTAGAAGTCTATACGGATCATTTCACCTGGAAAGAAAATCCTTTTTAGATCTTCAAACTGGGAATCAGCCTCACCTGAAGGCTCACCAGAGATCACCTGGCTGTCCTGCCTGACAGCAAATTTCATAATAACTCTCTGCTGTGCTTCATTGTAAAGTTAGGGGCAGGAAAGAAGAAAGTAGCAGCACCAGAAATCAGGAAAAGGCCAGAAAAGGGCCTGTGTGTGGGATGTGGCTCCCATAATAACCAAAAGTAACT
Source organism: Formicarius rufipectus (assembly GCA_013399695.1). Lineage (NCBI taxonomy): Eukaryota > Metazoa > Chordata > Aves > Passeriformes > Formicariidae > Formicarius > Formicarius rufipectus. The sequence goes on from VXAU01001184.1 coordinate 1,242,651, forward strand.
GTGTACGTGACTTTCTGTTGCCTCTGAGTGCTCACCTTGCTAAGCATGGGTGTGTTAGTCCAGTCATCAGGCAGGGCAAGAAAAAATAGTTGTCCAGTGTATCTATTTGCAATATTTTTCTTTAATTCTACTGATTTAGGACTGTTTTTTATTTTACTGAACTAGTAAAAAATTAACACCCTCCTTTGTGTATAGTAAAACCTTCCGTTTAAATAATGGAGTCTGCAAAACAGTATGCTTTTTGCCTGGCAATACATGATGCAACCCCCAAAGCAGAGCCAACAATCATTTTTCTCCATCTGAGCTACAGGAAATGAAGTTACTGCTCAAAATGTTTAGGAACACTTCCTAAAGGAGGAAAGAATCCAAAAGTGCAAGACTCAGAGTGCTATTTAGGCTGTTCAAGCTTCATGTGGAAATTCAGGACATTAGATATTTCTCAAGTTCAGAACCTTGAAAGATTAAGCTCAAAATTTCTGCAAAAGCTACATACCAGTGGTGGGTTTTCTTTTCTCTTTTGTTTTAAACTTTTGGTAAACACACCTTCCTATCCTGTTTTGTTAACTACACAGAGAGTAGCAATGAACATGATGCATTGAAATTCAGCTCACCACTTGCCTACACAAACAGAATTACAAATGTCAGAGCCTAGGGCTTTTTGTGAGTGTAAAGTCTGTTTCTTGTGACAGCTTACACATGCATATTTACTCATTAGAATCCAACAAGTTACAGCCACAGAACAGTCTTATTTTGTTGACAGTGCCTGCCCACATGTGGTCAAAGCAATGCGGAGTTCAGGCATACTGCTGTATTTTACATCTAACACAAAGTCTGAACATGAAAAACTTTATCATTTATGACTCACAGAGATGTGGGTCTCCTGGCTGAGTGACTTACCAGCTTTTACCCCCCTCTTTAGCTTTTTTCTTTACTGCTCTTCTGCAGAGTGCCCCACAATGGCACATCAGCTACTGCACTTAAATGGAGATATTCATCAGTGAAGTCAGAGTCTATAAAGGGATAGAGATCAGAGATGTTCTTGTTTCCCTCTCTTCATGCTTACTTCTGAAGAACACGACAAACCATGTTATCTTTATAACCTTCTTTGCCTTCTCACCAGCTGAACTTTATCTTATGGCGATACACCAGTTGTTTGTAAAAATTAAAGTAAGTCAGTCTAAAAAGCACAAGAAAGACTCGAGAACTAGAGATGTTACTCAGTTAACTGTGGTGGCGAGTCCAATGTAAGATCAGCTCTCTTGTAGGCTACAGAGACTGGATAATGAGTGAGTATCCATTACTGCCAGAAATGTTCCAGAAGAGGCATAAAACTCCAAATGGAAAAACCCAGTACTTGTTATAAATAATTTTTAAAAGCCCAAACCTCTAACACTGAGTTTTTTCCTTCTGTTCATCAATTGAATATGTGCACTAAAACAAACAGAAAAAGAAAACAAGTGAAGAAAAAGACCAAATATTTTAAATTGCTCCTCCTATTAATAGCACATCCTGTTTTCCATTTTGAGCACACTTGTTTCTCCAACTATTCTGCTTACCCAGCTGTAGGTTGTTAAGATTTTATCTTGCAGCTATTATGTCTCAGAGGAAATGCTTGGATAGGCAATTTAGGTTTGTGTTTTCTTTTTTTTTTTATCCCTGTCTAGTATGAGAAGGTTTTGTGGCTTTCAAAAATAAGCAAGACTATTTCCAGTCACAAAGAGATGTATCAAACCTAAAAAACGAGTAGTTCCTCAGAACAGCTGAGGTTGAACAGGCCCTTCACATGCCTTTAAGTACATGACAGCATTTTACATGTATGTTTACACACTGTGCTCTAGCGATCACTTCACTCTGAAGTACACTAAATTTGAGAGGCACCTGTGTTCATACACAGCTTACCTCACTGTCAGTCAAACTCTACTGCAAGCAGTGCATTAATGACAGAAACAATTCTGTTATGTGCTGTGTCCAGTTAATGAAGGCCTCACTTGAAGGTGCAAGAAGATCTTAGTAACATTAGGATGGTTACTTTTACTGCATTTACTGTAATGTACTATTCCTTCATGTTCACTTATTCTATTTCTTATACAATCGCCTTAGAGATCAGCCAGAAGTTAGAGCTTGTGGAACTCATGCTATGAAATTCAAACTTTAATGGGCCAGAGATCATTACGTACAAGCTTTTCTCAGGCATTGCTGGACTCAGCATGTGCTGTACTATCTGTCTTACATACAGTGGGATGCAGAACATGACGCATCTGCATGCTCCTGTGCAGTGATTTTCCTTTAGTCTGTGATTCTTCATCTCTATAGAATTTCAGGAAATAAATATGAGAACAGTGGATAACTATGACTCAAGTGGCAAATGTCACAGACTGGAGCAGCATACATGAGAACAAATTCAGGAGGTCATAAAAGAAATCTAATTTCTTTTGCAAAGCTTGGATTTGTGTAGTACATAGTTCTATACTCCAGTATGCAACGATGAAATAGAAGCATCATCTTTTCTTCAGAGCAGTACTTTGCAATACATTTTTCCCCCCAGAACTCATTAAAATAGGTCACATAAAACCAAATTCTTCTCTGGCTAGTTAATGTGACACAATTGGAACAATGTTACATATAAAGCTGAAAAGTAAAAACTCAACAGCTGATGAACTTGGCATGACCAAAAAGCAGACGGGAAACTGTGGTGACAGTTCAAACACAACACCAGGCAAGTACGTCCACTCAGTAGACAGAATGATTCACACTTCACCGACTACATACACTAACAAGTTCATGGAAGCCAATAAACACAGACTTTACCATCGTATCGGCTGGGAGAATCACATGCTTTCTGAGGGGTTGCCACTCGCAGGAATATCTGCTGCCTCCAAGAATGCCTTCGAGTCCTTACAGGGCTGTCTGCATCAATGTTCTGCTGGCTGTGCTTGGATTCGTAGTCGCTAAAATAGCAGAACATAGGACAGCTCATGAGTAGGTTACCCGAATCTGGTAGTAACAGTGACACAGTCTTCAGTGAATACAGTGATAGAAACCACCAGCTAAGGAATGCAGTGTGCTGTGCACATGCTGGAGGAAGCTCTTGGTGTTAGGTAGGTGAAGCTTGCTTTGTGGCAGCAGGCTTATATGAGGCTGCAAACACCACTGAGATTCACAAGCAGGGGCTGGCAGCTCTGTGCAATCTGCTTTCTCCAGTTTTAATTAATTTTCATTTTCTTTGCAGCAGTGTTGTAATCATACTGTATTAAAAACACATAAAAATAATGCAGCTTTACTGTTATGCTATTTACATGCCACTCACAAAATCTAGCAAGTATACATAGTAGACAGAAAGACTTGCTGCTAACTTTTATCATATCAAAGAGCTTTATAAGCACCAACTAAACTTCCAACCTTCTGTGAACTGGGTATGCAATAAATTTCTTCCCAACACAGATTTGGAGCAAAACTTTTCACCTTTGTGTTAACAAGTCTACCTCTGAAATACACAACAAACTTGGTAACAGTGTCCAGGAACCTTGGATATTACTCCTTTGATGTAATCTACACATTTCATACAGAGGTTTTTATTCAGAATATTAAACGAAATAGGGAAAAGCAATGTTGCTTTCCTATTAAAAATCCTGCTAATAACTTCAAACTGTTACAACTCTAAATTATTCATTGATTTATTCCCATCAATGGCTAAATGGTTGTAGGAGTCTGTGATGAAGTAGCTCTGGCAGCAACGGGCAGGTGCATTTTACAGGTCATCCTCTCCTCCCAGTGTGAGGACACTAACATTGCTCAGGACGAATCATGTATATTCTCTTAACTGAAAACTGTCCTTTGTCAGGAATAATCACAGAAGTACATAGATGAAAGTTGCATGACCATTGCAATACCAAAAATGGGTAAGTTCTGCTATCTTAATGGCAGAGCAGTCTGGGATAGCTTCATCCTTTTGACAGCAATTACATGCAGAATACACACAAGTGAACTGTTGCATAAATCACATTTTGAAGTGCAAGAAGCATTTGAAATATTTCAGAGAAAGAAACTTTTGAAAATACAGTTTTACCTCCAGGCTTTAAGAAAGAGCCCTACCTTGTTGTGCTCCTAAAGTCAGAGGTGTTATTTTCATCTACAGGAGCCAGAAATTTTAAGAAATTTGGCACAGAAGAGGAAGAATGAAGCTTTTTCCTTAAGGCAGTACGGTAGGACATGCTGAGAGTGCAGTTGGGAAAAGTATAGTTTAGAACAAAGAAGTATAAATCCACAGAATAAAAGTAATACACATTTCTAAGTTTCAAACAAAAAGCAGCTAAATTCCTGAAGGCCTGAAAATCTGCCAAAGTCAAAACTGAAACTGGTAAAACAGTGCTACTTTGAAATACATACTTGTTTGGGCAAACTAAAATGTTCCAATATATATAAATGTACTTCTAGTAAAGATATTGTTCTTTGCTTTATCCCAAGACTTTTAGTGCAAGTTTCAAATAAATTCCTTTAATCTGATAAGAATCAATGCCAACTTTATCATTGCACATTTCCTTAAATATTAGTTTCCATGACTTTTCATGAAGTTTGGTGGAAAAGATTGGTAAAAGCTGACACTGATAATTTTGTGCTGGCAAATGAAAAATAAGAGTTTGGCAAAAATTTTTTTGTGAAACATTAACAGGGTTTTATTCAGACAAGCTTGGAACTTTTCAGTTAAAAGCTGAGCCTTCTGACTAATCATTCAGCATTGTGGCTCTATTTATGCAACAGACAGGAGCGCTAATCAAATTTCATCAACAGGCTTCCAGTCTTTTAAAATAACAAGTCCCAAACATACTCAGAAGAAGGTTAATAGAAGGAAATAAGAACAACTCAAATAGTGAAAAGTTTTTGCATGGCGTGAAAACACAGAAAACTACTTGGCCGATAACAACAGAAGACCTTTCCTTAGAAGTGTACACAAAACCTCATGAATAGGAGAATTTACTCCTAAAAAAGTAAGTTTAAGAAAGAGTTGCTTGTGATAAACCACAACGATATATATAGATGGCATTGAGCTCTGTTTCCTGAATATGCGAATGGGATGGTGGGGGGATACTCTGGGACAATCACTAGTACGAAGTGAAACAGGTTCTTTAGTAGCTGGTATGGAAATAAAGAAGTTAGAGCTGTAGCATGGGGTGCCCTGCAAACAGGATCCATGTACAATCACACTGTAAATCCATCACAATTACATGGTAATCCCACTTACAGAATACAATCAACTTGGGATGCTTTACTTTATAGATTTAAACTCATTAACCCATTTTCTATCCCTTTCAATTTCCATTTTCAGTCTCTGTGCTTAGATGTTCAATATGGTATATCTTTAAATGAGAGGGAAAGGGAAGAAGAAGTTGCAACTGTGTGTGCATAAAGAATCATTATCAAATAAACTTGAAAAAAATTTACTTTTGAGAAGATCACCTTTAGTATTCAAGTAGGTCCTATTAAACTGAAGAGTGAATAGACTCACGTACCCTGCCCTGACCTATGCCATACTTCTGAGGTGAAGTTAAAATAAGGGATGCCAGTTAGTGCTCAGCAAATACAGCTGAAGAAAGTGGTGATACAAGGTTCTCAGTTGTGTATTTTCTCAGGTTGAGAAAAATCAGCACCCTGGAGAAACAGGAAACTTCCGCCCAAGAGAACAAAAAAGAACAATAAACAGCATTAAATATTGCTTGCCAATGGCCAGTGTCTGTTGACTTACAAGGACACTTAAGTTTAATTTGAGCTAAAAGAAGCAGCTTAAGCTCAAGGGGTTTAGGAGTTTCACAGTTCAAGATTTTCAGGCAGCTACTTTCAGTCTCAGATTCTCAGGGGAAGAGAGTTTACATCCTTTTCTCAATGTTCTCTCTTCTATATATTTAGTTCCAGGAAAGGAGTTACGGAAAAGTATAATTTGATATTGCTGAAAGTAACCAAGACAAATACATAAGCTGATGGGTTGGGGTTTTTTGTTTGTTCTTGGGTTTTTGATTTGCAATGAGTTGTGGGGGAGGGGTTGTTTGTGAGGGTTTTTTGTATGGCTCTCCATAGTCCTGCTACTTTTTCCATTTACTTAACTTGGTCAACTTGCCTTTAGTTTCAGGCCCTATAGAATATTAATGCATTTCTGTGCTACCACGAACAAAGCAGAACAGAACCAAAGGATTCAGGAAGGACAGAGTGAGTTCAGGATTTTGGCAACTTATCCTTCATACAATTTAAGAAGTGCTGCTGTCTGCTGCATAACAACAAATTGCTTTGGAGCAACTGGATTTAGAGAAAGAGACAGTGTTTGAAAGAATTTAATTTATTAAAACAACAAATTATGTAATTAGCTACTACATTCAGTAGTGGACCAGTTAAAGAGTTCCCTCTCCCATAAAAATCTATCCCCTTTGGTTTATATTAAATTATTTTAATTATTTACACTATAGAGTTTCATATTTATGACATGGTAAAAGAAACCCTACTCCAAACTATTTGCAGGTGCCAGCTCACCTTTTTTGTGCAAAATGCCCACTTTGTTCTCCACTTGAGTTATGCCTTAGATATTTTAAAAAGTTGGGTGAAGAGGCTGAGGGACTGAGACGAGTTAGAGTAGGAGAATGTGCAAGTTGACCAGAAGAACTTTTAGATTCACCGACAGATTCGTTCAAACCGTATAGCGGGATTCCAACCAGAGCAATGGAGTTGAGGTATCACAAAGAACAAAAGTAGGAAAAGAAAGGAGAAATTAAAAATGAAATTCCTTCTCTAATCTTTGAGAAAGACCTGGCATATATAAATGAGACATTTCCTATGCTTTTCATAGTTAATTCAGTAACTTAAGAACATGAGCATTTTAACCCAATCAACAAATCCCAAATACACATTTACAGGCTTCAGCAAGGCATTTCAGCATATGAGTAAGTTAAAACTCACAAAGAACTGGCAGTAACAGCCCCGTTTCTTTGTCCTTATATGTGCTTCCCCTTGGCTTCTGTGATAAAGTCAGGTATTTGATCAAGAGTTCCAATGGATAGGAAGTTAAATGCTACAGGAAGAACTGAATTTATTTCTACTTTGAAAACAACTTATCAACTGAGGTAAGCTGTTCAAAACCACTAATAAAGCAGGCAAGGCTTCTTAAAAGTCTACACTTATAGTGATTTTTGAGAACTTGAAGTATATATGTCTTGTAAATTTTCCATTTCCTGTACTTCTGTATACTGGCTATGAAGTGGAAGCAACAGGAATTTCTTTTGTGTTTCAGTTATGTGAGTGAGCAGGCACACTCAGGTTTTAGCAAAAAATTGCATGACCAAACCCAAATAGAAATAACCAAGGAAATGAAAAATATACTTAATTTCTAGCTGTATTTCTGTAATAAGATAACTGACTGAACAAGCAGCTACAAGCATCAGGGCAACTCTTGTGAAGGCAACAGACCAACAATTAGTCCTAAACTGCACTGTAAAAACAGTCTAGTACTTTAGAGTTAAAATGGTTCAAAAAAGGGACAAAGAGGCAACGCAGGTTATGTTTTCTTTCAAATACTGTAAGTCTGGTTTTTGTCATCATCCATTTCAGCCATGTTTGCTTACTGCCCTGCCTTCTGCAGAAAAAAATTAGGTGGAACACACACAGATTTCCTATTAACTTGGGTAAATGAGCAGTTTGGGCAGTAAAACAGAAGGCTACAGACAGAAATGTTTCCATAGTAACTGGAAAAAAACCAGATAGAAGGATGGGAGAAAACTGACATGAAGAGTAGATTAGAGATGCAGAGGCATCCACTGAAGGAGGACAGATTGAAGAATATGAGCATTAAGGCAAGCGGTAACTTGTTTCTGTGAGTTTCTTCTAGATAGGCTCATTGAAAAGTTAGACAGGAACCTCACCTCTGCCAAAAACTAGGCAATTTATGTCACTTTTGTGTGCTATCTCCAGGGATTTTTTTTGTTTTTGTTGCTGACTAGACTTTGCAAACGAAGATTTTGGGATAAGCCTGCGCAATGGATTTTTTAGGTGAGGCACAGTGTGCGCAGAACTGGTCCCACTCCCTTTACTCCTGATCTTCATTTTGCCACGGCCGAGCACACTGGGACGGCGACAGCGAGTTCCTCGGGACTCGAACTGGCGTCCTCAGAGGAGGAGCCGGCTCCAGAGGCGGCGACTTACACCACTCGGCCAACGCCCGCCGCAGTGCTATCTCCAAGTTACATATGAATTCACTAACTAACAAGGTTTTCAGGATCACAAAAGGCTACCGGATTTTTCTGTTTAAATAGACCACAAAAAGTAGCACATATTTATACTGTTCACAGACCCCAAAATTGATGCTTGCATGAATGTAACCGACCCTCTTAGGAGCAATCCTATGTTGTACTTACAAGTAACTTTGTGACATGTACTATGGAACTACACATCTCATGTCTTCTCTCCCCTGTGGAGCACACAGGGCTAAAAGTCTTTTTAAACAGAATGACTACAAACCTCAGAAGAGTGTCACACTACTGTGACACATCTTATCCATTAAGAGGACATACCTGGTATGCAATTATCATCCCCAAATATGCCCTCAACAAATGAAATCACAGCCTGCTTTTAATAAATCTTACTTTCTTTTGTGAGGAGTCTCTGTGCTCACTGAGTGATACCTCATAAGTTTCCTCTGAGGAACAGATGGCGATGTTTCAACAGGTACCAGAGATTCCTGGCTTTCTGTTGGCAAATGACTTAGTGTGTTTGCTCGCCTCCGAAAGCTTTGCTGAGGCAACATAACAGACTGCTCAACAGGAGAATCATCTGTGTCACTGGAGAGGTCACCCACTGATGCACTGGTCTTGACAGCTCTTTCAGCTGAAAGTCTCTCCTTCTCTTTTTCACACAATGGTGGTTCCTAATAGTGCAAGAAATAAGGATATCAATATATGGGTTTAGAATCCAGCTTTGATGTTGAAGTACCATGTCATTATTAACATCCCAGAGACCTGCTACAAGCATACACTTTTTTTATCAAGATAGCTCAAAGAAAGGTGTTTGATGTTTTATGTCTTTGTTATTCATCACTTAGGTCAACAAAGAGTCTTTATTTTGCAGAGAAAAAGTAATTTTGAGAGTAATTGTATTTTATAGTATATTGAATACAACTCAGAACCAAAGGGTCAGATTTGGCTAACAGTGAAAAGGGTGGCATTGCAGAGTACTGTATATATAGCACCCCACCTAACAATTCCTCTTGTCTATCTGAAGATTCACACAAAGAACTTAATTCTATGACTAGATGCCTGTTTCAATTCCAAAACAAGCATTTTCTTTATTGCCCACCTTGTATGTTTCTGGCAGTCAGCCATCTTTCAGGATTATAAGCAGAAAGAGCAGATTCTTGATTACATGAAGTTAGGAATCTGCAGGTGTTCAGGCATCACAGGAGAATCAATAGCTGTATATCCAGGTCTGCTAAACAGAGTGCTGTGCTGCCTCCTGAGAAGATTGGCTTCTTCTACACTGTTTGTTTGTACTGTTTTATACAGATTAAAAGCTTTCTAACCACACAAAGGGGGAAATTACTCCACTTCTTGTTTATGTTTCTTATGAATGCAATCCTGCATTAATGATATATATTTCAGGGCTAAATGCAGCCAGATTAGAATCAGCAGCATGGTAATGATAGCATTTGCACATTGTTTCAATATCCAGAAGATGTTACATAATATTTTATTTCATCTATACAGACTCACACATTCATACAAAATATATGTAATATGTAGTACAAGGTATTTGTAATTCAAGTGGAAACTCAATTACACTTTTCTTGTTTACAGCACGGGGAACAGAATGCAAAGCTTGAAAGAAATTTGAAATCATTGCAGAACAGAAACAGATTTATTATGAGTCCCATCTTGCCAAAAAGTACAGAAATCTTCAGTGAAACTCTACAGATAACAGCACCTTACACATCACCATTGTATTGACATGTGATTACTATTCTTAGCCCGAATCTCTATTATCAGAGTAAAGTGATAATTCATTCAAGTTGTCCCTCAGAGGACTCATACATTCCAACATTACATAAATGGGAAATTATTTGAGTAACCAACTTGCAAATTCTAAAAAACTTGAATATTGCTTCAGGCCGGGGGAAAAAAAAAAGATGAAAGGAAAGGCTGTGGCTGATTCAAGAAGCTGCCTGCAATGAATGCAGCCCTGTCATTTTCAGAGGGATTCAGCACAAGAATGAAGACACACCATTTGGATCACCAAGGAGCAGCAGGATTCTCACAGATAGGAAGAAAAGGACATATCTGTCCTTCCTACTCTGTGATACTGTTTTTATCATACTGCTTGGCTGTTCTGGGGTTTACTCCTTTTCATACACAATCAGGTAACTTGTCTGCTGCCAAAACCCAATCAAAACAAAATGCAAGATCTTAGAATAGAACAATTATATGAGCATTTGACATCTTATAAGTTGTTTCAGAACAACTAATATTATAGTCTATTATTTAGACTACTATATGAAATTTCTAAATATGCACAGTTATCCCAGGCTTTACTCACTTTATTTGTGCAGCTTAAGGTACTGGACATGGAGCTGTCCAAGTCCCCAGAACCAGAACTGTCCAGGGGGCCTCTGGCTTTACTGCCCTGTAGAGAAAGAGCACACCAGCACACCACTATGATATATGGGGCATACAAAAAAAGAGATTTGCATAGCACAGTCAGAATCTGTAATTTTCAAAGACAATATCAGATTTAATTTCTTAAAGTGCCTAAGAATATCCTTTGCCTTTATGGGAAACAGAAGCTTCATTCAGGACAGTCTCCGACAATCTAAAGGATCCTGCAGAATTAAGGATTTCTCATTGGCAATTATGTGCTTTCCATGATATGTACATAATCACATATTGCACACGTACTATAACTATTGTTAAAATACATTCTGTATTACGTATTTCTTACAGAGATACAAAGACATGAAAAGGATGTTTGTTAAAAAGAACTAACTCCATGTGAATTCAACACACAGCAAAGCATAGTTTCTGGTATTATCATTTCAGTGCCTACAATCAGAAAGCATAAATATTTCTGTATAATACGTTCAACAATATTTTTGTAAAATTCGTTTGACTAATGGTTTTATGTAAGCAAGAAAAACATCAAGAAACCTACTGAAGGATTCTTATGTGCTAACACAATTATGGAACTTGTATCTGCCTAACTTTAAATAGTATAATTTCTTAATGTTCTGAAGTTAAGGCTTATGTTCTATTTGAACTGTTATTCCAGCTAAAATGCAAAATATTTTATTTATTCACAAAAGTGACTATTTTCTCTTCAAAGTTCAGTCAAACCTTCAGGCCTCAGGTCTGCTAACAATCAAGAATTTCCATCAAAACCAGCAATGACAGTGAAAATGCAACCAGTATACAGCTGTGCTCGTGTGAGGACATCTTATGCCAGCCAGGACAAAGCGGCAAAAATGAGAACAGTACTATAGTTAATGTAACAACACTAACATGTTTCATATCCTGAACACACCTGCAGCAGGACTTTATGAGTGTGAATTCTAGAAATGCTGTCTGGGAAGTAACGAGGGGAGATAGTAAACAAAAAAATCCTCTCTATATGTATAATTACGCCAGGGAGACCATGCTTTTGCCATTATTTGTTTTATGGAAACAGGTTAGATATGAAGTCTGAAATAAGCTTGAAAACCTCATTTTGTCAGGATAAGCTGCCAGTCTGTGAGCCTATAAATTGTACTAGATCTTGCTTCCTGTAACTTTTTCCTGATTACAAGTGAGACTGTCCAGTTTCTGTTTCTGCATATTTGTTGTTTGGCATTGCATCACAATTTACTTTTTTTTTTTTAAGGGAGAATATCAATTTTTTTAATCCTTAATCAGGCAGAAGTCTTTCCACGTTTCCTATTATTTTCCTCAGACTATTCGCGTGAGGTGCAAAACAAGGAATATTTGAATGAGAAGGCACTCTGTGTCTGTAGGTTTAAAAAGTTTTTGAACTTGACATATGATTTAGTATCATAACTGCTGCTATATACTTTCAGCAGATAATTTCAGTGTTCTGTTTATGATAAACATTTTCCCAACAGGATTTCTTGGGAATCACTACCATATAGAAGCTCAACTTTTTCCCACCGATCAGTATTTCCAGACACTGTTTACACAAAATTTTAGCTGACAGAATATTGTGTAAATGCTTTCATATTCTTAGTGCTGTCTGAAGTTCTTTACATTCCTTGCCTTCAAATAATCTATGGCATTTAAAAGTTCAGATGTCACGTTTTTCATCAGTTCTGTGTCACTAAATACTACCTCATTAGGAATGCTTAGTCAGTTGCTTAATAATTTTCTTCTATATAAAGAAAAGCGAACAATTATAATTCCTTTTAAAATTTCCTAAATCCAAAAGAGAAACAAAACATTCATTCATTTTTATAACTCCTCTCAACTTCATATTAGTATTTTTAAATGCCTACATAATCTATTTCTTATCTAGGAAGTAATTCACTTCATCCAGGACTTGGTATTCTCTCAAAAGCTCAGCTTTGTTTTGCTTTCTTCTACAATGTACACTCAGATATTTTTGTCACTGCCTTAAAAAACTTATGGGCTATAGCCTGGAAGAATAACAAATATAACTTCTCATATCATTGAGATAAATAGAGCAATAACATTATGTTCAAAGACAGGAAACATGATGATACTTACTCGTGATAAAATACTTTCAAATGATTCTGTCAGAGACCTTTTTGCCTTGTTCTTTAACATATCTAATCTGAATCTTGGAGCACTGCTGGACACCTCATTTACAGCATTCTCAGCAGAAGGTTGTGACGTCTGCAAACAGAAATGCAAAATGCTCAACAGCATGGAGCAGAATCTCAGTGAACATTCTTAAGACTTTGGTAACGTGAATTAACTTTCTCCTGGTGTCCTTGGCTTTCCATGCCTTTTTCTGTACTGATACTTGTATTGAAGTTTAACAAACTAGGTAACATAAGACCAGGAAAACCCTTAAAGGAAATGTGTTGAGTATACTAGCATGCTTCAGAAGAACTGGCATTTTGATAGGCTCTGTTGACAAATTTTATTTAATGCCAATGTACAGTTGTACAAATACTAAATGTTTAAGTGTCACAGATTAAAGATGGATTTACGTGTCTTCAACCAAGAAATTAATCAAAATTGATGAAGCTCATCATCAACTCTCAGTTGTCTCCATTATATTAAAATGAGGCTTTCTAATGGCTGGGAAGATGTGCAACAATCCAACCCTTCTATATATTTCATCAGTAGAAACATTTTCACCTTAAAGCTAACAATTGAGAGTTTTACTTCTTAATTAAATATTTCAGTCAATTTTTAGTGCCGGTCAAGACTAATGTAGCAAATAGAAAAATGATACTATGATGCAAATATTACCATCCAAACCCAACACCTACAGTAGAAAATCAGAGCTTGGTTTTCAGTGCTATTTTTTGGGGCTCATCTTCAGACTGCCAGGCACCGTAGCCCTCTCTACTTGTCCCTAATTCCAGAGAGCTGAATGCTTGATCTGTGCAATTACTAGTACTTGGGCAGCTGAATAGCACATTATCACCATCACCAAATAGTCCTGCCTATATATAATTTTAAAACACTATCTTTACAGTATGACAGTTACAGGTTTCTGTATTTTCATTTTACCTTCCCTTATCTTACCCTCAAAGGGCAAATCAGAAGCTTCTTACGCTTGTGTTCTAGTGAAAAGAAACTTTTTTGGAAACCTTTTTGTTAAATAAGATCCACGTACTAGCATAATTTATTTTTTTCCCTCCTGATTTAAATATTAACAAAAAACTAAAAAGTGATTATGAAAAGAATGGAAGTGAATACTTAGCAGGAAAGAAGGGAACAGGGGCATCAGGGCGTGGTGTGATGAGTTAATGATTTCTGAGACAAATAACACTGCCATGGTCATGTGTTCAAAGGTATTTACTATTACACAGCTCTGAAGATAAATTATCAGAGTAAATATAATGGTATGCAGAGTCAAATGATGGACTGATTGCAAGTCAGCTCTGTTCTGAGGGCATTGGCATCTTTGTAAGTGTCAGATTAACTAATTTGGGTTACAGGAACTGAGCAAACAGACGGCAGCAGGCCTCAGGAATTTTCAAATCACACTGAAGACACACTAAGATTTTATCCTGCTTTGCATATCCCTATTTCCAAGCTGTTTGTACGACAACTATTAAATAATCAGCTGACATTAGACAGCATAAAAATATTTCAGGTATGATGATAGAGGATCTCAGGCAATGTTTCTTCCTCTTATGTTAGCATAAATGTTTATGTTTTAGCATGTTAGCATAAAAACTGCAATGCTTTTTCTTAAAAGCCTATTTCTGGTGAGATGCCCAAGACCATAAATCAGAGAATGAAACACACAAAGTTTTCTTCCTGTTTACTCAGGAAGGTCAATAATTAAGCCAGTAAGACATAAAATGAGAAGGGATAAACAAAGTTAACAAATAGTAAATGAAGGTTTGCTGCTACTTCCCTTATTTCGTCACAGATCTAATTACTCTCCATATATTAATTTGCTGGTTTATAACACAAATGGCCAACAGCAGTCATCACAATGGAATTACTAGCCAGTAGTAGAGGGGCAGCTGAGATTTTTTTAAAGGGTCAAATAATAGGAACTGAAAGTTTTCAGAGAATGGGTGTCAATCTTTTTTTAAATACAGACCACCCTGAGGTGTCTCAAGTTAGTTAGTCACAAACCAAGGCACCCAAAATCACCAATCCCTTTTGGAAAATCTTAGCTGTACTATATAAATAGCCTTAAATAACACTGATGGAACATGATGCAGAACAGAAGACAGCTCTGCTTTTAGGAAATGGTGAGAGTCTCCTGCAGTTTCTGCAGCAATGCTCCTCAGCTTCTCCTTGAGGAGTAATCAAATGGCCGTTTGCACACAAGGAATAGCTTCCAGCTCTTTAGTAAATGTAATAGGCTTTTTATCAAGGACCAAATCCAACATGTTGTCAGTTCACTGACTCACACTCACAGTGGCATGGCAAATGACACAGATCAGCTGAGAGCAATCACAAGTTCCTTATATATTCTCTCACATACACTGAATTTTCATTGCAGTGAGAAGAAGGAAACAAATTAGTAGTCTACCTTGTTTGCATCTCTGTCTCCTAGGCCTGTCATCAAACTGTACTAGGGATCTCAAAATCTGAGCTATGTTTATTGGCACAGGACAATAGCCTAAGAATCATAAGTAAACTCATTGTTCACTACTGCTTACCCTTTCAAGTTTCAAAACACCAGTGATGGAAATTTATCTTTGGAAAGATACAAAAATAGAATGGAAAAGTTTTTTTGGCTTCTCTTTATATGAACTAAATCCAAATGTTCACTTACCTGTTTTCCTTCTCCAACATGAACATGGTCCTTCTGTTTTTCTTCATACATATTTCTCAAAACAGAGATAACCAACTCATTCTCTTTTTGATCATTTCTTGGTCTTAATTTCTGTAATTGAAAACATCACAATTATACATTTGTATAACAGCAAGTATTTACTCTTTTCAATTTGTCACTGTCTATATATTGTCAATGTAAGAACAAGTTTAGTTTGGTTAATGCTACTACTCCAGTCCACCAGAGGACACCAGTGTGCCAGGCAAAGCACCAGCACACCCAGAGAAACACTTTACCTCACTTCATACACGATAGATTTTATATGAAGGACAAAGGACAAGTGTAGAGATATCAAATTGCCACAAGTAAATAAAGGTTTAAAAATATTGTTGCCAATTTGCTTTTGATATGTGGAAAACCAAACTACTGTAGTCCTGAGTTTGTAGCACATATGCAGTACAGTCCTAGAGTCAGAAGGCACAACTCACCTAGAAATCATTTTCATTGGATATTTAAGTCTGGGGCAATGACATAGGTATTTTAAAAATTAGTGCACAAGGTGAAAATATTTTTCTCTGCTCCATTCTATTTAGATCTGAATTACTGTGAGAGAAAATGTCTTTAAAACAATTTATTAAAGAATTTAGTCCCAGAAACCAAACTTTTGAAAAGTATATGGTGTTTTAAGCCTATTGATGAAATGCTGAGAATACAGTATGAATTAGCTACTGTCATGCACATTAGCACATTAGATTAATAAAAATACCATGGGAAGACAGTTACCTAAACATGCAAATCATGGTTACTATATATGGATCTGTAAGAATGCAACAACTACAATATCAGGCAGTCCAGCTGAAAAAGATGGGCAGGAGAGATGTACTTTAACCTTTGGTTTTACCAAGTTAATAGTTTGCAGACCCTCACAATTAAGGAATTAACACTTTCCTGTGACTTCTAGGTTTAGACTGTGTGCAGAATACTAAAAGGCAACAGTGCTTCTAGCTGCTCTATACTAAGGAATTACTTAGCTCATGGAATCAGTCACCCAGAGTAACTTCCAAATTTGGTGCTGAGTCATAAACTGCCACATGGAAATACACAAAGAGACTGAAATGACTCAAGAGAGGAAGGAAACATTATTTTAAAAGAAGTTTGAAATTTCCTAATATTCAGTAGTGTGGCAATCTGGGTGACATTTCCTACAACACGTATCATCTGTCTTAAACCCAGCTGTGCTTTCCTCCATCCTAAAATAGACTGAATTAAGAAGACAAAGTTTAACTTTTTAAGCCAGTTTGACAAGTATTAAGATCTAGGATAAATTTTAGGCAAGAAATTTTCTGATCTGGGAATGTTACAGTAGTTTATTTTTGTGAAAGTAAATGTTAATATCCTTACAGTACAAGCCTTCACCCACTAAAAAATGTGTGCAGTTTTATCAGTGAGAAGGCAGTATCTTCATGGAAAGCAAGTAGTATTAGTGGAAGGAAAATTAGTAAAACAGTCATTTTCATCAAAAGACAAGTTTTTAATAGTTCTAGAAAAGCAATTATATTGGAATTAAAGCTCAAGGTGACTAACAGTCTATTAAATAATGAATAATTCACAAAAAATGAAAATAAATTTTGTTTCCCACTGATGTTAGCAAAAAAACATCAATTGCTTTAAAATCTTCTGAGAAATGAAAAACTTACCTGAACCTCTTCAAAAACAGAGGCCTGCTCCTGGTTATTTAGTGTTGTTAAATGCTTTTGTAGTTCTAGTTTAGTCTTAGAAGGGTGCAACCCTACCAAAAGGAACACAAAACAACAAATTACAGGGTCAATTTTGTCAGAATTAATCAATCACATAAATATGCCCACAATTTAAGCCAAAGCTTATTTGAGCTGACCCATTGCATAATTTCATAACAGGGCATTAGAAAGAACTCCAGGTTCATTTAAAGCTACTACTGAAGTCATGTCTTTAAAATGAGGGACGTGAACTCTGCAACGAGGAGATTTATTGAGCACAGACCAGGATTATACTCTTAGCTGAAGATTCCATTATCACACAAGATAAATTAAACCCACAATCTACTGCATTTTAGCTGACTGCTTTGTTAGTGTTTTATGTAGTGCTGCTTGGATTTTGTTGATGGTATAAATATAATTCCCTTTTTCTCCAATTTGTATGCTATGGTCTCTATTGAAAGAATAAATGTATTGCATGTTAGTGAAGCTCTTGCTTTGCCTCTTGCTGAAAACATTTACTGACAGTCTAAAGCAGACTACCCTTTCATTCAGATTACTTTTTCTGCTTTCATCCTGGATTAAATTCTTTTCTACTATTTTCTGTGGGAAAACAGCAAAACATCAACAGTACTGTGTGCTTCAGTTTCTGATCATGGCATATCTCCTTCAGGATCAGACCATATGATTAACCAGATGGTATGACTAAAGGCATTAAGGAATCATTTGCCTTTAAGAAACTTCTCAAAAATCATAGCTAGCTGAAAACCAAAATAGAGTGAGAGTAGTTTTGGGAGTTCTCCAGTTTCATCAGATTAATTCTACATAGGTTTTAGTCCAACAAGCTACTGTCATGTGATCTGACAAGCTGCTCTTGCCCTTTATACCCCAGACATCACTTAAATTAAAATCTAACTGTGAAATTTGCTGAAATGCAAAGAGGTTTTCTATGGCATAAACTTTTGTTCTGGGCAGCAACTACAATTCTAATTGCTGCATTTTCACGAAGGAGCATAGATCAGTACCACCAACATACATATGAAAAGCATACTGTTCAGTTCATGTTTAGGGGTAGCATAATGCCAGTATCTAAGCAGGTCATAGCTGTTGCAGCACCTATCCTTCAGAGATTCCTTATCTATAATCTTCTGCATTTATAGGGCTAATAGAGCCTAACAAACTGCAAGTCACTAATATTTAGACTCTTTTAATTAATTTTCAAAAATTCAACTAAACCACAAGAAAGGACATTAACTTTTGTTAGAAAATTCTTATTACCTTAAAGAAGACCTGACATTACAGTTCTCTAAATAAAAAGACTGGCTTTCAACACTCCATTCCAAGTCCCAAGCTCTTTTTAATCATTAATTTCCTTAGAGTTTCACATGTAAGACTCTCCCCCAGTGAAATTGTCAAAAAAGATATTCAACAAGAAAGCTCTGTAAAACCTCACCTTCTATCTTTTCACAGAGTTTATGCAAGCTTTGCATAGGACAACCTTCACAGAG
This sequence comes from Formicarius rufipectus, assembly GCA_013399695.1. Classification (NCBI taxonomy): domain Eukaryota; kingdom Metazoa; phylum Chordata; class Aves; order Passeriformes; family Formicariidae; genus Formicarius; species Formicarius rufipectus. The sequence continues at coordinate 1,261,336 of VXAU01001184.1, forward strand.
CTGGGGCTGTGCCTTGGAATTTTGTTGCACAGCAGCCATGGTGAAAGCCTGCTTCAATGTCATCATGATTTCATCAACCTGAAAAGAATGACATGCAAAAGAACAAAATTCACTCTTCCACTGAGCTTCTGTTCCACTTAACAAAGTCTTTGAGAATGATACTGCCCCTTGTTTGGGAATGTGCTTATGATTAAAAAGACAAGCTGTTCCCATGCAGTTTCTGTGTACAAACACACAAGCAAGACAAAACTCATCAGGAAGTCATATCTCTTCCAGACCACCCAACTTTAATACTCTAGTCTAATAAAAGATACTGCCTCTATCCCAAAACCTTTTCTTGTCCATGACAAAAAAGCTTAGGGCAGCTATAATGTACTGGCCTGACTTAGAGCACAGTTGTGCAGTCCTGATTTTCAGAACAGGTGCACTATGAAAAAAAACCCTTCAAAAGAAGTGGTAAGTGATCTAACTTAGTTTGTGCAGTAAATGGAGGAATTATTGGATTTAAAGGAGGTTTTAACTTCTGCCCTCAAAAACCCCAAAAAGTTCTTTTGCAGACTGCGATGTTCATTATATTTTGGAAATTGAAGACATTCAGCAAAATACAGAGCATGGAGCAACAAAAGACTTTTAGGGCCTAATATTCTGTTTGGCTCTTCTTTCACTTACCAGTGCTTCATCCGTACACTGAAACACATAGCAAACAAAGTGGAAGCCTCCATTTTCTGAAGACTCTCTGCAGATGAACCCAAAATGATCCACATGTCTAATTCCCTAGCAAAGAAACAACAGCAATGAAACAGTCATATCTACTTTCAATGTTTTGTACCTGTATTTCTTTCAGTAAGAACAAAAAGCTCAATAGCATTACATATAGGTCAACTATCTCTATTACTATTACACTGAAGTCATCTGGCCATTAAAACTCTTTTCTGTTATAGAACCTAGTACTTCATGAATGTTCTGAATTTCAGTTAAGTCAGATGTTGTTTGATTTGGGTATAGAATTTTTATTTTTTGTCTTTTTTTT
>VXAU01001184.1:1262411-1327478 GCA_013399695.1 Formicarius rufipectus
TTTTTTTTTTTTTAATCTAAAGAAAAGCTTGTCTAGTTAAAAAATATTTTTTATGATATTTACTTGACCACTCATACAAACATTTATTGCTCCTAAAAGATATGCAAATTCAAGCTTGTAACAGTAGATAAACAGCATATCCTGGGAAAATGCTAAGAAAGTTGTTTTAATTCCTGGGATTTTTTTTTCCTTCTGTTATGAAAAGAGTTTCAGATGAGTAGAGTTGGCTGATCCCAGGGCATAATTCTTAGTTAAAACAAACAATGAATCAACTTCTGATGATGAATTACATGCACAGTGGTAGAGCCTATTTATAAAAAGTCAATTACACTCAGCAGTATTTTAATATCTTCTAGCTGTCATGGTGGAATATTAAAGTCAAGTAAAGAGAGGCAATGAAGTGTTGTATCAAAAATCATAATGATGAATCTCAGTAAATCAGGAACTTCAGTGAATTAAACAATCTGAAGATGCCAATCAGACCTTTTTATTTTTATTTTACTTGTTAATACAGCAAGAATCACTGAGTATTCTCTTTGCCTTATTATCATGAAGAAAACATTTGAAAAAACATTTAAAAGTGTAAAAAGTGAATATTTCTATAAAAAAGAATGACCATGTGTCCCAAAAAAAAAGAACACATAAATGCATCAGATACCCTTAAGCAATCTGAAGAATATTGTCTTATCATTTAAAATGCTAATATTAAATGTTCAGAGCATGTCAACTGGATGGAGGAAAATAATTCAACTAGATGCAGATACCTGTTTCATTTGAGTGTGACAATAACACACAGGCAACAGAGGTTGTATTACACAAACATCAGGTACTAACACACCATGAGAACAAAAAGACAAGAAGGACATTCTAACACTCTAAAGCCTGCAACTTCTCACACTGTACCTCCATTGGATGTCCAGGCTAAGCGTTTTAGGAGGCAGCTGTGTGGTAAAGCAAGAACAGACCGATGCAATGTGCAGACTCTCGCCCACGCATGATTCACATCAGAAACAGGGACAGAGTGTGCTGAGTCCTCACTCTAACCTCCCAGCCTATCTTTCTTCTCCTGAAAGCCCATTTCTTCTCCTGAAAATCCAATTGCTGTAGTGTAAGGCATCCAGCTGAGATAACGGCTCTGCCTGAAAAACTGCAAGGTACCAGGAGCTGGCAAATGCTCTTTCAGATACTGCTCCAGGAGCACATACTTCCTTCTGCCAATATAATATCTCACTGATGGATTGGGTATTCTGGAAATTAAGCACTGATTCTTATCTACCTTATAATTTAACTCCAGTGCCTTCAAGAAAAGATTATTAAATCTTCTTGTATGATCAAGATAAGATTGTTCACTCAAGTGTTCTGGAATGCGTATACTTGGAGGAGAAGCCTTCTGTATCGCAATATCAATATTTGCCCAACTTAGATATCATTTGGCCAGTAGCATGTTCTTCAGACAGGAGGGGAGAATTAATCAGAATCTCACTCCTCCTGCTCTGAGTAGCACAAACATCTGCCACCCTTCAGGACAAGTCACAAAGTCAACCTGACTAGCTCCTGACTGAGGAGATAGGTCGACCTAAGGGAAGATTAGATTTTTATGTGATCAAGGACTTCTCTTTAAAGCTCTTGATCTGACAGCATGCAAACTACTTATGTCTACTTTGAAAAATGCAGAATACGTACCTGTACGATTAGTGATAAAAGCTATCACCATCAGATTGGAAAACATAGTAATTTATGGAAAACAAAACTAAGACAAAATGTAAAAAAGCCAGAGGCAAAAGGACAGTGAAGCAAACTAATAACAGTCAATGAAGAGGCTCTGGAACATGTTCTTCCTCAGTGCTTCACATAATCTTTGCATGGTAGAGGACTGTCCTCTTTTACACACACGCAACTTACACTTTTTAAAAACATGTATTTTTGAAGTATTTTTCAGGTAACTCTTACATACAGCTTTTCTCCTTTCATTCTCACTTCTTTACAAACATGGGTCTGAGAACCCCAGATTTGTACAACTATGATTCATGTTCATTGCAATCTCAAATCAGACCTAACCAGTGTGTTCCTTCTAGTTCATATTACTCATCCACTGCATAGAGGAATGAGCCTTTATCTCAGAAATCACAATGCAAAGCATGAAAGAAAAATGACAGTTTTAAAATATTACTGATTAACTACCAACTTTTCCAATAACTATTACTGAAACTGCTGTTGAGAGAATCCATTTGGAATGCTAGGAGAGAGGAGTACATGAGCATTCACAAGTAGAGAATATTTAAACAAAAAACCAACCAACCAAACAAACAAAAACAAAACAAACAAACAAAAAAAACACAGAGAGAGAGAGAGAAAGAATATACTGCAACCTTACCTGAGAACAAAAGGATATTTCTTTAAAGCTTTTCTCAATTGCTACTTTTTTTGTGTCAGGACTGATAAGGTAAACCTCAGACTGGCCAATCTAAAAAGAGCAGAATAAATAGCAAGATGATAACAAGTAACATTACACTTCCTTTTGTCTCATTATAAAAATCTTTCCTGTACATAAATCTCAAGTATTTTCTACCTGCGTATTTAGACCAATTTGTGTATTATTACCAGAGAGAATACTGAATAAACATTGATTTGGCATTGAGAGCCCTCCACATTACCGCACTGAGACTTAGTTTCACATTTGAGACAAGAGGCTGAGAATAGCGTTTAAACAGAGGAGAACAATGCAGTACCACAAGAAATCTACTTTGCATTGAAATATATTCATGCTCCCTTTTCTTATTTTCCACAGTCTTGGCATGTACCACATTCACAAAAGCTACTTCATGAAATTGTACTAAAGTTTAAATCCAATTGTGTGCCTCTCCCTATAGTCAAGCTAACTATTTTTAGGGGTTTATTTATTTATTTAAGACACACTTAACATTTAATTTAAAGCCTTAAACTCAAATTGTACACATGATTTTACAGAAGTATATTTTCAAACTTTGTTTAACCTGTAGGCCATTCATACAGCAGTGACTTAGAGAAACCTGCTTCAACCACTACCAAATCCCAAAAGATGCACATAAAAATACAGCAGCAATATAACTGCAATTTCTCAAGAAAGAGGGAAGGGGGAATCCTGTGTGTGAATGAATCAAGTGAGATGTGCCACCTCCATGTGTCTAAAATGGTCTTGTGAATTCACCTTCCACCTCTTCTTTTACTTCAACCAGTCACAAGGGTTTCCCACAGCTCCTTGCACGTTTCCTTGTATTGTCCCTGAGGCTGACCTCTCATGTGCTCATGGGGTTATTCCTTCCAACAGCTACTCAGCAGCCTCTGCCCGCTCACTGCTGCTTTTCCCTCACTGCAGAAAGAAGCTGAGTCCCACAGATTCCTGTCACACTTGGTCCCAGGGCAGCAGTGATCATTTGAAGTCAACTGAACAAGTGAAAAAAACCCAAGCCAATTAACTTCTTCCTCCTCCCCCCAACATACAGCCAGGAGAAAAACTTAAAAATAAACTCCCTCAAATCCTAAGAAATTGGCTAAGAAATCAGTTCTTCAGGAAGAGATACCAAAATCAGGACTGTTTGAATCAGGTGAGGAGAACTGGCAAATAACTAATCTGAGTATTTTTAACATCTCATTCACCAACCAACCTTTGCTGCAGTCCTGGGGAAAACTCAAGAACCTTAAATGAGAACACACCAACATTTTCCTCTGGTTATAAAGTGACTTGTGTTTCATATGTAGACACACAAAAACTGATGAGCAAAGCTGAAGACCTGTGCATGCTGCTGCTACTCCAGACCTGCTGAACATGGGGGGCAGCTAAACAACAAACTCAGACCTGCCACAAGGTGATAGCTTGTGGATAGTGAAAGCACAGACTATAGTTACTTCACTTCCTGATATTGACCTGAATTTAGACTGGCTGAATAAAAAAAGAATACAACTGTGCATACTAAACAATATTTACCCAGGCAAAAAGCAATCCAAGACAAAAAGTCAGATCAGCAGAGCCCCACAATTTGGAAATGTGTCTGTTAACAGGTGACTGACATTTTATTCAGGCTGAAGCTACATGTGCCTTTGAGAAATACTGCATTTATTTAATATAAATTAAAAATGCACTCACTGGAGTAAGAGAATCTGGACCTAAGCAGTCCATCTATAATCTCTCTATCTCTAAAATATGTGCCATGAGCTAATAATGGAGTCATAATTTTGTTACAAATTAGGCATTACTACAAAGGGTATCTATATTTTCTGTATGAAATACATGTCAGGGGAAGAAGGTAAAAACGGATTTCTTTTTGCTGGGGAAGAAAATTTCTCTCCATCTTCTTCCACTTCTCTGTCTGATGCCAGCCTGCCACAACTAAACAGAAGCTTGAAATCAGGTAGAGCTAACTACAACTTTTTCTGCATGTTATTTTTTTACAGACAACACTGTGGCAATTCTCCATAAAACAGCATTTCTCTTTCCTCCCTTCAAAAAACTTGTTGTAACTGCACATACTCCACTCTGTTACCGCCCTTAAAAATGCCCAGCCTCAACAGAAGCTGAGAGATCCAAGATGACCTCAGGACAGTCAGTCATAGCAATATCAACTCCAGGTTTGCATTATAAGACACAAGATATATAAAATATGTTATATAACTTATCTGTCATGAGGATTATAAGACAAGAAAATAACACATTCCTTACTTGCTTCTCAAATACTGGAAAATATTTTGCTGCTCATGTCTCAAGACAAGGGCATTGCTAGCCATGCCAGAGCAGTACAGGAGTGGAGGCAATGTGTGGAGTAGCACAGGAAGTTATTATACTCTCTGTCATTATACAAACATGTTTAGTAGCAGGACTGCCTTCATTAATTACACTGTTTATATGGTACATAAAATCTACTAGCTTTCAGCCATGGTTTGATCCTTCTGCTCTAGTTACTTATAACTCATTCATTTGGAAATGCATTTCTGCTGTTACTAGTTAGTGTAACTATGTACCATTTTGCAATTGGATAACTACCTACTAACTTGCAGTAGCTTTCTAAAAGCTATCTTTAGAAGCCCAATGTTTCAGGTAATGCTGTTTTAAACTATTTAATATAAGCTTATTTAGAATATGTAAACCAATTTGCACTGATAAGTAATGTTCTCCAGAGAAACAGGCAAGTTTGTTAAGTTTTGGTAATTGCAATTAAATTATCAACGAAGTAACTGCCATCTGTCAAAACATCTGCTTTGGTGTTTGCCACTCCAAACTTCAAAACGTGAAAACGCCACCGGGAGCTGCAAATCTTGCTTTACCGTAAACAACATTGTCCTGTTCTCTGCAATGTCAGTTGGCTGCACGACACTGTGTCCGTAGATAAGTTGACTTTTTAGGTTCAGTGAAATTGCATCTTCTTCAAAAGACCTGACAAAGCTGTTACTCCTATGGCTTCCCTCTTGGAAATCCTTCTTAAAAGCAAAGGAACGAAGCCCAGGCTGAGAAAAAGATTTCCTAATCGGCCTTTTCTCCTCCTCTTCACTGACCAAGGGCTGGAAGACAGACCGAAATTTGCTGCTGAAGGAGAAGCCTCCAAAGTTATTGGCAGTTTCATGTTGTTGGGATGATGAGTTGCAATCTGAATTTTTTGAGCAACTTGCCCGATTAAATTTCTCGATGCATTCATCTATGAGTGCTGGAGGTGCATTTTTATGTGCTACTGTCACCCGTCCACAGAACAGCACCTCAAACTTTTTCGCAAAAGGATCTTCAACATCTGAGAGATTATTCTGAAACTCTTCTTGACGAGCAATTTTCCCAGCTTGTCGAATAGAGCTTATAATCTCAGGCACCTACAGGAGGGGAAAAAACAAACATTAGCATCTGGTGCCCTACGATAAACAAGTTGCAAAATTAAGAGGTGCTCCCTGTTGTGGTTTTTCTGGAGTGGCTAATTTGCTTTTGTTTTCAAAAAGAAAAGACCAGTTGAAGTGATCTTGTATTTGTCCAACAGACACATTTTAGCAGTTAAACACAGACAAGAGAAATCAATGATCTGCCTCCCAGCCAGGAGTTCACCATTACCAACACTTTGTCAGAAGAGCTTCAACTCTTGTAATGCTCTGTGTTTTCTTTTGCCACTGAAGCAACCAGGATAACAGGACAAATTCCAGCTCAAAACATAAAAATCCTTCAGAAAGCATACAAGAAGCCATGGGCTAATTAATTGTTAAAGACAATTAATTGTTGTTATTTTCCCTCCCTTCTCTTACTCAAACACTTGTGCCATATAGATTAATGACTCCCTTGCAAATTAGCTTTCCCCTTCGTAACAGCATATTGCATTGTTAGGGCAGTTTGGTGCTTGGTTTTGCTTTTGACTGCTTGTTTATTTTGTTTTGTTTTGTTCTATTTTTTTTTCTTCTTTAACTGTAGATTGCTGTGTTTTTTAAAGAAACATAATCCTGTTTCAGATGTTAATTTTTATTCTAGTATCCCAGGTAACACTTTCAAATAATTAAATTACATCTACATATGACTTGCAGTGCATCTGTATGAGAGAGCAGCCTGTTACAGACCACAGATGTTGTAATTAGAACCCAAACTGCCATCTGACACATTTCTAGTGACAGTAAACGGTCACAGTTGCTGATAGAGTAGTGATATGCATATGCTATCTGCTAAGCTGCTGCGAGGCTGGTGCTTGGTTACATCACACTGCTTTGGCCGACCTAGGAGATTAAGGTTGTTTGCAGTCTGTGCTCTTGCTGCAACAAAAATGTGGGGCCACCATCTATGATTACAACTTATAATTCTTCTAGTTTTTTTATTTACCAATATTATTTTAAGAAAAATCTGTGTGAAGTGTGGTAATTTCTTGAGAAAAAAACATTTCCTCTGTCAAGTGAAGCTTGCTTTACTTACAAGTATTTGGTTGTAGATAGTACAGAAAGAAGTCTGGGAGCAGCAGACTAAAATAGCAGTCCAAAAGAACCACCTTCCTTATGAGACAAGGCATCCCTAAACCTCAAGAATATTTCAAAGACATGGCATCTGGTGTTTGTTTTTTTTTTCCGATATTTTTATAGTTATTTAATGCTTAATCATAATGGAGTAATGAACATAAACCAACCTCGGAAACAGCAAAGGTCTTAGAGGAAAAAAAATTTTGAACAGTGAAAACCAAATGGTTATATTTTGGGTGCTCATAAAGACCTCAATAGGATTCTTTCTGTAGACTAGGAAACTCAGATAGAGATGGATGGATGGATGGATGGATGGATATATAGATAGACAAATGTACACACACAGAGTTAGTGGATTTAAAACAAGGAAATGAGGAACAGATTACAAAATGAGAGAACTCAGGAAGCATTACTTCACCCTTGAGTGCAAGGCATGAGTCATCAGCTAATCATTCAGCAAAGACAATGGGGGAAAGTGGGTAAGAAAAGCAGGGTCAGTAATTCATAAGTCAGTTTTCTGATATGTCACAAACCAATCTGAAAACTTTGGGCTCAGGGAGCTTTGTGCTTAACTTCTTAATCATATACAAGAAGAACAAAAGGGTGTAACAAATCTTTAGTACCTCAAACAATATGCATTGAGCATACAGTGAGTTTAAGGTTTACTTCAGTGTTATTTATGTAATACTCTTTCAAACAACCAATTTTTAGTCATTTTTAGGATGGCAGTAAAACATACAACTTCATTATACCCATATTTCAAGCTGCAACTGCTTCAGCACTTTTAATAAACATGTTTAACTCTTGTGGGATTGACTGGATTCACCAGCCACAGGGAATTTTACTTCTGAGTTGTCCAGGATACATAGAGACCTGTGATCCCACCCATGTTTTTGCAGAGGCTGCAGAGGTGACAGTAAAGGACTGAGGTATTTTTTGGACTATGCTTACTTTTTTAAGGCCAGGAACAAACATCAGCTCTCACTCAGGCAAAGAGTGCCACTATCTCAGCCAGGGTTAAGCTCCATACTGCATCCAGCAGCGCAGGCAATGCAAGGCTTACAGCTGAGCTAAAGCCCCGACAAGGCATTAGGGATACATCACAGATGTGCAGTTGCTGAATTTGATTTCTTCAATGTTTTTTGTTATCAAACACATTAGACATTGACAAATTGCTATTCAGCAGTGACTGTACTTTACATATTGTTGTTAGGAAAAGACACTATACACAAAAGTACTCGGCAGTAGTTAACAAACTTTATGTCTGAGAACACTCAGCAAGCCTGTTGATGAAAAATCAAGGGGAGTATTTATTTATATATTTCCACATGCGCTTAGGCTTGAATCATGTCATTGATAAGTAACAGCTGGCTTCCGTGCTACACTTGCTGAAAAACACTGACCCTTCTGTTCCCACTTATAAACCTAAAAAAACCAAAATCACAGCCTGCTAATATAATTTTATTGCCTCTGATTAGGCAATTGATGCAGCAGCAGGAGGAGCAAATCACTACCTCAATTTCCTGTGATCCCTATGTATATTAAACATTTATGTATTTTCATTAGTAAAGGAAAGATCCTTGATGAATGAGAAGAAAACTAAAATACATACATCCCTGGAACTGTTCTTGGCTGGAACTGATCAGGATGTGTGCTCTCTTTAACTACCTGTACCATTCCAAGCCTTCTATGCAAGTATCAAGATATGAACATGTGTCCCTATGTGTCCCTATGTGTCCCCTGACCCTGGCTCCCTCATCAAACAGACCTGGATGCTAAGTACAAAAATACAAAGTAAACACTAGTTAAAAATACATATAATTGTTCCAGATTATTAAAATAGAGATGTAGGCTCTATCTTGGCAAGTGTTTATTAACCACAGATTAATGTATCCAGAATTAAACTACATGCCACTGGGTGATCAGTAACCACATCTCTTGCAAACCTGCAGGAATTAATTAAGATGTAAACAGAATCACACTTTATGGTTCTTCAATTTGTATCAAAAAGTAGCCAGGATGAAGTTGCTCCTGAATGAAGCTAATGTGAAGCTCTTGTCTTTTAAAGACTGTGTGTTCTTTCTGAATGTAAGAAAAAGATCTAGTTTAATTGTAGGGGTGGCCACAAGCTTGCACAGGTTGCCCAGAATGGTTGCAGAGTCTCCACCCTTGTAGATGTGCAAACTCTGTCTGGACTTGGACCTGAGCAACCTACTCTAGACGATGTTGCTTTGAGCAGGGGGATAACTAGATAACCTCCTGAGGTCCTACTGTATGTCACCTTGAAGACTTAGGCCTCAACTGCTCTTTATACACACCTAGAGGTAATTTTGTCTTCCAATCTGTGCTTGCTAAGACAGTGGGGGAAGACTGTTGCACACATGTATGATTTCTTCCTGCTGGAAAAAAAAAATAAATATTTTCTAGCATAATTCTATTCTTAAGTGTTTTCTGACTTGTTTCTCAATATAAATACATAATGAGTGGATAAAGATTATTTCTGTAGTCAGAAAAAAACATGGCTGATGACCTAAAATTATTTCCCTAAATCCACAAAACTAAGTAAAGAACAACAGTGTAAGCAATCATGAAACTTTACCAAACACAGAGCATTACCTTCCTATCACTCACTTCAGGCCAAACAGGTTTTCTGAACAGAAAACACAAATGAAATGTACTAGGCAAAGTTTTTGTATTTAGAATGTCTGAACTAGATACAAAAAAACATCATGTATCTGTAACCATTAAAACTAACACTAGACGGTTTTGATTTTTTTTTTAAAGTATATCCATGTTATTTCTGCTATAATGAGAATGTTTATTTTGCAGAGACAAAGCAGGGAACTGAAATGCCGAGTATTCTTGTGACTTGACCCCTGGGTATTCAAGCAAAATACAAAACAACACTTAGAACTTCATAGTGTACATTACTCAGTTATGAGATACATAGTTATAGCTTCTATGCCATGCACCAAATCATGACAGCAGGCAATAATTTTTAACCACTCACAGGTTTGCTGCATCTGCAGAACAAGAAACAGACACTGCAGTTGCATTTTTACCCCATGCAAACACAAGTCACCGTGTTAGTTTACATATAAGCATGTAGGAAGCAGATGCCTTTATTCTATCAGCAGATTTGAGAGAAACTATTCAAATGAAAAAAGCCCAGTAACAGCTGAACACAACAGCTGCCTTTTGTTAAATAAGACTAGACTTACAAAAGATTCCCCATTTCTTTTATACAGAGTAGATAAGAAAGCAAAGCATACCACAGAAAAAGAACTATTAACACATCAACTGGCAGGATTAGACACACACACACACAAAAGTGGGATAATTTATTATTTTAAATGTTATGCAGTGTTTATACCTACAGTATAAATCTACCATTTATACCTATCAGTCTCTTCACAAAGTTTCAAGTCAAGGAAGGGCTCGAGCACAGGCTGAAATATTTCAAGGGTGTAGGTGGTTTTGTTTAATACAACAGACCTGTGCTGTTAGGACCTGGTCTTACACAACAGACTCCAAAAATTGTTGAAGACTGAAACACATTAGGGTCAGATCTTAGGCTGAACCTCAGAAAGTCTGACACTATCCTGGTTACAACAAAGGCTTAGAACTTTTTCACAAAGCTCTTGCAACTAGTGGGTGCTTTGGTTGAATTTTGCCAGCTTACTGAGGCATGAGAGGTCTGAATGATTTTTAAGTGCCTTTTTTTTCTGACCACAGAAGGCCAAGAAAGTATGTCAGGAAGTCTACTACACTTTTTGCTGGTAATACTTCTCCTTCTCTATTTTACTAGAGAGCAGTGCTTCATTAAAAATAGGGTACACAGCTATGTAATCTTGAGAGAAGCTATCTAGTTTTATCAGGACAAACAAATGTTTTTGTCACCCACAAGGTATTTTCAATCATGGGATACTTTGTATAAGTAGTAGAACAGAAGAAAGGGAAATATTTTTAAGCATACGCAACATACATAAAAGATGATGCAGCCAAGTACTTCTTTGCATTTTTAAAAAGACTGCATAAAATCTTTGATTTCAGTAGTTTGATATGTAGTAAAAAGCAGTTGGTCTCTTTTCAGCACACTTCTAGCAAAACAGCTGTGCAGTAACCAGCACAGATCAACACTTCCTGTTCTTATCACTCCTTAGACACACAGTAGTGGTAAACTTGTTTCTCGGACACTTATCTCCACTCAATAGATTTAAAGTTTGGCATTTTAAAACCTAAAGCATTTTAGTGAATATATTTTACTGGCATTATTTTTCTTCTAAATTGAAATACTACACAATTTATTCTTTCAGAATCACAGAATAATTGAATTTAGACCTCTGATGGTGCAGTCTCCTAGATAAAGCAAAGCAAACTTTCTAGTTAGATCCAATTTCAAACTTAAATGAAGCACTGGGGGTCAGATCCATCACAGTTCCAAGCAGGACTTCAAAATGAGAATTTCCTTTTTCCCAGGAATTAGCAGAAATTCAAGGCAGAAAGAGTTACAAACTTGTGCAGTTAAATTCCATTTCAGTGAAAGGCCTTATCTATTCAGATCTTGATCTCAAGTGTCTTTACAAAGTTTTTTTCTTCTGTTATCTTGCTTGGAGACTGCTCTACAGCCTCCTACACCTTGCTGACTTTTTCCAGTCATTAACTTCAATTCTTGTTTTAAAAATTTTCACCCCTTGACCCTTAATCAACAGTTCTATAGAATACTTTCATTATTATCTTTCTTCCTTTGCTATTTGTTGACTTTTATTCCTCCCAAAAAGCCACTTTCAAACCCAGATTTAATTCAGAGAAGCAGAAAGTTTATAATTCTTCCATTTCCTGGTGGTGACCATCTTTGCAAGCTTCTGTCAGTTTTTCTGTGCATAACAAATGCACCACAGGTAGAACCAAAGTGACATTCTTACCAACAGTTCCCTAAGTACTCAGGGTTGGCAGGTGCACAGAGACAGATCACCTTTCATGACTTCACTCCTCAACACACATGATCCAAAATTTTGCTGCTGTAGGCTCACTGCTCATTAAACAACTATGCATTGTGCCACTCTTGGCAGCTTCACCATCCACACACATTGGTCGAGTTCATTTCTCTCTATAGTACATAAAATGCACTGGTTGTCTCATTTAACCAGGGAACTCATGAATGTCTTTGGAAAAGGAAAATAAGTTGGAACACAACCAGAGGGTTGGGAAGGGTAGTTAGGGTGGCAGCAGGACTAACCACAGTGCAGGTGCTCTGCTTAGGAAGGACTGTAAAACCAGACATGCAAAGGTAAGACAGAGGTGTTTCAGCCCTGATAAGGGAAAGCTCAGTGGCTGAATATTGCCACGGGTCCATGAAAGGAAAAACAATCATACATGTATCTACTTGTGGGTGTGGTTTGCTTAGTAAGGTTTGATAGAGAAAAAGGGATGTGAGGGTGATAAGGCTAAGACTCAAATTTTGCAGGGATGCATGTAAGAACCTGATAACAGTATGAATCTGAATGCACTAAATTCAAAGGACATTCTGTGTGGGATAGAAGAGAGTAATCAGTTTAAATGCAGCTCTTTTTGATTTGGAGTATGGTAGGTGAGTGCCACGAGTCCTCTGTGATAACTTTGACCCAGTAAGTACCAAGAGTCAAACTCCATGTAGCCAATACATATTCTAAGAGTATTGTAAAAAGCTGTAAAGGGTACTAGTCTTCCCACAGTCATCAAGTGCTGCCTCCAGAAGACTGTTAAGTACTGCAGACTGATGTAATGTGTACTGTACGCGACTTTCATAGTATCACATTCCTTTTAACATTACAGACAAATCTCGGCTTGAGAACCTTCTTCATGACATCCCAGGCTGGTGGAAAAGGATACATTTTCTTGTAAAGTCATGAGTGTTATAGCATCCATGCAACTTAGAGGCACAAAAATATTTTCTTTCCTTTTGAAAAAAAACCAACCAACCACAAAAACAAAAACAAAAAAACCAACCAAACAAAAAAAAACACACAAAAAAACCCCAAACAAACAAAACCACAAAACAATATTTGCAGAATCTGTTTATAGAATATTGTAAACAAACTCAGAAATAGAATACAATTGTACTCAGTGTTCTAGTGAAGTTGGACTGCACTATTTTATGGTGGTGCTTCTTTCCCAAGAGAGATGCAACGTGTTGCAGATACATTTTGAGGGTTTCTTTCACGTGCTCTCAAGACATACCTTACTTAAAGCCTGAAATACAACAAAACCTGGCTACTTTCCATAAATAAACCACCATGTCCCAGACTGCTGTTTACTTTTGGACCCCTACTCATGAATATTCAGGATCCAAAACCAAACTGCAGTTGACAAAATCTCCATGGGCTTTTAGTACACCTCCAAATGCAAAAGCACCTCACTGGCTCTGAAGGGGGCACTCTTACAAAATCTGCTTTTGGGAAGAACATTAGTATTCTCTGCCCTATACCCAGTGGGTTACTATATATATATTTATATGTGCCCTTCCTCTCCTCAAAAAAAACCAAAAAAACCCCCCCAAAAACAAACAAACAAACAAAAAAACCCACAAACCCCCAAAAACCAACAAACCCCCCAACAAGAACACAACAACAAACCAAAAAACAACCACAAAAAAGTCAAACATTTATTTTCATCTTGTAATGTTTTATCAGCTCCACTAGTCAGTACCATGAGCTTATAAGCAACAACAGTGGAATAAGTCCAAAGATATTTCAAATATTGCATTAACATCCCCATAGTCTTATCTTCTCCATATTTTGTTTCAAAGCTTTCTTTTCACACAATTTCACACATGAAAACAGTACTTCAAGATGTAAAAGCAGTTGATGGTAATACCTACAGGGTTCCTGGCTCACATTTTAGAAGGTGACTACTGAACAAAGAGGCAATACCTCTTGTAACGTAATAGCTAGAAATATCTGTGCTCATTCATTATCAACAGAGGTTAAATCCTCTCTTTTTGGGAAGGGTGCAGGATGGAATTGCAAGCAGTTCCCTTCCAAGGGTTGAGATATGCCTGGGACTGTGCTGGAGGTTATAGAGTGGGAAACAGAAGGAAGCCTATTCTTAGATAGTTATAAATGAAAAAAGACAGCAATGATGTTTGAAAGCTTTCAGGACAAGAGTTCTTTTTTTTTTGTTTTGGCTTTTCTGAGGGTGGGAGATTTGTTGTGGTTTTGTTGTCTTTTATAAATGAAAGGTAATAACAGGATTTAAAACAGGAAACTAGTTACTAAGTACATTTTTGGGGAAAAAAGTTATTCACCAGAGTAAATTCCATCTGTACATTAGGATACAGGTTCTCTCCTTTGTTCTCAGGCTTCTGACACAGTTATCACAATTGCTATCAAAATATCTCAACTGACAAAATAGAGGTTAGCAAAACAGACAGAAGTTTATGTAATTTGAAAAGAAAATGCATTAAGCCTGAAATTCTTCTGTCCTTTTGATCAATATCCAGCTAAAAACAAGAAGGGAGGAAAACTCCTTTTGTGATGTGTATTCTCATTACAGCTGAGGTTATTTCTGACATAACCTTCTTGACAGCTAATCCTAATGTGTGTCAAAAATCCCCCTCTCCTCAAAATTTATTTTGAGGTTTTTGTGGGGGAAGGTAGAGGGGGAAATCAACCTATGAATGCTTTTGATTGACATGATGTGTAAGTTAGCTTTACCTGCAATAGACTAAAACACTATCTCTTTTACTCTGACAACAGAGAGTTGACAGACAGCCCCATGGCCCTTCTTCCTAGTGCTGCTGGGAGAAGTACAGGGACAGATGATGTTTTTATTGGGAAGAATCTTACTTGAACCTTAAAATTATAAAGGTCTCAACAGAACTGGTGTGCAGGAGCTGATAGTGTTTTCCAGCATTCTGCTTGACTGGTATGAAATCTTGGTGAACTAATTTGCTTGTGGATGAGCACCTTTGCTGCTTTGTCATGTAGTAGCAGATTTCAGCTGCCTCAGGTCAACTCACAGGAGAGCAGGATCAGAAAGTAATGGCAAAACATTCCATGAAACCTACTCTGCCTTTCACGTAGAAAGCAGTTATATAGTTCACCAGTTTTTGTCCTTTTCATCTGTAAAACAAATGCTTTCTTATGTCTAGGGCTTTTTGAGTTATGGTGGCTTTTTTCTAAGATATGTCTCTCATCAGAAGGTCTAGTAGGATAATTCAAACCTGTCAAATAGCTCCACACTTCTATGAAACCCACACTTGTAGTTGCTACTACTTTTTATTCCTTCTTTATTTTTTTTTCTAAAATACATTGTAAAGCACTTAAAATAACAATGTATTTATTTCCGATAATTAACTTTTGACATTTTGCCACCTTTTGGGGCCTGCCCCAGCTCGTGTTACAGGCGTGGCTGCAGTGCCACGTTGGTGTCATTCGGTGGCAGAGAGGACAAGGCGAGGTCTTCCCCTGGTGCTCTGACCCANACCCTGTGCCTCACTTAAAAAATCCATTGCGCAGGCTTATCCCAAGATCTTTGTTCGCGAAGTCCAGCCAACAACAACAACTTTTGACATAAGGTGTTTTCCAGCCTTTGATTCCTACATGAACAGTCATCCTAGGATTATGACATAAAATAATATAGAGTTCTATTAAGTTAAAGTTTCAGGCTACAGATTTCTACCAGGCATTACTAACATACACTATATTCAATATCATGGAAGAGAATGAAGAACAATACACCTAGAGGGCCTTAAACTTCTTGCAAGACCCTTATTACATAAGAAACAAATCAGGAAAACCTCTAGAACTGGACAGAATTTTGAAACTAATTACACACAGGAAGCTTACTAACCTACAATTCACTAAAGACTATTCATATGAGAACAATGATCATGTAATTTGAATTAAAATTATTCATCCTTTCTGAAGGAATTTAGCTACCATAGGATAGGTCATGTTTAACTTTGTTGGAAATACTTGCTAATCTGTTATTGAGGCCAGTGCAAAACACATTGCATCGATAGCTTCCCATAAATGCAAAATACCCTAAGGAAAGCAATGTTGTTGGGCAGAAAAGGGAAGAGCAAGCGGTTTACTCATGATCCTTTCCATTAAGATACAGCCAAACCACATTAGGTGAGTTGCCAATTTTATCTCCAAAGAGTCAGGGATCCAATATAGTCCTAAAAGCTCAGTCCTTCCAATTTCTGCTGATGATAGATGAACTAAATCCTGCTTTCCTCCTCTTAGAAGATAAATCTGTCTTAAAATTTTACAGTAGGTGAAAAGTTAAATTTATCTGTATTCTATTATTGCTCTCAGATCCAGATATGACAAAAAACTTGAAAAAAAAAAAAAAAAAGAAGAAAGAGCTTGGAAAAAAGATGCTTTTGTAGAATGGTTGTTCCACAAATCTTTATATCAGGTGTCTCCAAAAGTCACTGTAAGAAACTCAGGATGTCTGCTTTATGTACTTAGTGTACTAGAAAAGTGAGGTTAGAAAGGAAAAACAGATGGGATACTAAATATCTGAAAACACTATTTAACAATGTATTTAGGGGAAGTCAATTAGTGTGAAAAGCATTCACTTACAGACTGCCTGAAAGCCAGCATTTCACTGCAAATGCCATCATGGATGGCAGGGACAGATCAGATGGACAGCAGGATTATAGAATAACTATCCCATGACTGGCAGCCCTGCAATACCACCCTACAAAGTACTACTTCACTTATTCATGATTCTGGGCATCTTAACGAGGTCTCATTTCTTCATTTAAATGTTGGCATTGCATTGGCTGTTCTGTTCCACTTTAACTGTCACAGAACAGCCAGACATGTCCTTGTGTTGACAGTCCACAGGAATTTGCATGTCCCAACACAAAAAGTAAGACTACACTGATAAAGCTGACATTCAGTTCTAAATGAGGAAGAGTTGTCAAAACACAGATGACAAATGGAGCTATGGGATCACTCTTGAAAGTCATCCTAGAGCCAAGCCAGAATGCCACTCCAGAAGTACCTCAGAACATGAAGCAAGAAGCTACATCTTAGCAGTGCCTCCAGATTATGAAAATGCTATGATGGTTCTCCTTGCTGGGAAACTCTCATGTTTACGTTCTGCATCAAATTCACTACAGAACTACAGTATCAGATCTATAGATTTGCCGGCTGTGCCAACAACTCTGTTTTGGTCAGCTCAGTTTAGTAGTTCACCTGTCCTAAGCACGTACTGCTGACTGATTGGAAGCTGTGCTCACGTAGGAAAACACTAGTAACTAAACCATAACAGCTGAAATTCATCCTTCTCTTCCTTCTTCATTAGTCATACTACAGTATTACAATGTTTCCCTAAAGCTGTAGTCATATCATTTACCTGCATAATCTTGCTTATTTAAATAAATGTCATAAGAACAGTAACCAGTACCCAATTCCTACATGATGCTTGACAGGACTTTAGAATTACTAATAATGCAACTGATGAATGACAAGAAATTCAAGCAACTCCATTAATTTGAGTGTCAGTCTGAAAACTGTTCTTATTTCTATATAAGAAAAAAAAAAAGTCTCACAGCATTGAAAAGACACAGTGCCAGAGTGATTGAAAATGAAAATAGAAATGGAAGAGATAATCAAGATATTTGCTAAGAGTAATAATGCTATTCTATCACCACAGTCAGGGCAAGTAAGCAGCACTGAAGGGAAAGAGGAAATTAGAAACCTCGAAATAGACCCAGACTCAGTGTCTTCCTAAACAAAGCGTCTTCATGATAGACAGTGCAATATGTGGAGGACTGCAATCAATGAAAAAAAAAAACAAAACAAAACACAAAAACCCAAACACAGTAAGAGAGTCTACAAAGACTTTCAATAATATATGTTGTCCCATGATCATGTGCATTTCTGGAACTCCCACCATTTATTTGTATTACCACTTAATAAATATCAAATTTGATCCATATTGTACTTTATTCAGCTGCAATGTATAAGAATACAAACACAAAAATTCTGAATATCTTCTCTTTTCTGAGTTATAAAAGTACTATTTTAAGCCTACCCAGTCTCTTTTAAGAGTAAATTTTCCATTATTCTTTTTTTCTTTTTCCACTCTCCCCCATGAATTAAAGACTGTATTTCCTTAGAAAAGGATAAATCAGTCTGATCAAACACTGAATTGCAGCTAAGATGGACAGTTTGCATTGTCACACCACTTTCAGAGCAACTGAATTCTGACCTTCACAATATTTCCAAAATATTCTATATTTAAACACACTCAGTGATGTAACCCAAAAGGGAGTGGTGATTATTCAACATTTCTAAAACACAGATGCATGGACCTACAGCATCTGCATGAGAAGCCAGAGTGGCATACCAGCATGATGCTCTATGTGGCACACTAACAGAAAAGCTGAAGGAAAGCAATAAGAAGGGAATAAAAAGATACTTCTAGAAAAGATTCCTTTTCATGCCAACTTACCCCACAAATTATGTCAGCACTGGGGACTGCCATAATTCCAGCCACATCTAATACGGACACACAAGTGGACTGGACCTGTTTGGTTGTTTTTTAAACATTTGTGGAAGCATTATTGAATTCTTAGAGATATCAGAGAAAAAAAAAAGCTGACTCAATTGTAACAGCAAACAATAAATATTTGTATATGTTTCCACACTTCATAAACAAAACAGTACCAGCTGCATGGTGTTCACATATAAAAAACCATGCTTCTCAAGTCTACAGAAGTTCAGCTTTGATGACTGCATGTCAAGCAGAAAAGTTGCTTTCACAGAATGATAAATTCTAAGTGTTATATTCATGTGGGACTTACTCCAAATCTGAAATACCAGCACATACTTTTGGTTCAGGTTCTGGGTAACTAGCACCAGGGTTTTAAAGACAGATCTCTTGTACATAATGGTCTAAAACTCAAAAGCACTTCTACAAATCTTCCACATCTTGCATTTGAGGAGATTGGAAGCTACAAAAAGTTTCAGAGAAGCAGATCCAGCATGAAACATTTAGCGCTAACCATCCAAATTTCCATGACAGTGGCTTCAGTGGGCTCACCTCATTGGTAGAGTAAATGTGGAGAGGCAGCTGTTAAGATCTAGTAAGATATTGGGCTACAGAACTCTTTGCAATAAACACACAAATCCCCCCAAATGTTTGATTGAAAAACAGCTGTTTAGTTTAACTCAGCTTTGCCATTTTCAGTAGCTGGGAGTGTGACTGTGTAACTATGCACAAGTAGGCTCTTCTCCTCAAACCTGCAATTTCACACAAATCTGTACCTGAAAATCCTGTTTGGTTGCTGCATATTCAAGGTTCCCCTCGTAAAAAAAAAACCCAAAACCAATGGTTTTGATTATAGTGATGGCGATGTAAAAGTATAAAGAGAAACATTCTCATGTCCAAAGCCAACAAGTTTTGAATTGGGAAGAATACTTCAGTCATGAATAATTTTTGTTTCGTTGTTAAAATGTGACCAACAACACGTGCTTACCTGCACACTGCCCTGAGAATGGACAACAGTAAACATTTCTACTTTCTCTTCACAGTGCTTCAGTTAGTGTCAGACAGAAGTCTAGGCCATAGAAAATAAGGATAACCTCCTCAGGCCTGAAATTCTCACCAAGCACTAGACAAAAGGTTAACAGCCCAATGAAAGAAAATTTTTCAGATGGGTACCCATTCCTTGCATCAGGGTCATCCATTCCAAACTTGTGTATATGCTATTTGTGCAGCTTCTCTGATCAGCTTCTCAAGTATACTATAGGTATGACTACTTCATTGTTTTATTTTGGACTAGAAACGTGTTGGAGTGTATTCTCCCAATTCACTTCTTGTGTGACAGACTGTATTTTGGAGCCATCTCAAGGCACTGGAACTGTCATCTGTTTAAATAGAACTAAAACTTAATCTTCACTTTGTGATGCATTTCACTGCAAAAAGGCATTTGGTTCATGGTAGCAAATTAGGGCCAGTTCAAAGTAAAAATTACTTCCCTGAGTGAGATACACAACCTGTTCTCAGCACCAGCAGTTTCCCTTGAACAACCTGTTGCTGTGTGTCGCTTACTAATGTGGATGCAACCTACAGGGGATTTCATCCAGGCTAATAACTGCACCTTTCAGACCCTGGTCAGCTGATCCAAGAATTCTGGTCTGGCCTTTTGGGAACTTGGAGGCACAAGAGAAAAGAAGGAGCAGAAACCCTGTTGTTATGCTCTAGTCCACTGCAACAGGGCAAAGGTGTCTAACCTTCCTCTTGCCTCTCAGTAAGCAAAAAGTGCTTCCCAGAAAGGTTTTACTTTAAAACTCACCTATTAAAATTTTGTATTTATGTTTTAATCCATATAAGGATTTGTTATTATAACTTGGTTAAAAAACAAGAATAAGTGAAAACAATTCAGATATGACTCAATAATAAAACCATACACAGTAGCTAATGTCATTCCTTGTCTCACCCTCTGTTTTTGAGTTCCCAGCTGCTTTTCCCAGCTGTATTGCCTCACCTCCCCATACAAACTGGTAAGTATCTCTTAACAAATTTTGTATATCTTTACTGATACCTAAAATACTAACAAAATGGAAACTGAGATTTTTTTACTCTGTCATTGCCATCTATAAGTATTTCACCTTGAACAGGTGAGCTGTACAGGCCATTAAGGTAAAAAAAATTATAATTCAATTAACCAGTGTTTCTACTGAGGATTTACTGCTAAGTCATTAGTCAGTCTCTGTACACCATACACAACCTGAGTGAGCTCCTCCAACTTACAGAAGTCTTTTGAACCTTTTTATTTTGAAGTATTTAAAACATTTATTAGTTTGCACAGTAAAAAAGTTTTGATATGCCCATAAAGCAGAGGTTTCTCAGAAATGCTGTAGCTTCTATATTCAGGAAAATGGAAATCATTATTTTTCCTGTATTTCTGTAAGCTGATCTCTGAAGAAAGAGGTGCTTTGCTTGACTTTACCCTAAAGATATTTCTACTTTCTACAGAGCCAAACTGCTGCTTTTGTGTACTCAGAAACACCTCTAGTGCACATAAAAGACTGTTTAATTACAGTAGCCTTTCAAAAAAGCAGAATATGATGTGAAACTGTATTCTAGATAAAGGAAAACCAAACAAAGTTAAGCTGTGGTGCTGCAGACATATGTATATACGTCAAAAAATACAGAAAAAAATCCCCAACCTTAGTTGCACAGTCCATTTCTGATGGGACCTGAAATTTTCCCTGATCCTGCAGGATTTACTAGTATTTTTCCGACTAGTTGGCCCCAAACATGTTAACCAAATGCAGACAGCTAGCACCAATTTCCAAAGAGTTTTTCAGCAAAAGAAAGCAAACAGCTTTTGACTAGAGGCTAAAAGTTCTGTTTTGAATTGCAGAGAGCAGAACCTGTACAAAAGAGCAAGCTCAGCTACCTTATCAGGCTTGGCTTGTTAAATCTCAAGGTCGAGAGGAACCTGAAAGAAGATACTCATGAGAAATTAAGTCACAAAGGCATAAATGATTCAAGAGAAATACCTTGGTAAATTGCAATCTACATGGCCAGGACTTTCACTGTGCAAAACTCTACTCCTTACTAAGCACCCATAATGTACCTTACAAATGCAGAGGACACTGCCCTATATACCTGCCCTGCCATAAAGAAGATGTGTGAGCTAGACTGTATTCTGGCCCTCTCTCACCAAATCGGGAACATCTAAGCAGACCAGGTGCAATTCAGGCCTGGCATGCAGAAAAAGAAATGGAAGGATGACTAAAAAAAGTGAACAGCTCCAAAGGGAACTTAACTGCTGAGTAACAGAGGGGTTTCACCACAGGACTGACTTCATTTCAAATGCTGAGCGCATATTCCTCAGTCATTGCCAGGCCCCTGCAGGGGAAGGTGGTGAGTGACTGGCATACAGAAAACAGTGCACTTAAACTGCTCAGCATTTTGTGATAATCTGCATTTATCTGAAAACCATCCACTGGTAACAACATTTTACTCCAACATAAACTGACCTGGAGAATCACACCGAGCAGCAACACAGTATTCTCTGACAGGGGCATTGTGCAAACTTGGGCACCAAACCTCAGCTCTGGCAGAAATCTGCACTTTCTCTTTGCTGCACTGCTGGCTTCCAGCCTAGGAGACAAGAGAGTGTCTGTCCCTCCAGCCCTACCCACAGCGTCAATGGCTTCAAGCTGATTCTACCACAAATTAAACTGTGGCATTTGAGCCTTACCCCCTCAAGTGATTCCTACTTCTTCCCTGGTGCTAGTTCTCTATTAACACCTTGATTCTTGATACAATGACCAAGTTTCAAATTCCTTACAAAAACGGTTATCAAGGGTAAATGTACTAACAAAAATGAGGTTTGTACCCAATAGGATACCACCACCATTTATTTACCTAACCAAATAATTTATCATTGTGTAAGTAAGATGGGCTTAAAAGTAAAATAGATTAAAAAACTTCTAAGTTTTTTGTCTTTAGACAGTGTTAAAATGACTGGTCACGAGGGCTCCTTAAGAGACCAAATCTTGATTTGTTTGGCTAAAATGTAAGTCATTCACTGAGGGACTAAAGACATCCAAAGGTCTTTGCTAGAAGTTGTGGTCAATGCAGCAAAGACACACATCAGTTTAGCTGGAGAAAACATTCTCATAAACGAGTGTGATATACCCTAAAACTGACTAGCAAAAAAGCCAAGATCATCCATTCAGAACAGTCTTTAAAAGGAAAGCAGGAGGTGATTTCTTGGCCTTGATTTTCAGTCCCTCATTCCTTCTCATTCTCTTGCGGAAGGCAAATTAATTTCATTTGTAGCTTCTAACCTAAGCTAAGAAGTATATTGTTACTCTATTCATGCTCCTGCAGAGGTCTACTAGGCACTCTGTTATATAGAAAATAGTAGGAATAATGGCAAAACATCAGCAAGATCAATTCTAACATAGCATAAAAAACTATCTTAGGATTATAAGAAATAAAAGTGGCACTTCCAATATTACTGTAATTACTTCTTCAGTGATGTTTCATGGCACAAATCAAGTAACCAGGCCTTGCTGCACTAAACAGCATAGAAACTTTCTTTGTTAATGACCTGAGAGCTTCTTAAACTGAGGAAAGCTCACAGGCCATTCTGACTCAGCCATCCTTGGGAAAACAAACAAACAAACAAAAACAAACAAACAAACCACCACCAAACAAAAATGTACTTCTTGTTTTGCTATTGGGAATTTCAGAGCATCTTTTGTGAAGACACCCTAAAATCTGATCTTCATAGCAGAAATCCAAATGAACAGCTTCTCAACCCAAGTTCCAAGATCAGCCAAGCCAGCCAGGCACAGCTACACTGCAACCCCACCCTTTTCTGCCACTGCTGGTGGCACATTCTTGAAGGTTCCTCAGGCTGTGGTGACCAACCCTGTTGCTCTCAGTTCCCCTCAAGAGTGAATTGGGACCATTCCCTTCCCACTTACTGTCCTGCAAGTTGGAGGTAGCTGACCAGGGTGGACTGATCCCTACCAGCAAAATAATTTGAGAAGAAATCTTGATTTAAATAATGTAAACTTGTTTTGCATTTTTCCTTAGCTATTTTCTTTACTGGTTCCTTACTGGTTTATAATCCTTTAGACAAAATAAGCTGAAACTAGACACAGATATTAAATTATACATTGTATTCTTTTCATCTATCTAGAAAGATATACTGTGTATAAATTGCATAACTAGCTGGAAATCTGCGGACACATTTACTCAAATTTTCTATGCAATTTATTGTGCTAAGAACTGTTTCTATTTCTTCAGCATTGAAATCTTTAATTGTGGTTTCAGTCAAGTTGCTCCTTGTAAACAACTACGTACACTAATTTTTTTTTTAAACTAAAGTTGTTTAACTATGATAAAAACAGAAATAAAATTACTCTTAACACTTATGACTGTATTATTATTTCCCAATAATTTAACGGTGTGCAAGTTTACCACGAATCTCAAAATCTATGTCTTTTTTTTTTTTTGAGTCTGAAAGCTTTGGTATTTTTTGACTTCACAATGATTGCTTCACTTTTAGTAACAGTTACTTCAGTGATCTATGCTGAATATAAGTAATCTTTATGTATCTACAAGCATGACTGTATTTTCTACTTACAAGTGTAAACTTAGTTTACCCTTTCAAGCAACTATGCTTTTAGGTGTTTAATCAAAGGTTTCCCTTAAGTCTGATGTCTGACTTTGTACCAAATTGTGCAAGAAAAACAGGTATAACTATTCTTTTTTATTTAAATAATTTTTGGAGACTAAAACCAGTCAGCACTTTAGAATAATCCAGAGTCATCATTCAATGGTGTAGCCAGCATCCATATGGCCAGTGGGGGCAACACCAGCCCATGTAATACTCAAGCAGGGCTTTATCCTCCAGCCCAGAATGGGCTCAATGACCCAGTCCGCAAACCTCATGCCCAAGGAGTCTGCATGTAGGCAGGAGACAAGCTGGGGAAAACTGCATGTAAAAACCTGTAACAAAGACATATTAAAAGGCAATGTCTGTGCAAACACTAGGGACCAATTTGATAGCACATGGGAGTAAATTACTTCACATGTAACTATCTGTAGGCATTGGGACTTGCATGGTGAGACTCACACTACTTAAAGGGTTATTCACTTTAAAGACACAGATGCAAGGGGGCAGCTTTGCTTCGAGGGGACCAGCTTCCTCCCCACCACATCCCGCAGGCAGTCCCGATTTTGGAATGGGCCACCATCTTATTAAAACTGGAAAGGCTTACATTTGTGTTGAAAGCCCACAGCAGTAGTTCCTACATTTTTACTGATCAGATTTTGGCAGGCAGGAAAACTTTCTCTGTTAGCAGGCCTCATTTTATAATTCTAACTACACTGTTTTGCTTTCCCACACAAATGAATGCTGATGATTAATGGTCATTAAAAGAATAAAACTGAACACTTGTGAGTAACTAGCATTGAAATAATTAGTTTTGAAAGCTCAGAAGGCACTCTTGAAAGTGGTTAGAAGTGTGTTACTGCAAGAGCTTCTGTTTCCCTAAAAATGCAGCCAACTCCCTGTGCTACAAGTTCTGACCTCCTCTCTGACCAGCTGCTGTTTCCAGTTGACAAGAGAACAATGGGGGGGTGGTGGAGGGAGTTGGAGGGGGGGGAATGAGCCATCCCTTGGTGGCATCCTTGAAGTATGTACCCAAGGCCATCACTCATCTTTTGACAGCAGCCACCTGTAGAGGAGACCAGCACATTTATAAGAGTCGGCATGGAAATCAGCTGGTATCATTCCTTCAGATAACACGTCAAATCAGGCCTTATGTCATGCATGAGACAGAGCCAGAGTGATGACAGGAGAGCAACTACTTTAACAAGTGTTCCATCTGACAGCTCTTTAAACAGAGAAAAAAAAACAAGTGGAAAGAGGAAAGGATACATTTCAATTTTTCAGGGTATGTCTAAAACTAAGCAGACTCACTTCAAGACAGAATGGAGGAAATCTTTCTATCTGAGAATCTGAAGAAAGGCAACACAGTCACATATCAAGCACTTCCTCTTACTGTCTTCTGTCTAGCAGAAGATATGATAAAGTATTTTTTCCCTATCTAATTGCTCTAAGGAATCCCCAATTCTTTACAGTCAACAAGCTGTTTCACACACTTGTCCTCTTCTACACTTTCTATTGTGACAGAATGTAATTTACAGCTCATTTTAAATTTACAATGACTGTTACTTTGTTTGGTTTTTTTAAAACATCAGCTCAAAACTAAACTCTAGATTTCTTAAACCATCTCTGCTGCTTTGCATTCATACATAGTTTCACAGGTACAGTGGAAAATCCTACTGAAGCCCTAGACACACAGGTGAAGAAAACAGCACGACAAGTAGATTGTGATACAAGTAAGCCTCCCACTAAAAGCTAACTTATTCTTCTTCATAAATTCAAAGTATGACAAAAACCAGGAAAAAAGTCCAAAACCAACAGTGGGAATGCTGTTGCACATTCTCCAGAGTACGCAAGTAGACTTCAACAGGCAGCAAGATCAGGCCTTCTTGTGCAGTTTTAATTACCGCGCTCCCCTTTTGCAGATCTGCAGCAAGGTAAAACAAGTCGGTCAGACCTGCAGCTTCGCTTTTAACCCCTCAACCCAAGCAAGGTCTGATAGCAGTTTGACTTCACTATTCACTTCTCCCTGACTGAGCAAAACAGCAGTGCTCTGCTCCCTTCCCAGAGACGACTGACTTGCCTTGAAATTACACGCGAACATCTGCAAACTCTAAGGCTGGACTTCACTTCCCGAGCGCGGAGGGCGGCGGGCGCCGCGCCGCCTACCTTGGCCACCCAGCTGAACAATGGTGACATCCTACGGGCTCCGGCGATCCCCGACTCCGGCCGCTCCTCTCCGCCGCTCCCGCCGCCTCATGGGCCGGGAGGGCAGTCAGCCCGCCCGGCCTCCCAAAGTTTCCCCACGGCGCCTGCCGAGCTCCAGCCGGCGGGACTGCGAACTCTCCGCGCCGGGGACGTTGCTTGTGGCGGCGCCGGAGGAGCTGCGGTGCTGCGGGAAGGGATGGGAAAGGAAAGGAAGGGAAGGGAAGGGCCGGACCGGGGCCGCGTCCCGCCCCCGCCGCGCTCCGCCTCCGCCGGGGCACTCATTCCCGGCGGGCGGGAAGGGAGAGGGCTCGGGAAGGGAGCGGGCTCGTTCTCCGGCAGCGCAGATTACTGCCCGTGGTCCCGCCGCCTTGTCCGTCCACGTAATTCAGCGCTGACGACAGGATTCGTAACTAAAACTTTCTGGGAACGTCCTGGCATCGAAGTCATGCCTAACATTAAAGGATCGCGCAAAAAGTCATCTTAAACCACTGTGAAATGTTACTCTTCCAGTCAGGCTTGCCTTTCGTGTTAGCTAATGGCATTTGACATCACACACTAGCAGCTCTACTTCCAGAAATCAGACTGTCGTACAAGAGAAATAAGGCATCCGTATGGCAGATGCCTGTTTCCAGCTGGTCAAGGGATGCTCTTTGCCACTCAGCCAGGACAGGTATTCACTCCTGCTGTTGCTCCAGCTGAGCTGCCTGTGAACACACTCCCCTACTCAGTGTCCGTAGGGCTGCCCGAAAACAACTAATTTTCCTCAGTTTGGAGGAAGGGAACAGAACTAATAAAGAGAAAAAGGCTTGGATTTCACAGGAAATAATCCACTGGGCCCAAAACAAAAAGTCCTTTATTTTCCACCACCTCATAGAAACAACATGAAGAACCAGATTTGCAAAATCGTAACAGGAAATCATAGATTCTGGTCTGCACTTCTTCCCAGCAAAATCGTAACAGGAAATCATAGATTCTGGTCTGCACTTCTTCCCAATAAAATTCAACTGCTCAAAGTTAGATGCTGAAGTACCAAATTCAGCTCTTTGCTTCAACCAAAGGCACTCTCACCGAGATAGGTACCCAGCTGGGGGAGTGCCCTGCATATACTTCCACACTTATGGCCAATGGAATCATCTCCAGGTTTAGAGTTGACACTGCTCCACTCTTCTGTTATTACATGAAAACAGGAGGAAAAGAGTAACATCCAGACACATGGGCTGGAGAGAAGCAGAGCCAATCTCACAGCTCACTGACACAGAAAAGGGGCCGTTTCGGCCCCTGCCCCAGCCTGCATGATCCTGCAGGCCTGGGTTTGGGTCATACAAAGCAAATAAGGCAGCAAGCTGCCAGAGGGTTCTATCACCTCCTAATGCTGTGCTGGTGCATGTCCTAGTGCTGGCTCAATGTCTGTAAAAGGCCACAGAGAGCTTAGGGGCCAGCAGAAGAACAGTCCTTCTCAGGTTGTACCTAAGCAACAGTTTCTGAAATTAAAACTGCTACAAATGCATTTCATATGTTCATAGAAGGAGAATAGAGTTTAATTTTCTTATAGTTCTACAGATTAGAGATAATGCATAAGCATGGCCAATGGCACTCTGTCATTATGATAGTGGCCATGGACATTTTGATTGCACAGAGGTCCTTAGCCATAAGCCCAATAAATACAACCAACAGTCATTCTGGTAGTGGTCTCTAAAGACTTACTGGCATGATAGAAGGAGAATTTTTCACTGCTGCTACTATTTATGATGTACAGAGAACACATACAAGTAAATTACATCAGTTCTCAGGGCTTTAAACTTGGAACCTTAAAAGAACACTAGAAGTATTACAATCTGAAGTACAGAACTGGGTCTGTTTTTATTTCATAAAGCAACTGAGGGAAAGAGCAATGCAGAATGATCCTCATTATGTGCTGCTCATAGTTGTACAGAGTATCTACTATTTGGTGGCACCATTAGAGCCACATTACTCTGAGTGTTAACAATATTATTTCTAAATAATTATTTCTTCTCCTTTCCTTGAGGCAATCCTGCCTCCTTGGGAGTTTTTCCATTTGCACCTTCCTGACTGGTGTCCTTCCACATTTTCAAACTAACATCTCTCCCTGTTTCCACATTAAACGCTGATGTCAGCCAGGAGATCTGACTTCTCACCCTGACTTGCAACTGGCTCATGGAGCCATCTCCAGTGTGTCACTTCACACTACCTAACTTCTAAACCTGTTGCATGCAGTTGTTAAATTTTTGAATTTGTTTTGAATGATTTTAGATGCACTCTGAAACCTTCCATACACTTATATAGAACTGGGAATTAGAGTGAGTTTGTGGTGAAGATACTGAATTAGAAGATAGAGTAACAATGAATGAATTACAGCATCTGCTGTTTACATGACTTTCAGGCATGCTTCCTAATGTCTCTCTCTCTGCTCTAGTTCATTTGTTAAATGGAGATGATAGCGATAGCTGCCAGCCCTGAAGGAAGGAGAAGTGGCCACTCTGACATTTGGGAAACAGCTGGCAGTGAGGCTCAAGTGTTCAAATATAAAAATATTTGGTAATGCATGAAATTCTTTGGTGTAAATGAACAGGTTACTGTGTTGCTCACTTTCCAAAAGAGATGGATTTAGTAGAAACAATAACTGCATTTATTCTTCAGGATGTTCAACTTTCTAAAAACAGAGTCTCTGCATTTTAGTATTTTAAGTTTGGCTTGTGCAGACAACTGTCTCTCCAAAAATACTATATTTCCATTTTGGGTAAATGGAAAAATTCAAGGACAAGGAATAACATCTGTACTGCATGAACAGTAAGCAGTACTTGACACCATCTTATCTAAGTGTATGATCTTTAAAAAATCAAAACAAAACCCTCATTCCTATGAACTGTTCCATGTTATCATGGAAAGTATTAGCAAGATACTTGTGGCTGTTACTAAATAGTAGCGATTAAAATACTTCAAAGCCACAACTTAAAGTTTACATTGTCAGAAAGATGGTATTTTCATTTTACAGATGTCCTACATATATTTACACATATACAAATATACCCCTATGATTTTTCCTCCAACAATGTTCTCTGCATTGAAAGAGTCCATTTGGAGATAAAAGAGATGAGAGACATAAGGAAATAATAAGACGAAAGGAGAGTGCAGTTTTAACTCAAAGGAGGAATATTTCTGACTCATTTCCTACGATTTTAGCTTTCTTTACATTTAATGGCTGTAATATTCTTGTGAGTCTTTGCAATATATCACCACTAAATGAGGTCTCTCAAGAACTTAAATTAACAGTATAGCCACAACTGTATTACCTGAGAACATGCCTCTCCTGTTGCTTTTGTGCTACCTTTGGTGGTGGTTTTAAAGCAGATCCCATTCCTATTTAAAGCTTTTTTCCTATGAATTGTACTTAGACATGTTTGGGCAGTTCTTCTTCTCATGAATTATCTCCTCTGTCCACATTCACAGTTAAAAGTTCCATTTCTCTCTTTCCTCCCTATACACAACAAGGTCTTCACAAATGCAGGTAAAAAAAAATGCAAGAAAAAAATATGCCTGACAGCAATGATCACTTTCCATTATTTGGCCTTTGTTAAAAAATATCCACAATTCTTAATCTTTATTACTTAGCTTTCACTCTTCATTAGGAATTCCTTGAGTGTTTGTCTCAACCTAATTGCTGGTTAGATGGTTTCTACTTTATATCAGAGGAAAAAGGTAGAAAGTAACTACTGTGAGAGTACTGTATACAATGTGAATTCAAAATGTAATAATGTTATTGTTCTTAGATACAGCTGTAACAAAACATACCAAAACAAAGGTGTCCTTTGAAACAGCAGACTTTTATGGCACCTCCATATGACACAAAATGCAACAAATGATTCATCTGGATCCACCTAAGGAAAATACTAATGAATCCTCTGGATTTCCTCCTATCTAAAGACTCAATCAAGACTGACGAGGTGGCTCCTACGAAGATACTGCGGTGAAGAAAAGTGTTGTTACTTCTTTTGGCTAAATTATAAGCAAACTTTTTTCTCAATACAAAATACAAATATTAATCACAAAACCGAACTACTTCACCAAACCAGATCTGCACCAGTCCCTTCATGAAAGACAACAGCAAGACCTAACAACACAGACTGGTAATGGCTTTCCCATAAATGCAAACTGCATAGGAGCTCACTGCCTATGCTAAAGATGAAATCCTGCTTTCAACAAAGCAAATGGGATGACTTTCTTGGTGGTTTCCAGATACTCAGTGGAAACAGAAATTACAATGTTTTGGATAACCTCCTTATACCGTTATTGAGTGAAGTGTTTTGGCTATCTGCTAACCAGTAGCAAATATGCAAAATGCTGACATTGGGCCAGTGCCCAGAGATAACATGCAATTCACTCCCCATGGAGCAAAAGAAGAAAACAATTCCTCACCAGACAGCTGGCCACTGACTCAGCAGCAGAGTCCTTCCCAACATCTCCTGTAGGTTTAGCTGATTTTTAATTGCCTTTTCTGCCACAAAATTTTAATTGCTAAAATGCTTTGATCTAAGTGGTATTAGCATTTCCTGCTCAGGAATGAAAAGTGGCGTTGGTATTGGGCTATCTGTCCTCTTTCCTACTAGCAGTATCCCTTCTTGCAGTGTCAGAGCATACGAGGGTTACCAGGTGCTGAGGCTCATTTGGGATCCTGCACCTCAGCAAGAGGACTGAGGAAAAGTGGGATCTGTGAAGAGAAAGGTGGTCCCACACTGTGTAGTGGAGAAGCATAAGAACCAAAGGGCCATGTTTCTCAGCAGACAGTAGAATGAAGTCCTCCTTGGGCAAATGCTGTCCTGGAGGCAGGGTTATATCAAATAGAGAGAGGTCATGAGAGTATCGGATGATAAAACACCTTATTAGGTTTTAGTAGCTTTCTTAGTATACCCCAAGATTAGCTCAGCGGCTACTACACCAAGCTTGTAACACCACTCTCAATGGGTCACTCACGTCAGATTTGGACTCAATGATCCTTGTGGGGTCCCTTCCAACTGAGAATACTCTGTGATAGTCTGTGCTGGTTGGCTATTGTTACCTTGAGATTCTTCCCCTTGGGTCTGTTTTGGACAAAGAAGTATTCAGACATTCTTTAATTTGAAACAGTCTGTCTAGATAAAATGGATTGTGCTTTTCTTATGCCCAATTATAAGGCAGTAGTGGGTGACAGCAGACACTGGGATGATCAGTCAGTTATCTTGAATGGAATGGATAATCTCTTAGCATTTGCTTCTGAAAGTTCAGAGTAAAAAGGTTTTGGTGAAGTCCTTAATCAAACAAGGGACTGTAGAACAGACTACTCACAGCATGTGGAACTCATCATCCTGTAAAGGAGCACTCTTTGCATGAGGATATGTTACAGAGAATCTAAACCCAGAGAAAAGTAATTCTACCTTCAACACTTGAAGTAGGCTACAGGGAGAGAAGCTGACAAGAGGACACTTTCAGATGTACAGTATCTGACCAGCAAACATAATGCATGCCAAAGGTGCCCAGAGGGAAAGCAACAGAGAATGAAAGAGGTAACAGAGGCTATACATAATCAGCATAACAGTAGCTTTAGGGTCCTAATGGTCATCCATAAACATTGTCATCTGATGCAAAAAGCTCATCTGGACTGAAATCATCCTGCTACTTCAAACACTTTCAAAAACATTGAGGAGCACACTTTGTGTTGGCAAGATTTATGCTGGATTGCTTTTTTTTTTTAATCTTCCCACAGACAGCAAAAGAAAGGTTAAAGCTGTCAGGAACTTTGCATGGCTTCTGACTAATTCCACTCAAGCATGCATTTGACCAAGATCAAATGTATGCTGCTGAGTGGTCTAACTGTGATCAAATTATTGGGTCTCCATAAATGAGCAAAAGAACACAGCCTGAATTTGCAGGTAAGTCTGGGCAGACTTATGAAGAGATCATGTCAATCTGAATAGGATGCAAAAACCCATAAGAACAATGTGGCAAATGAGCAATGAGGGAAAGTCAAAGCATAGTGGGGAATTGCCACACAGAGATATCAGAGGTTTCATGCATTTATTCTGGTTTTTGATGAGGGTTTTCTGACACCTGTGAAACTGGCTCAGGAAGAGTGGAGCACAGGCAGAGCAAACTAGCAAACTGCAGAAGCAGATCACAGAGCTCAGAACAAATGGACATGCCCTCAGTGTGCAGTGACAAACACACAAGTCGAGCCCCTGAGATCATCAGCTGGGTCTTGTCTGCAGCTGAGACAGCTGGAAACCTCCTTTTTCTCCTCCCTGCAGGGTGGTAGTTTTTGGTCTTCTCAATGTCACCAACCTGAGGGATAATGTAGCAGAGCTCTCCAGGCTGCTGAGGCAGCTCCAGAGAGAAAGCAGCAGATGCTAGGATGACACCCACCTGTATGCACAGTGACACAACTGAATGAAGTATAAAATACCAATGCTGCACAACTGCGTATTTTAAAAGTCCCCTGACTCCAGAATGCAAAAGGTATGAGAATCAAATGGCCATTGATGTCCCCAGGCACTAGATACTTGTGCCAGGAAGAACTTTGCACTGTTATCCCCCAGCCTCTCACTGCTTCCTTGTTGCAAGTACTGACAGGTCTCAGGAGAAAAAAACCCAAAACTTCTTAAAGAAGCATTTTCAAAATGCAATTAATTGAAGGTTATACTTAAAGTGTTCCTTGATCTTGAAGCTTACATGGTTAATTCAAGTTACATGGGAAGAAAGATACTTAATCTAAATATAGGTCTCAATTCCTTTGTGGAGATGCAATATCTCACAATGGAAAAAAGAAACTAAATACTTTTCTGCTTCCAATAACAGATACGCTATGTAGTAAAAAAGAAAGTGTTGAGCAAAACCAGACTATGAACAGAATGTGAACTCACATTTTTTATTAAAATCAAAACATAATTATAAATTTATCAATTTCCTATGTACTATCAGAGACATGTATACTATGAATGCCTATTTCCATCACATGGAACTGGATGTTAGTTAAGATGTCCATGTCCACTTTAGCCTATTAGAACACTCTAGTAATGAGCAATATAAAATAAGCAGTCATGTATACATAATTTTACAGAGTTATAGCCTAGATCTTTGTTCACATAATTAATTAAAAATATAAAAATAGTCCCACTGCCCTAAGAATATTAATTTGTGTAGTTCACCTCTAACAGTTGGAGACTAGGAAAGAATATTGAGTTCCATAGTACAGTAAGCCATGAAAAGTAGCCAGCCTTCTCAGTTCTCCACAATTTACTTAATAAGTTAATGAATCTATTTCTAACAGCATTGATTTCTCATAATTTAATTCTGCCACAATCCCTACGGACAGTACACATATTCTAATGGACTTTTACTGTAGTTCACGTACTCTAGAAGAACACTGATTTCAGTAAACTGAAAAAAATTCAACAGTTGAAATAAAACTTTAGGTGTTAACCATTGCACTCCCAGCTCAAAATATTCTTAGTTTTGCTGGAAAGAGCTTAGCAATAAAAACTATCCATTCAGGTTTATCTATCAGTAAGTGTAGGATCTAGACCTTACCTGCAAGCAATGGAGCTATATTGCAATTCACATATGATGAGCATCTGGGTGTAAAAACTATTCGTTTGAGAAGGATCCCGTCCTGTCCCCACTAAAGTCACAGCCAGGTTGCTACTATATCCTTATGCGTTTTAAACAAAGATGACAAAAAGAGCAAATACCATATTGTCCTGTTCTTTTGCAGAATCAAGCTGAAGAAATTTTAATTTCTGTAGTGTTGCTCTCATATCATAAGACTCCCTGTTCCAGTGCTTTTGGACTAAACTCTGTTGGAAAAACTGCAGCAGTCTGCTGAGAGCTACAGCAGCCCCTCACGGTCAGTTAAGAAGTGCACGCCGCTGCCCGCCCGGCCCTTGATCTGCATCACTTCTTATCACCAGCCTTCCATTCCACACAAACTGCAGCACAGTCCTTCCCCAGATACATCCTGTGTAATGTGAAGTGAAGAATACCACTGGAACCTACTAATAGAGTAATTCACATGCACAGTAATTTTGTATGGTGTATATAAATCTGTATTTCATTGAATTATCTGGGGTTTTTATCTGCATTGTGCTGCTGGTTATATTCCTTCTGAGCTGTCTTGAAAGTGGAGAACCTTATCTGCAATATTCCCTTGCACACATTTTTAACTTATCATTTCTTATGTCTTCCCTTCCTTCTCTTCTCAGGGCTTATTAACCCATTGAGTGTATCCTTGCCAATGGACTCTTTTGCTTTTGTGTTTCTCTATTTTTTGGCTAAGTCTTTGTCTTTCAAGTACAGCAAAAGCCACAAAGTGACAATAAACCAACTTTAAAACAAAGCTTCAAAAACTACCAATCTGAAAAAAAAAAAGAAACAAATATTTTCCCCACAATTCACTTGACTTTCCATTCAGAGGTTTTACAGCTCCAGGTTACATTACAAACAACATTCCACATTCAGTTATTTTAAGCCAATTCTGTTTTGACTCCTAAAATCATTTGTGAAACACAATACACAACTCAAGCCTTTTAAAATATAGCAGCATCATTTGTTCTTATGGCTCTTTTGTGGTTGTGAAAAAAAGCTGCATTGCTTCAAAGGGCTCAGGATATACTACTGTAAGTCACCACTGCACATTTCAGCCACATGTGCTGACTGCGCTTCCGCTCCTCCGCCAGAACAATGGGAGCCTTTACGTGCTGAGTCAGCTATCCACAAACACAGATCCACGCAGACCAAATGCAGTCCCTCACCACAGGTTTTGTTAACCATGTCTTATCACAAAGAATGCAATATAGCTGCATCATTTCATGTAAGACTCAAGGAGTAGGTAAAATTTGGAAATGCACATGTATTTTCAGGAATAAAGCCTGGAATACTATTTGACATGAGGCAAATTCTGAAATATATAATAAATACAAAAATAAAGTTACAGTAAAATAATTATGGAACAATTCTGGCATTTCCTCCATCCTGGGTATTCTTAGTATCAATAGGGAATGCTGGCACTTCAAGAGAAATCTGCACACAGCTGAATGTTTGAACTCTTACTGAACTGATCTGGTAAATTCAGATACCACTGCAACTTGAGAGTCTGAGCTCACGTATTTGCATACATTCACTGGCATACAGGCCCAAAAGAACAAGTGAACCTCAGAAGTCAGCTAAGCAGGTCTTTTAGAATCATAGAATCATCTAGATTGGAAAAGACCTCTAAGATCATCAAGTCTAACCACTAACCCAGCACTGCCACGTTCACCACTGAACCATGTCCTCAGATGACAAAATGCACACATTTTTTGCAGGCTTCCAGGGATGGTGATTCCACCACTTCCCTAGGTAGTCTGTTTCAATGCCTGACAACCCTTCCAGTGAAGAACTTTTTCCTAATATCCAATCTAAACCTCCCCTGGTGCAATTGAGGTAACTTCCTCACATCCCATCGCTTGTTACTCAAGAAAACAGAGCAACCTCCACCAACCTTGCAGTTGTTGAGAGTGATAAGGTCTCCCCTGAACCTCCTTTTCTCCAGTCTAAACAACCCCAGCTTCCTTGGCCACTCTCATAAGACATAAGTCTATTCACCAGCCCTGTTGCCCTTCTCTGGACATGCGCCAGCACCTCAATGTCTTCCACAAACGAGGGGCCTAAAACTGGACACAGTACTCGAGGTGCAGCCTCACCAGCGCCAAGTACAGGGTAGGATGACTCCTGTCCTGGTCCTGCTGGCCACACTATTGCTGATCCAAGCCAGGACACCACTAGCTTTCTGGGCCACCTGGGCACACGCTGGCTCACATTCAGCCCGCTGTTTACCAGCACTCCTGGGTCCTTTTCTGCTGGGCAGTTTTCCAGCCACTCTTTCCTAAGGCTGTAGCACTGCATGGAGTTGTGACCCAAGTGCCAGCACTTGGCCTTGTTGAGCATCATACAACTGGCCCGTAGATCCACCCCGTCTGGATCCCTCTTCAGAGCCTCCTATCCACTATCAGAACAACTCTCCTGCACAACTTGGTGTCATTTGCAAATTTACTGAGGGTGCACTTGATCCCCTCATCCAGGTCATCAATAAAGATATTAAACAGGACTTTTAATCCAGGATGTATTAAATTCTCAAATGTCCCATTGGTTTCAATTATAATTTATGAGTAGTACGTAGGCCAGCTTTAATTAATTTTCCCTTTTTTTTTTTTCTCTAACGTACAAAAAGCTGTAATATTCAGTCAAACTGCAAAAGCTTAAAAATGAATCAACTATTACTTTCCCTCATTATAGATTCACAATGACATCGCCATACAAGTGCTTTGATTTCACTCACGATTCCAGTCAAGAAAATGACCTGGAAGTTAATTCAGCTGACGTCTCAGGCTGGCATCAAGACTTCCAGAACAGGCTGATACGCCCATGCAAATGAACTTGTGTACAAGTCAGGCCACTGAGGGTTATTTGGATAAGGAAAATTTGTCATATATGTAGTTTTCATAAGTCTTGTTGGAAGTGCTTTGTCTCAGCTTGCATGAAGATATTTATCCCAAAACCTTGAGACCTTGACAGTCTGTGTTCTGTAACTTTAATGAGAAATGTAATCAAAAATATGTTTTGTTTGAGATTCCTGGGAACTTTTCTGACCCTTCCAATCCTAGCTGGCATATAGATAGTCTATTAAACACAAAAACTGAAATAGATGATTAAAAGACAACTTCATTTTAAAGAAAAACTTGAAACATGCCTTCTACAGTACACAAACTCACTGCACAATGCTCATTGAAAACCTCCTCCCGGTAAAGAGGAAGCCTGCACACATGCAATGCATGCACTCTGAAGTTTGTTGTCCCCTGAGTGTATCTAGACCAGTATGGAGTTAGTAACAAACATATAAAGAATATTCATAAGCCCCACATGTTTCTAAAGTGAAACTTCTGTTCTTACCCACATAAAAGCATGTTATAGGAAGCTCACAACATGACTGAGAGCTAATGCTTTCACATCTATCAGATACTCTGCTCAGGGGAACTGAAACACCCCAGAACACTGGCTGCTGTCAAACACTAACCCCAGTTAAGCATGTCTTGGTTTGTGAATTTTAACATCTAAGAAAAAACGCCAGAAAGACTTCTACAGACTTTACTTACTGTTGCTTCTTGTCATCAGCATGGCTAGACTTCGTGGACGAAGATTTGGGAGGGTTTTACCCACGCTTGCTGCAAGCGCGCGGATGGCTGATCCCTCAAGCCTGCACAGTGGATTTTTTAGGTGAGGCACAGCGTGTGCAGAACTGGCCCCACCCTTTACTCCTGAGGTTCATCTGCCAGGGCCTAGCAAGCTTGGACAGTGACAGCGAGGTCCTCAGGATGTAGGTTTGGTTAGAGTATCCTTCTCTTAGGTGGATGGCCTTACAGGGCTAAGCGAGCTCCATCTGCCCGGGTTTGGAGTTAGAGTTGTCCTTCCCCTAGGATGGTTGCCGGGCGGCTGACGAGCCCATCCTGCCCGAGGACACACTTTGTCTGACCCTTCAGTTGAGACCTGACCAGCATGGGAGACCCTACTGGAGGCATAAACCACCGCCAGCATAGCTCACAACCTCATAAGGGCACACAAACTTCTCCCCCACGACAAGGGGGTGTCCGTGGAGAAGTGTTGCTTCTTGTACTGCATAGTAAAATACCAACTCATTCCAATACTTTTACAGGCATTTATTACAAAAATATTGGAAAAAAAACCCCAAACAAACAAAAAAACCCCCAGAAAACCCAAAAACCAACCCTCCCAAACCACTAAGAGAACTCAAACAACTTCAATAGGACAATTCGGGGGAAAAAAAAAAAAAGTAAAATGGGAATGACAGCACTAAAATGCTTACTGAGAGCCCAGCAGGCTCTTTTAAGTGATTTCAACCAGTGTTAGATTAAGCTTTCAGTATCTCCACGATATGGTGAGAAATTCTCCTGCTGACAGAAAGCTGTAAAGAGGTGAAAACTGTTCGCAGTACCTTACATTTGCTCAGGACAGCCACTAAGTGGCACTTAAACACCTCATCCTAAACCCTGGTGAATCTACGAAGTTGTGAAGGGAATGGGGGGATAAAGGGAGTTATGCATTCTGGGGATTAATCCTTTTTAAGAACAATGAAGTTCTCTTCCTGCAATTAGGAAAATTTCCTAAAGGTCTGATTAGGTAAAAAGAATGTTACTGGTAGGAATGCTGCACAGTGCTCCACAGAAGCAGAAATGCTGCAGAGAGCTCCGCAGAACCAATTGCTTCCCTCTCCTAAATCCCAAGTCCTGCTTTGGAAATCTGAGTGCCTATGTTCCAGAGTATCATTGTCCATTATCGTGTCATTTTGAAATATACATTTATATCAGGAAAATTACAGTATCTCATTGCTGCTGGACTGCAGATCAAACTAAGGTGGCCTTAACATCATAACACAACCAGAAATGTTGCCTGAAATTCAGCTTTAAATAGAGATCTCTGCAGGGACCAAGACTTTTTGTACTTAGAGATGCATATTAGAACACAGTTTCCATAATCTGCAGAGAATCAAAAGTAATGAATGGTGCTTTGTTCTTCTTAAGACTACTGATTTGTAGACATCTCTCATTTCTCTATTTGCATTTTTAATCAAGGAAAGAAACCAAATGTTTCTAATAATGGTGTCGAACCAACTATGTTAACAGTCTTAAATGTTCATGTATAATTTTTATCAGTCAAGTTTTAAAAGTGGTTCTGTTTCATTACAAGTCTTTCTAAAATAATTCATTATGGATATCAGAAACCATTTTCCCCTATATGAACAGCATAACTGTCATTGAAAAAAATCTGAGGACAAAAACAAGCAGAATAATATATTATGTATTTTAGGTGCTAACCAAGCAAGTATCTACAAGCATGTAAAGAATACAGAGATTTTGCTTCCCACTGTAAGGAGAAAATTCAGCTGGAGTTGAAGGTGGCCAGAAATGTGGGGGACAACTAAAAGAGTTTTTTCAAATACATGAATGGCAAAAGACAGTACAGAAATATCATCAGCCTGTTACAGGATGGGGATGGTCACCTCACAAGCAGGGACAGAGACAAGGCAAAGGTGTTGGATGCTTTCTTTGTCTTCAACACTGATGACGGATCAAGGGGATCTCAGTGCCCCGAGTCAGAAGACTATGACTTCGACATGATCAACTGCTAATCAGTCCTGAAATCATGTGGGATCTGCTGCTCCAGCTGGATCCCTATGAATCTACAGGGCATGATGGAATTCATCCCAGAATCCTCAAAGAGCTAACTCATGTCATCACAGAGCCCCTCTTGATGAGTTTTGAACAGTCTTTAGAATCTGGAGAGGTCCCAGATGGCTAAAAGGTGGTAAATACCCCAGTTTTCAAGAAGGGCAAGGAGGACTCTGGACACTACAGGTCTGTCAGTCTCTCTTCAGTGCTTGGTAGAATTATGGAGAAGATTCATCTGGAAAGTATTGAAAAACACCTGAAAGACAACACAGTCATTGGTCACAGCCAGATGGCTTAATGAGAGGAAAGTCCTGCTTATCCAACCTGATTTCCTTCTATGACAAGGTAACCCATCTACTTGATCAAAGGAGACCAGTTGATGTAAAGGATTTGGATTTCAGTAAAGTTTTCAACACTGTCTCTCACAGGATCCTTCCGGACGAACTGTCCGGCACAGCTGGATAAACACATCGTGTGGTGGGTGAGCAATTGGCTCATGGGTCGACCACAGAGGGTGATAGTGAATGGGGTAACATCAAACTGGTGACCTGTCACTAGTGGGGTTTTGCAGGGCTCCATCTTAGGCCCTGTGCTCTTCAACATCTTCATCAATGACTTGAACACAGGACTGGAAAGGATACTAAGTAAGCCTGCAGGTGACACAAAACTGGGAGGAGCTGTTGGCTCCCTCAGAGGCAGGGGGGCCCTGCAGAGAGACCTTGACAGATTAGT
Organism: Formicarius rufipectus; assembly: GCA_013399695.1. NCBI lineage: Eukaryota > Metazoa > Chordata > Aves > Passeriformes > Formicariidae > Formicarius > Formicarius rufipectus. The sequence goes on from VXAU01001184.1 coordinate 1,302,714, forward strand.
GGGCTGGGCAATCACCAACCATAGGAATTTCAACAAGAGGAAATGCCAGATTCTGCACTTGGGATGGGGCAATCCTGGATGTATGGACAGACTGGGGAATGAGATGCCATGGAAAGGGACCTGGGGGTCCTGGTCGATGGCAAATTGAATCTGAGTCAGCAGTGCCCTGGCAGCCAGGAGGGCCAACCCTGTCCTGGAGAGCACCAGGCAACGCATCGCCAGCCAGCTGAGGGAGGGGCAGCCTCACCTGGAATACTGTGTGTAATTTTGAGCACCACAATATGAGAAAAGTATTCAGCTATCAGAATGGGTCCAAAGAAGGGCAACAAAGATGGTGATGGACCTTGAGGGGAAGCCATATGAGGAACAGCTGAGGTCACTTGGTCTGTTCAGCCTGGAGGTGAAGAGACTGAGGAGAGATCTCATTGCAGTCAAAACTTCCTTGTGAGGGGAAGAGGACAGGCAGAGGATTTCTTCTCTGTGGTGACCAGTGACAGGACCCAAGAGAATGGCCTAAAGTTGTGCCAGGTGTGGTTTGGGTAGGATATTAGAAAAATGTTCTTCCCTCTGAGGGTGTCTGGGTGCTGGAACAGGTTCTCCGGGGAAGTGGTCCCAGCACCCAGCTTGACAGAGCTCAAGAAACATTCAAGAAGTTTGGATGATACTCTCGGGTACACGGTGTGACTCTTGAGAATGGTCCTGTGGAGGTTGAATGGTTGGACTCTAAGATCCTTATGGGTCCCTTCCAACTCAGCACATTCTGTGATTCTGTAACTTGAAGTGCATACATGTTTCCAGCATCAAAGACTCAAAAATAAGATTTATGTACAATTTGCTTTCTGGGCTCTCCAAGAAACATCTCCATTTAAGTCTGCCACAGGTTCAGATATAAAACATACCACCAGATATTAGCTGTAAGCACTATTTTACACCTTTGTCCTGAATGTAGCCCCCAGAAATATCAGATTAAGAATTAAAAAAATTAACTTTTATTCTCTCTCTCCATGCAAGTTCTTTATGTTATGATTAGAAGCACAGCATATAAGCAACAAAAGCAACTCAGCAAGCCCCAGTACACCAGGATTAGGAAGAATACAATTTTAAAGCAAATTCTGCAAGGATAAAATTAGTTTTGTCAGGTTCTTTTCTTTTAAAGGCTGAAACAAGCAGCTTGCAAATGAAAAGCATTCAATCAGTTATGCACAAAGACCAAACTTAACCCAATGCATGAGAAATCACCAGGGCAAAGCTGTTTTTATTAGCAGCAATAGCTCTCAATTACTGTTCACTCTGGGCAAAGCGGGGGGAGGGTGGGAAAGAAAGGAGAAGTCCACGTCAACCAGCAATTCTATACCAAAGGACAAACCAAGTATAAACTGGCATTATCCACTCAATCCTTGTATCAGATCCTTGATGATCAACCTTTAGGGCAGACACACATATCCATTTAAGCCTGTATTTGTCCAGTCACACAAATCATTCTTTAGGAAAATATTTCCCACAGCCCTTCCCATAACTTGATGTCCACAGAGAGGGTAAAAAAAAACAGAAATACGGAACAACAGTGTCCACATTGGGCAAGGGAAAGTACTGATTTTACGACAATGATTTTCTACCATTATTCACTTTGACATACAACAGGATGAGAGATTGTGCTACTAAAGTAAATACAGCGTTATATATGCCTCTTCTGCTTTGGTTTTCTGCTCCACTACAGTCAAAGAGCCCCCATCTGATGACCTTGGGGGCACAGCATAAACATCAGCCCAGGGAAGGCGAAACTATAAAAGAAAAGCCGACTGCATGGAAAAATAAGGAGCTATTTCAGGGAAGTGATTTACTCAGTATCATAATTTTTGAATTGGCACTTTCATATTTTAATGTGGATAGCTTGCATTTGTGCTTTAGGGCCATTTTAGAATCTGAAAAGAAGAAAATACAAGTGACTGTGCATGAATGTCCATGTTTAAGTAGGTCCAAGTACTCTAAAGCCCAAGTTTCCCAAATAAGCACAAAAAATAAGAAAGGTTTTGGTTTTACAAGTCTTGAAGAAAGATGACTGATGTAGGACCCAGTCATACGATGTGATTTGTGCCAGAACTGTTCTTGAGTCTATCTGCAGATTGTACTAACCTACATGACAGATACAGCCTCTGTTTATTCATGTATTTGACAAAAGATATCTTCCCACATTCACTAACTAAATTACACTGTTCTCAAAATGTTATTGTACTATGTGCCACAAAAGCTAGCATTATATTAGATAAGACTGTGTTTTTAATAAAAACTGTTCTTTTTCAAAGCAGGTTTGGTTTTTTTCCCCTCTAATGCATACTTTTTGGCTTTAAATTAGACACAACTATAATTGCATAAAATTAATTTTAAAACATTAGAACAGCACATACTTCATATTAATAGGAGCATTAATTAATTAAACAAAAATAAAAACCATCTATTGAATCAAGATTAGACTTTCTGACTTGTGTTTGGAGATCAATAAGGCACATTCAAACTTACAAATGTCCTCTAGTCTGAAATTAACTTCAGCAAGCCACAGCAGTAGGCAACTCCAGAAAATACGTTGGAGTTCCTTTATAATTAATTATTTTTATTTATAGTACTGTGCATTCAGTTTGTATTCAATGTTGCTATAAATAAAATAATATTTGGTGAATTCTTAATTCTGTATATGCAACTGGGTATCTACACTTCTGTCTCAGAACATTTCCACAGGCACAACTTCTTTGTTTTGTTTTGTTTCGTTTTGTTTTCATTTTATTTGCCCAGATTTTTCTGCTGGCTGTGACTTTGTTTGAAACTGGAAGACTGACAAAGGTACAAGGTGATGAGGGGACCTATTCACCTATTCACCTAGTTTATTAGTCTTGAATTCAATATATTTACAGAAGTCAGACTTTACTACACTACACTATGGTGAGCTGAATAACTTTGCAGTTACTTATTTTGTTACTGTTACAACTTGTGAAGCTGGGAAATTTAATATTAGTGTCCTGGCAATGCATGGATAAATCTAGTCTCTCAACTCAAGGCCCACATTGTACTTTGAGAACTGTGTGGATTCACCAAATTCTCAAATTTTCCCAATCATCTTTCACACTAAGTTACGTCAGAGTTTTTCAATCAAATTTGAAGAATAAAGCACCACCAAACTCTTGCAAAGTTTAAGAAGTTGGTCACAGAAGGTTAGCTTATTTCTTGGTGAACGTATTGCTTAGCAGAGCAGAAAGAAATTATTTCTGCTGTGAAAATGAAATAAAGTACACGATGAGTACCAGAAAGTTAGTGCCATAGTGAGGTTGAAGCCAGAAATTGAGAAATAGTCACATGACAGTATTTCACAATACATTCAACAGGGGCAGACTCACTAGTAATTTTAAGACAATTAGGTGCAAAGAATGGAAATGTACTAAAAGCCTTTGACTCCCATCACCATAACAGCAGCAGACACAAGACTGTAAGAAGATATTTACCAGTACACAGATTGTTTCCATGGTATTTATGTCTTCTTAGAACAAGGTTACTCTGCCACTGGACTCACCGGGCAGCTATGCAGTGATTTCTTCTCACACAATGCTAGCAAGACAGATTTCAAAATTGGTGACACTTAGCCTATGTGGCTCTGTGTACAGATATCGAGGAAGCCCGAGAGTCTCCCCATGCACTTTCATCCTCATACTCCTACTTTTAAGATCTATGTCATCATACAAAGAACAAACATCAGGTTTCCTGATGTGCAGCCCAATCCTTTTGGAATAATCCTGATGCTGCACTCTGCCACTATCTGTCAAAGCACCAGGAAAAATTTGTCCCAAATATGCTCACTTCAGTTTCCAAGTTCATGTCCACTTGAAATTTGACAAAACATCGAAGGTGATGTAGCAAGGTGCACCAAGTTGGTTTTGGAACAGAATTAAATTCTTTTTTTTTTTTTTATTACCTTAGCCCCTAAAGCAGCTCAGCGCAGAGCTGGGCAAACTCCAATGCCAGCACAAGGGAAAACACCAGAAATGTACACTGTGGGATGGATCAGAAGAGAAAAGAATAACAGAAGTGCCTCTTTTGACAGAGGACAGCTACTAGATCTTCTCAATGTACCATCAGATATTACACTTGAACTAAAACCTCACTGTAGTTTAAGACTGAATGAATCAGGGATCTGAGGCCCAGCCTCAGATGGTCTAGATGGCATGGCCTTGCTTCTCCACGACTCTCACAAAGGTGCACATGAAACTATTCTGTGACCGTGACAGAATGCCGATTTCATTGCAACTTTATCACTTTTCCTTTAGAATATTTAAATTGCCCTGAAAGACCTCACTGAGTGATGCCACAGCATAAAGAATAGGGGAAAAGATGGAAATGTGCAAATCAGCAACCCTGGAGTACAGGTACTGAAAGCTGACTCAGACTAGGTTAAGATGTTAAGAGTGAGCTTCTCTTTGGAGATACGTAAGGAAGCTCATCTCCATGTGATTAGTAGGCTTTTGAAGAAAACTCTATTATAACTTTGGAAGATACTTGGATATTTGTGGCTCCAATTACCTGTGCTGGACATCATAGGCACAAGCATCAGACCTTGTAAGACAAACGGAATGGTTAGTAGTCAGATGAGAATCCATCACAAAACTACTTATTATGTTTTAGCTTTAGTTCCACTGTTTTGTATTTCTGCTATAGTCCCCAACAGAAAAAGTCAAGGAACAATAAATAACCTTGACCCTAAAAAAAAAAAATCATGTTACAGCACAAGTAACACACAGCTACTTTCAGTATTATTTAAGTTGAAAATGGATAATGTAATCTAATACAGATGATTATACCATGGAAGTCACAATAGGAAAAGAAATCACAGGAAAATATAATTTTTATGTTGCTGCTGCTGCTGTAAGAGTGGGGATAGGCAATTCTTTTTACAAACCCTGTGATTAATTTCAGCATCCTTGATCAGACTTTATCTCTGACTTTCAGTCAGGAAATGGCAATGGTATCACACAAATTAGTTCCTCCATCTGGCAATCACACATGCAGCTGAGGGAAACCACACAATATTTCTTATAAAATGAGGGTGAACACAGAGCACTTCAGTGATGTAGGATGTCACAAAGTCACCCTAGGGTCTGACAAGAGCCTCATAAAGGCTTGCACTAATGTTGCTAGCGACAGGGTCATTGGCTACTGAAGTTCCCTAAGAAAAGAGCTCACAAACATGAATCTTTTGAACAAATCCCAGGATAAAGTTGGTGTCATCACACTTCTGCTCAAGGTTCAAGATGATCACAAAGTTTGATTAATTGTGAGAGTAACCAAAGCACAGCCGGTTGTTTGTATTATACAGGACACTCTATTAATATTAACACAGCTCAACTTTGACCTATGTTATAAACCAGACTATGTATGTGCACAAATATGTATTTGGTTTTTCATTTGTTCTGTTGGATTTTTTTCCTTCCATTTTTTACATAAATTTCTTTAGTTAGCATTTGGGAGACAGGAGAGATGTCCTAAACTAAAAAGCAGTGCCAACATTTTATAATTACATAGATTCAATTAAATAAACCAAAGGTACATAAGAACAGGGGGCAGTGTCCTGGTTTTAGTAGCCAAGTTCAGTTTGTCACTGTGTGGGTGTGTATTCTAAAGCCTCTATGCCATTTTTTCCCATGAACTGCTCACAATGGCACATCAGCAGCTATTGTCTAAGGGACAGCACACCCCTCAGGCTGCAGGCTGGGTGTTTTGGAACTTCTGTGAGATAAGGAAATTCTTCTGCCTCCACACCCACCTGAGGGGTCATGTCTGCTAATGGCCCATCAGGGGTATCAAANGTGTAAATACCTCCGTGCCAGCCAGGGACAAAGACTGGGGGAGGGAAGGGTTTTTGCTCAGTTTTTTTTTTCTATTTTACTCGTTTAGTTCTGGTTGTTTTTGTTTATCTTAAATACATATATAAAGATATACATATAAATTATAGCTAGGAACTGTTATCCTTCCATTTATCATATCTTAATTAAAATTTGTTTTGAAATTGAAGGAGATTTGTCCCTCTGTTTTAGCTATAAATTTTTCTAAGCTCTCTAAACTTAGACAGGCAGAAAACAGCCAAATTAAGCTCTTACTTGCACTGACATTAGTCCATTTACTTCTTGTTGTTTCAGTCTTTTATGCTTTTTGCAAAACAACCACCATGCTTTAATCTCTCTAAACTCACCAGGCAGTAAAACACAGTAGAAAAAGATTGCTTTTATCTTTAAAATTATCTTCCCTGAATTCTTTTAAGAAAGGGAAATGGTGCTATTAAATATGAGATACTTAGTGAGGCCATATCTTAGTCTAATGTGAAAACAAGTTGTGTAAGAATCATCAGTCATGAAGCTAAGCCTCACAACAACTGCTTTGCAGTTCACCGGGCCTCTGCCATTCCTTTTATAGATGAATAATGTGAAGTTCCCTCACAAGCTCAGCTCTGTGCAGCCTCACAGAGAGCTAAGCGTTGATTATCTGAAACCAGCTCCTGCAGCACATAATCAGATCATAAACAACATGTAGCAGAGTACTGCATTCCAGGTAATACAGCATGATCTACTTAAGCCATAAGCTATTTTAACTCATGAAACTAGGTGAAGGTTGTTTAAAAGCACAATAACTGTTAAAGCAATAGGTAGGCCTAAAAAAGCCTGAAGACCTCTGGTTACAATTGTGATGTTTTCTTTTGTCAAACAGCTCAACAACACGGCAAGTGCTGCATTTCAGAAAGAGCCTCAGTGTAAGGAGACGGGGCTTATCTGTGTCTGCTGTAGGGTAGGTTTGGCGCAAGCAAAGGCAATCAGCAGGCTGAGGTCTTGAGCAGGTGTGCCAGTCTGCTGCACCCAGTACAGGCACTGCAATTCTCATGCTAACAATCCTGCAGCTGCCTGGGCCAAAAACTGTCCCTGATTGATGACTACACAGAGAAGATTCAGAAGCACCACACAGACTTGTGCATGTCTTGTGCAGCTGTGGTCCTTTTTAAATTACATGCAGTATTTCTCTGTTAAGCAGAAAAGAACAGTTCTACCCAGTGTTTTGGCATAATAGCATTAACTGTTCTGGTAAACACAAGTATATATTACAGCCTGTTATGACAACTTGTGTCCAGACTCTTGGGGGGAAAAAAGAAAACACAAAATCCACAAAACAAAAACATCCCAATAAAATGTAACCCTTTAAAAATCTGAGCTGAACTTTGTACCTTTCTTCGTACTCTAGTTCTACATTCATAATTGATAATGTCACAGAAATATTTTCCATATAAGATACCAGGCTCAAGTTTCTAGTCTTTCCCTCAAATCCTCTAAACGTCCAGTTCACATCACAGAATAAAAGAGTGGAAACTTTCAAGCATCCTGAGCATCTGCTTAACAACAACAACAAAAAAGCAAACAAACAAAAACAGTAAACACAAAAAAACAAACAAAAAGACAGTGCTGTTTCCTGACTTTTACTGTGCTTACAAGAATTTATTTTACCCTGTGACCACAAAGAACAAGTGGATGAGGCACTCTACAGACCACTCAAAGTTGTCTCACGTTAGTAGACCCTGATCCTTATGGTGGAATTCAACCATCCAAATATCTTCTGGAGTTAAAACACAGCAAGGCATAATCATTCCAGCAAGTTCTCAGGGTGCCTGGGATCAAAGGCAAGAAAAAAGTCTTTTATAGCTACGTAGGTGACAAAACACAGACTAGGGAAAATGCGGGCCTGCTGCTGAATGGAGCACAGAACAAGGAAAAGGCTGAGGTACTGAATGTCCTCTTTGCCTCAGACTTCTGTAAAACCGTTAAACTTAGAATTGTTATTATTTTTTTATTATAAATATAAAAGTATAATAAAGAACAGTACAAGCTTAACTTGCCTTAAACCTAACTAGCTCAGGGCATTAATCACATAAACTACTGACCAGTGTTCCATTTGCCAGCCAATACATCAAGTAAGATTAAACATCCCTAGGCAAAACAAGTAATTGGATACATCAAAGAAAGATCAACATAATGATGTCTAGAATTACTTTTCCAAACTGAAAGTAGGAACAGAAATTACTCTTCCTCTGTAATGCTTTGGCTTCTTTGCATCTGCTGGAGAGGGATACTCTGTGACAGTATGCCATTAACTTCTCATTATTTATCTCTTTCATTTCTTGGAGGGAATGATGTGCTAAAGCAAGGCATCCTACAGAAGGAAAGCAGTGCTGTGTTAAGGGAGAATGAGTACAGGAAGAGAACAGGAGAATGAGTTCAGGAAGAGAACAGCACATCTCACCTACAGTTTCAAACAATTTATAATGACCGTTTTTCAAGTGTGGAACTAAAACACCAATAATTTTTCAAGTATATAATTTTCAACAACACTAATGATGTAAAAATCATATTTCTGTAGAACATAAACAAACATGAGACCAGAGGTCAGTGGGGAGATATTGAGGCTGGTAGCACGTGTTTTCATTTAAGCCATCACACTCCCACAGCACCCACGCATTCTTGGCCAAGGTGTTCAACAAGGCTGCATTCTTTGACGAAGTACTGTTCTGTAAGCGGATTTTGTGGAGAGTTAATTTTTCCTCAGCTTTCATCACCATTACTCACCATAGTATATGTAAGATCCATCTATGACCTAAGAGTAGCCTTCATAAGCTCCCTGTTCCCTGAGCACCTACCAATTTCCCTCAGATGGAAATTACTCAATCATAAAGAACCATCAGAAGCTCCACAGAATGAGGGTGAAGGGATAAGAAACTCCACTACCTGTAACTAACTCACTGAGGTCATGCAAGAAGAAGAAAGGAAGGCTCCAAATCCTATGTCTGACAAATCTGCTTAGAAAGGAGATTCTAATCCAAAGAAAAGCTCTCCCCAGGCAGTGTAAACCCATCCTTTTAGCACTGAGTAGAATGAACGCCTATATTCACCTGCTTGTTTTCCAGTAATGTCATCTCATCCTTCCCTACTTCCTACATCAAGGAAAGTAAGTCATACACTGCCATGATGGTACAATGTAAATAATTTCAGAAAATTCTCCAGAGTGAAGACAAAGACCACAATGGAGCATTGTCTTTCACTGATAACAAGGCGCAGAACAAAGAATTCCTGGCATCCTGACCATACTCAATATCAATTACTTACCTACTGATTTCTTATGTAACGTGGATATGTTGGTAATGCATCAACAATGAATCCAATAGCCCTGTATTCATACCCAGGAAGAACACTGCATTCATTCTCACACTTCCATCAACTCCAGAACTGAGCTAAATATTATCCAGCAAAAAAACCTGCTAATTCACAAAATTCTTCTGTATTAACCAGTAAAATAATCCCTCACTAATCAGATGTATGTTCTTGCTCAATCTGTATAAATAAAGGACTACTACTATCATTAAGGGACTGCAGTCTACCTGCAATGCTGATGCTAAAAGCCTGACCATTCCTGGTTTTCTGTACTTTCTACCACCTCCAGTGTTACTTCTCTGTCTGCACAACATTTAAGTTTCTTGTTCTCCTCTACAAAGGCCTTCACTGTTTCTTCTAGTTATCTGCTTTTGGCTTAACATACTCTACCTCTTTTATTCTACTTATCCTATGGTTAGGATATACTCAGACCTTATTTGAAAAGTCACAAAGTACCTCTACTTCTAATCCTCAGTCACTTTACTTACTCGGACATCTCTTTGTCAAATATAACCCTGTTACAGATTTATATATGTAGACACAAAGAATTGTGGCTCTTGCCGTTCACAGTATTATTGTAATTGTTATTCAGTTGTTTGTGAGCTTTTTCCAGATAAAAATAGACAAAGTGCAACTATCACAAACGTCTGAATGTCCAAGATTGCTGGGCAAAAGGGTGTTACAAAAGTGCAAATTCTGTGACTAAACCTATCTGTAGTGTTGTGTCTCTTTTACACAGCTGGAGCAAATAGAAAAAATGGAGTACTCAGAAAGAAGAGCGCCAGGACAGGAGTCATACAGGCTGCAAAAGTCCAATTTCAAAAATTTATTTCTTCTGAAGTTGAACACAAGCTGCAGCAACATAATGCTAAATTCTTCATGCCAACTCACGGGCTTTCAAAAAACAGCTCCTTCAATTTCTAACAAAGTGTGCAGTGCACTCCTATGCTTTCAAGTTTGGTGTCTGCAAAACAGGTGACATCGTTTCACTCCTGATAAACACACAGGCATCAATTAGCTAAGAGGCATTATATGACAATATCCAGAGCAGAATAACAAAACCCTATAAAGCATAAGGGATTGACTTAAAACGTGGGTATTACACTGAATTCAAGTAAAAGAGGCAGGGCTTCACTTTAGAAGGTAAGAGCACATGGCATTTCCATGATTCTTTTCTTAAAATATAGGTCCACAAATGTTGATTTTATGTCTACCTAGCCTGCAAAAAAGTCAAGAGAATCAACCTTGCAATCAAAGCAAGTTAAGAGACCAGGTGGAGAGTAGTTTTTGAAAGGACAGATAGTTGTGTGGATCTAAAAGAGGCATCCAAAAATTCTGTGTGTTATCACCAAAAACACGTAGACAGTTGCAAATTTAACTACAGACTTATTCTGTTCTCATTAATTTCAAGTATGCCCAGGAATTTAATCAAACATGAAGAAAAAGTACTTGAATCCTTTGTTGCAAAGGAAATTGCAGAAGAATACTTACGTGGAAGTGTTCATGCTATGCACTCACCACAATGCCAGAAAATCACAGTGAAAATAAGTGCATAAGCAAACTGCAAAATACTATTTGAATACCACCTGCTATGCCAAGTTTGGAAACATTTATTCCTGATTTCTGCTCTTACATATAGGTATTCCACAGCATTTCTCACTTGAATGCTTACGATTTACAATGTATTTGCCTTCTAATTTACCAGAACTGCCATTTTATCTGGGCAGATTTAACTAAAGCTGTTTCTATATGTTTTGAGCTCTGAGCTTGAAGCCATGGATTTGGAACAGTATAGTCTTTTGCTATTGGGCAGGTTGGAATAAATCCCATGTGTGGTATATATTCATATAATACCTCCAGTGTGCTTTAGCAGGACATCTCCTATCAGTCAAACGAGCATGCTATTTTCCAACATTATAATGAGCGTTAGCACTCCAGAAGTGAAGGATACATCACCATTTTGTTCCCAGTAGATCATAATAACCTTGTGTGAAATCCCACTCATTTTACTCATTCACAAGTGTTACTGTTTCACATTACTCTCAAACAGAAGAGATTGACAATTTTAATGATTCCACCTTTTCAGCAAGGACACAACTGGTTCTTATGAAATGCAGACTGAGCCAAATGCACACGCAGCTCCTGTCTCACACTACACAGCAGCAAGCCTGCATATCACAAAGACTGTGCCTCTCTCCTGTTCTCCAAACTCATCTGCCAGGCTTTGTGCACTATAGAGCTAGAAAGAGGTTTCCAGTGTCCTGTGGTTGGAGATATGGTGCATATAGAGGTTCCACGCTACCCACTCCTCTTTCTGAGAAAGGAGGTATCTCTGTTTCCCAGTCACATAGGTCTCAATCCAGGAAAACAGAAATTTGAGAAGTCTGAGTGCAGGATTAGATAAAGTTCACAGTGACTCAAGAGTGAAATCCTAGCCCTAGTGACATCAACAGAAAAACTTTCACTGACTTGAGTGCCAAAACTTCAGCCCATATCTCAAACTAGTGTCTTTTAAGTTGATTAAATTTAGGCTCCAGTCCTGTAGGAAACATACACACCTTTCACTTCACACACTGAGCAGTTCAAATTCAATTGAACCATCATTAAAGTGACACATGCCAGTAAAGTGAGATCCAGACTCTAATTTTAAGTACAACCTTAAGGTCTCACAGCATAGTGAAAGGATTCAAGCAGCACAAAAACAACCCCAGAGATGCTTGTCTTTTTTTTTTTTCTTACTTACTTTTGTCTGATCATCAGCTTTAAATACATAGCAGACGCTTTGCTGATTTGCTGCTCCATCCTTTATCAGACAAGCAAAGTAGCTTGGATCCTGGCTGTTGTGAATCAGTTTGTGGACATGATGTGGCTTGTATTCAAACAAACTTGAACAAATCAAAGGATCCCACTGCTGGATTTTCCCTGTGTCTGGTTCACATCGCAAACTCACTGGTGAAACATAAAGTCGGATTTGGCTGACACCAGGTTCTTCTTTGGAAGACTTTGTGCTGAGCATCCGGATCTCTGCCACAATCCAAGGCAGCATGGACATGGTGGTTAGGGAATGCACTGGGAGAGAACCAACCAGCTGGAGACTGAAATTTGCTGAGAAATCACTAGATGTTTGACAGTTTTTAACTTTGAATGTTATTGGCTCCATTTTACCGCCCTTTAGGGAACCTGGACTAATTCATCAATATTTCAGTTCCTGGAATGACATTGTCTGGACAGTTCCTTTGATAAGAGTTCTGAAAGAAAAAGAAATAGTTATATAGGTGCTTAAGCCATATTAAAAACGAACTCTCAGTAACACAAATAATTAATAGCTTAACATCAGGAGAAAAAAATTGATCAGAAGAGACAAAGTGATCATCTAGCATGACCTATCTACTGAGTTCCCCTTCTCTACACTGGGCTTTACTATTTCATGCCCAACAAACATGATTGCAATAAATACATTGCTTGGAAAAAAGTTAGTCCTGATTTAAATGTTGCTTTATGACCCTAGTTAAACATATAATGACTAACTAAACTTTAAAATGCACATTCTTTCTAGCCTGTGTCTGTTTCATGGCAGGCACATGTGGATCACACCAGCTTATTTCAATCCTACTATCACAGAAGGAACTCAGCTGAGCTATTATGACCTTCATGACTGTTGAAGTCAGTGCTTGCTAAGACACATTTACATTTAGACAAAAAAAACCCAAAACCCAAAACAACCAAACAAAAATCAAATCAAACAAAAACCCCAACCAACCAAAGACAACAAGAAACCAAAACAAAAGCCAAAACAAATCCTCAAAACTTGAAAACTTTCTTGTTCATAGGTGGATGTCTTTGAATTTGGTGACTAACATGGAGTTGCTTCCTTGGTATAGTTTGCCGAGTGATTATTGGTTATAACCAACCAGACTTCTGCAATAAATAACACCCTAAAAATCACTGTCATCTTAAAAAGCTAGCAGCAGTCAACTGACTGCTGATAAATCTGTCCAAGAGCAGTAATGAGCAACGATCCTTACAGTGTCCCATGAAAAAACAGATGATGATGATAATTCACAATTTCATGCTAATGCTGGTCAGCCAGACAAGAATACTTAAATGTTTGCCACACTGACACTATATCATTTCCATTTCTTAAAATATCAAATGTAACCCTGTTACACCCAGCATCTACTACCACTACTGTTATTATGTATTAGCAGTTTTAGTAACAAAATTTAGTAACAAAAGTAACAGTAATTGCCTTTATTTATAAATTTGACTTTGCAAAATACAGTCTATGAGAACGCACAGATTGGCATTTGTTATACTACCCTGTTTTAACTCCTCATTAATTGAGCCGGTTTCAGCTGTTACATTACGCTGTGTGAGACTGACGAGAAACTGACAGGCCTGCAATTGACTGTGTTTAAATACCGGGACACTAACCTCGGTCTTATAGGAGTTTCCATGAAAAGACCTATTAAAAGCAACATGCGTAGTACCAATGTGAGAAATGTGGGCTTAATTCGTGTAAAAATTACAATGAAGTATACTGTATGGCTTGCCAAAACTACATCTGGGCATTGCAGAGTATGCCATAAAGATTTAGAAACTAAAAGCAAGACGTGAACTTAGTTTAACATATAAAAAGGAGTAAAAGAAGAAAGCCAAAGTTAGTGACTAAGCAGCCTTTTGATACAAGATAGATACAATGTAAACAAAGATTAAGTCAGGTACCTCAACACAATAGGGTGACAGACCAATCAAGACAAAGAAAGAAGCATTCCCAAGCGAGAGATAAAACTTGAACAATGGAGCGCCTCTGCTAAAATTTTAAGATGGGAATATCATAATCCTTCCTGACCCAAAACTGTCAAAAGATTTGAAAGGGCAGTCATTAAACAAGATGTATGTTTCGACTGTATATAAGCAGAGCCTGCGAGCTCGAACGGTGTGCTACTGACAGAGTGGTGACTCTGCGAGAACCCAGCGCTGTTTACTCTAATTTTCATTACCTATACTATTAAAACTACCCTTTTGCTGAGTCACTTGGTCATTCCGGGTGGTCATTTATAACACCAAGAACTCCTTACAAAATACTTAAACTACATTTGAACAAGTATTTAGTAAGTAGCATCTATTTACTGTGGCAACAGTATTTCCTGTCTTTGTTCATCTACAAATATGATTAATCAAAAATAGCACTATTTTTCTCTAAGTTTTTGCACTTCATTTGTCTTTTAATAATATTCTCAAACCGAGTTTCTAACAGTCTTTCACCTTGTTGAAAATGAAAGGAAACATTAGGATTTAAAAAACCCTAAACTTCTAAAAAAAAAGTCAGAAAAATCAATTTTAAGATGAACAACTATTTAATATGCAACCAATTTGTAAATGTCTGAGTGGGGAAAAATGCTTCTGCAATAACTGTCAACGTGTAAAAACAAGAGAACTGCAGAAACCATATCTGGATAAATTTACTTTTTTGAAATGTTTGCATCTTTTGACAAAAAAACTCTGTGGTAATGTTACCAGTTCCAATAATGCTAAACTTAGCAAGAGAATCCAACAGTGCATGACTGCTTGTTTTAAAGACACTATTCAATGGAATCATCACAAGCAGCATTCTAGATATGTAGAACAATTTTTTAAAATACCTTTTCATAAAGCTCTGTGTGTCTGTCTGCATGTGGGAGGTGTGGGAAAAGGATCATGAAAACCCAAAATTTGTACGCTTCATTTCATTTAAATTGCAATTGCTTTTATTTTTATTTGTTTGTTTCAAAACCAAGCAAGAAAACAAACATCTTTTATATTTAATACATATGCATGATATCATAAAAGGAAACTGCCTCAAGATATTGCAGGGGAGGTTCGGGTTGGATTTCAGGAAGAATTTCTTCTCTGAAAAGGTGGCAACGATTGGAATGCGCGGGCCACAGAAGTAGTGGAATCACCATCACTGTTCAAGAAATTACTAGATGTGGCACTTAGTGTCATGGTTTAGTTGACATGGTGATGTTCATTCAAAGATTGGACTTTATGATCTTGGAGGTCTTTTCCAACATCAGTGACTCTGTGAGTCTGTATGGGATGCTTCAGGAAGCATTTTTACACCTCATCAACAGACTGCTAAGCACAATTACCATTATAGTTTTGCATCTGCCAGTAACCAAAATAGTCTCCTCTTGTTTTACAAAATATTACAAATTCTTTCCACTTAACTGGAAAAAAGAAAAATAACTGCAGGGAAGGTTGGATTCATTCCTTACTACAATGGCAGGTAGTCCAAAACAAACAAACAAAAAAATAGAGTTTTTAGTTGTAGTGTTCTCCTCACTTCATGGCATACATAACAATCTCAGGATGAGAAAGCCTCAGAAAACTCCACTTTTAGCTGAAAACATGAGAACTGAGCTACTACACAGATGATAACTTATTAGCCACATACTTTCTAATTTGTGTTTTCTGAGAATTTTTTTTTAAAAATGCAATTAATTAAAAGGCATGTAAAAATACAACAAAGTCACCCTCATTTTAGTCAGTTTTTCAAGGAAGAGAAATTTCCTTTTGATTACCACCATCTACCATGCTCTTTTACTCCAGACCTAGGAGGCACTGCAGTCTCAAACAGAAATAAATACCACAATAAGATACATTATTTTGCATGCTAACTCTAAGGACTGAACAGTATATAAAAAAACCCTAATGTTGATATTCTGTCATACTTAAACACTGTACTGCTGGAATGTATTTCTTATAAATGCAAAGCTCCTTGGCATTCATACCTTTAAAAAACAAACAAACAAAACCAAAAACACCAAACCAAACCAAAACACCTTGTAAAGTCAACAGCATAAATACTCCAGAGCCTGCATTTGTTACTTCTACACAAAAACAGTTATTACTAAATAAAAACAGTTAAGTAGAAGTCGGAGTGCTAGTGTTATTTTTTCCCTAATGTTAGGAGGGATTGAAAGTGCAGTGTCTGAGAGCACAAATTTAGCAGCATCAGTTTTCCTCATCTAACCCATATTGTTCGGTATGTTACTGTTCTGCATGTTTTCATCTCCCTTTCACAGCCATTCTTTCTTTGTCTTCTCCTCCTGTCACTTATCTCAAGCAAACCCCACCAGAAATTATGCCAGTTTCATGCTGCTGGTGTTAATGTCCTTCAAGTTTTACACCAAGAACTAGATTCTACTTCAAGACCATAAAGTTTTTCTGTACATGGTTAACTTAGACCTAAAAAATAGTTTTGTTCTTCTTAACAGACCTACTCTCAGCCATAAAATTAAGCACACATTACAGCCAAAGAGCTCTGAGCCCATTCCTGTCTGACTCCACCACTTGGAATTATGGCACCTTTACCCATCTGTGGTTGCCACCATTCAGTAAATCCCCTCTGAAATTTGGCTCAGCAGGTGCTGTGGAAGCTTACCACACATATTAGTAAAGTAGTATTGAACAAACTTCCCTTTCCTCCCAAAAGTCAAATTAATTTACAAACTGTTTATTACACCTTTAATCCAAGAGAGAATATAAAGGTATAAAAATAAACCTGCCTACTTGTTTCCTTCCACCTCACCTTTGATCTACAAAGTTCCAAGTGCCATTTAGCTTTGTTACTCTGGGCTGGGAGAGGACTGCCAGCTTTTGCTTTGCACAGTCTGAGCGTCTCCAGTTATTCTCCCAGTGCCCACAGAAATAACTGGGACATAACTCTTTCTCCTCTCCCCTGGCATCTTTTGAAGGATCTCGGTTGCCCTTGCACTCAAAGGTGAGAAGATCTTGAGTGTCACCCTCCAGCTGACAGCTTTGCTGCTGTCTAAGAAAGGGTGATGGTCTTTAAGCTGTATCTTAACGTTGCCACTGTTAAACCTGCTTTGATGTAGTTATATTTGCTCCATCAGCGTAAAATCAGCCAGTAGCCCCCAGGACATTTACACAAACCACATTAATATATCTAACCCTGCCTTCTATATTAGGGGACATCAAACTGACTCACTAATGTGAAAGATACACATGGGAACGTGTGTGTCCTCTGTCTTCAACTTCTATTTTGTTCTGATCAACCCAGCCACTTCTCACAAGTGGAGAGCAGGCTTAGAAAGCACACAACACTATGCTGACAGTCTTGTTGTAGTAACATCTGATATTGTGGGTTTTTTTAAAAAAAAAAACAAATTAAGTTGTATTCTCACTGTGTTATGTCACCAGAAGCTAAAAGGGATGCCCTCTGAAAGCAGTTAGGGTGATAGCAGGACATAATGAAAAGAGACAGCTACAAAAATTATTACTTCTGCCATTCTGAAACCCAAGTTCTCCCTGCATGAAAGTACATGTTCAAGCAGCTGTGCATCATGCAGGACATCATTCCTCAAAATTCACCTTCTCTCAAGAGAGCAAAGATTATGTTATCAGGACAAGGTATACATTATCAGGACAAGGTATAGGCTCTGGGTGCCAGTTGGTTAGATGGAACCAGGCAAGCTTTGAGATTCCAAAGGAGAGTCTTGTGGGGTTATTGTGTTATTAACCTAGGAAGGTGGGGCACTGAAAATCAAGTTTGGGCAGCCAAGGGGGACATCAGACAGATTTGGAATAAACTCAAACTAATGTAGTAAAAAAGGCAGAGGGGAGAGAGCCTGTTCTAAACCAAAAGAACATACACACAAAAACAAATTAAAAAAAAAAAAGAAAAAGAAAAAGAAAAAGATGATGATTAAAAAGAAAAAAATGTCAAAACTATGACAGTGGTAGAGGTATCTTTCTTGTTCTTTCTTCTTAACTGTACTAAATTCAATACAGACATGCAGCCAAAAGTTTCAAGCTCTTGTTCAAAACAACTGTAACTACAAACCTAAGCAACCCTTCACTCTCCTCCAGCTCTTTCCCTCTTTGGTAGCAGTAGGAATGTTGGGACTACATAGCAGAACTGAGTTTAGAAGATGCATCAAGCAAGAAAGCAGTCAGAGCTTTCACACAGCAATGATTAAATGAGGAGTTTGACCTGGGAGTTCTTGAACAGAAAGATGCCAGCTTCTTCAATCTTTGCGGTTCTTCTGCGAGACAACCATGCAGTTACTCACATCAGGCTGCTGACATGAGAGCATGTTTTATTCTGTAAGTTTTCTTCCCTTGTAAAAATTTCAACCATACAGCAAGGTCTTGTGAAAAAGTTTGTTTTAAAGAGCTCAAATTTGTTCAGCTCTTGTCTGCACAGCATTAGCACTGAACCCTGACAACAAACGGAACCAGAGGCACTGGTACTGACTGAACTTCACCACTGATTATTTCAGCAGAAATATCATACTACTTAAGGATTATGAAGAGCCCTGGCCTACAGCCAGGGCTCTGGAACATAAGCCAGGACTAAATACTACTTCTCTCCTTCTCTGTCTCATCCTTAACTGAGATTTACATTGTTTTTGCTCATGCTGACAGATTTCTTTATTCACCTGGCAGGATATATAGAAAAACACAAATGAGAATATGTATTAGGTATGTCACGATACAGTCATTGCTGAAAAGTCCTTTTATGTTTCCATCAATATGCATAAAATTACTTTCTTCTCTCGTATCACAATACAGTATCCATTAGGTCACTGTATGGGGCAGCTAGTCACAAATTCTTTTAAATGCTATCAGCAGCTTCAGACAGGGCCCTGAATAGCATTCCACCATATACTCTGGTACTGGTTTTCCAGTAATAACCACACCTAAAATATTTACCAATACAGCAGCACTTAAATCAAATAGGTTAATATATATGCTCAAATAGGTTAAAAAAAGACTATTAATTTAAAAAAGCAACAAAATGGTAGTATGTTCTTGATTATAAAAATACACATTTATAATCAACTATCAAATGAAGAAAATAGCTGACTATTCTTGCCCTTGACGCCTGTTGTTATTTCCTTAATAGAGTCCATGGAAATTAATATGTTGATGACTGAAGTCTTCTGAGTCAGCCTCATATAGACCTGAACAAAATACTGGGCTGTTCTATCACTGTAATGCACTAAAAAAATAAAAAACATCTTTGTAAAAGAATGCTTACTAGGTAAATTATATTATGAATGTCATTCCTTTTTATTGAATTACATATCCATAGCCAAAATTCCTGCATCCAACTTTTTAGTTAATCAAATTAAAGAGAAAAAAAGTCAAGTGTAGTCATCAGTTCAGAGGCATTTGCTATTCAGGTAACGTATATTTTATTAATTTTGATCCACGATGTTCCATTCAATCTCTGGGTTTAACGCAGGCACAAATCTCACCATCTGCACTACTGAAGGCTCCTACAGCAGATCTGCCATGTTAGCCTCTCTGCCAAACACAACACAGCACACAAAGGTCTCAATCTTTTCAAACTGCGCTATAAATAACCACATTTCGTTTCATACCTCTCGTGAACGTGGTTTCAAGCGATCATTCCCTTGTTGACTTAGTTCTCGAATTTAAAGGGCCGTAAAAGCCCTGCGCAGTTGGTGGAGGGATTGAAGGTTACACTCTGCTGTGCTGCGGGAGGAAAGGTCCCTTTTACCCCAGGGAAGAGCCGCTTTGCTGCTCTGAGAAGGAGCGGGGTCTGGGAGGAGCTACACCCACCGAATTTGCATCGGTGAGTGAGGAAGGAGCAGTCAAGAGAGACAGAAAGAACTAAAGGGCAGACCGTGGCACATCAGGTCACTGGTAGATTAAATTTAAGCAGGTATTTTGGTTATTCTGACGAAGAGCCAGCGGACCCCGGACCCCGACAAGTGAGAAGGGCNCCGTCCCCGCCCCGTCTCGCAGCAATGCTGTCCCACAGAAAGTGCTGCGGTTTCGACCGACGGCGGGACCCTGCCGCGGGAGCCGAGAGTGCTGCAGCCCGTCCTTGCCCGCCGCGGGCACGGAGCGGGACCCCGGCCGCACCCTCCGCCCGCTCACGGCCGGACCCTCCGCCCGCTCACGGCCGGACCCTCCCGGCGGCTTCTCCCCGCTCGGAGCGCGGGTGCAGCACGGGCGGCCCCGCCAGCCCCAGCCGCCCTGCGGCGGGCGCCTCGCTCTTCGCCCCAACTCTGTCACTTCCTCAACGCTAAGAGCCGCTCTTCCTCCTTTCTCCCCTCCCTCCCAAAACGTAGCCCTGCCCCGCCACGCCGCTCCCCTGGGTCGGCCCGCATCGGGGGCCACGGCGACCCTCACTGCCACCCCCTGCCAGTCCTAGGGCTGGGGTGAGAACTGGAACTGGGGCTGGAGCTGACCGGGCGCCACTTACCGCCGCAGGATGTGCTCGCTGCAAGGAAGTGCCGTCGGCGGGCAGGAGCAGCGGACGGGAGCGACCCGGGGCTGTCAGGCACCGCCGGGCACCTCCCGCGAGGGGCGGCGGGCACAGCCAGTAACGGGAGAGGGGCCAGCCCAGCCCAGCCCAGCCCCGCCCCTACCTGCTCGCCATCCGACCGGGAGGAGGAGAGAAGAGGCGGACGACGCGGGCCGCACCCCTGGCGGTGCCCCTCGCCGCCTCCCTCCTCACCCCGCTGGCGCGGGCGAAAATAGCAACAGGCGGCGGGTCCCGGCTCGGGGCGGGCCGAGAGGGACATGCGGGCACCCATGTCGCGACAGCGGGCAGCTGAGGCCCCCTCCCCCAGCCCGTGTCATTCCTCTCGAGAAGCATTTCGGCGATGGTGCCCCGCGTGTCTGACACAGCCTGCGTTCTCTCGCGGAAAACAAGTCACAGTGAGCCCGAGTGGACCGCGAGGTCGCTGAAGTTGAGAGTAAAGTTTGCCCACAAAACTGGGACTAGCCCGACTCCTGGACCCTGGAGCGGCCAAGTGTCCCCCTCGGGTGTGGGCCCAGCCCCGGCACGGGGCAGCCTTCTGCGGGCTCACCTTCACTGAGTCACCCTCCCGCCTTCCACGCACGAGACGCTACACTGGCAAACGTATAAAATCATTGTAAGGGATGTCATAGAGGATAAGGAATGAA
The DNA here is from genome assembly GCA_013399695.1 of Formicarius rufipectus. Taxonomy (NCBI): domain Eukaryota; kingdom Metazoa; phylum Chordata; class Aves; order Passeriformes; family Formicariidae; genus Formicarius; species Formicarius rufipectus. The sequence continues at coordinate 1,323,893 of VXAU01001184.1, forward strand.
TGGGTGCTGATGATTAATGCACCGTTCTGCAAGGCACTTTTGCACTCAATCAAGTGTTCTTGGTAGTAAGACCAGTGATTTACTTACTTTTAAGCCTGTGCACATTTGTAGAATCAGAGCTTTCTAAATGAAATCTGCTCTGTTGCTGTGAGGGAAACAGTAAACCTGTTAAATGCAGGCAGAATGTTGCCCCAGGTTATGAAAAGCAAGTCAGGTTTTGGTATGTAAGCAAATCTCCTTACTGCAAAGTGTAAATACAAAGTAGATTGTATCTAGACGGTCTTTAGCTGCTAGACGTGCTTTCACAGGATGGCTGATCTGTGAATTGAGGTTTGTAAACAGCAGTTCCCTCAGAGCACTTAGTCTGTATCTGTACTCAGTTCATGGTTTGCTGCTGCTTCAGACATGGGAATAGGTGCAAATGCCTTGTTTTTCAGTGACATCCTTTATATTCCCTGGAAAGAGGAGTGCCATGTCCTTGCAAAACATACTTGTCTCAGTTTTTAAACCACAGCAAAGGACAGTGTTCTTACTCGTTATCAGCCACCAACCTGAGTACCTGAGACAAGGGTACCCTTTTACTCACTTTCAGCCTGCTGCATAAGCAGTGAATGCCTCTGGAAACCATGTTCCAGAAGAAAGTGAACTGCAATTCCCACCTAGACATCTCTGACACTTCAGCTGAGGCTCAGGCATTGCCAGTTTACCAACCAATGATCTCAGGAAGACTTTTTTACTGTTTCACTGTTGCCTTTCAGATGGCAAAGAAACAGATGTGGATCTTACATGACTATTGGAAAGTCCTTGAACAACAACAGAAGTCAATAGTAGAGCACTGCAATTACAGATCCTTTCTTTCTTCTCTTTCATAGCTGGGACAGAAATCAGCCTCAGTGTTCAGCCCACCATCCATAAGTTACCTAATCATCAGCTTTCAGACTACACTGGACAGCATTCCTTCTCTCTCTGCTTCCTGATGAAACTGTTACTTAAGTGGCAGAGGGGGGGGACGACAGGAAATCATTTGTGGAACAAGAACCACAATGGAGGTTGTATGTTCCAGTCCCTAAAAATTAAACACTTCTATGTGTTCCAGGGACTGGTATCCCCATATTCAGGTGAAAGTCCTGTGCACCAGGCTTCCTCATAATTTTTGATTTTCTCAAACAGTAGATCATCATTCTTTTTCTTCCCAGGTTAGATGTTCTTTATAGTAGCCTATTAACCAAACATATTACCATCACATTAACTTCTTCAGACTGAGGAGCAAAATCAACCTGTGCTTTCCACATCCTGCAAATATGATGTATAAAAGAATGCAAATTTAACTATTTTCTGTTTGTCCAGTCACATTCTGAAAAAATGCAGAGAAAACCCCTCCACTCCCTTTTGTACAGAACTTAAGTGTACAGGCTCATATGAGGCACACTATGAGAATGTGTAGGCAATGAATCTTCTTTTGTAGCCTAAGGAGCAGAGACATCTACTCACTTGATCTCAGCTGGGGTAGGATTGTAGATCAGTAAATTTAGGCTGAATGTACCTGGCCATGAGTGAGGCTGCTGTGACAGTGGATTCACCCTCTGAAGTACCACAAAGCAAACAGGAAGTTTTAGGTTTCCACCCAAGATGCTTTCAGAGTTCAAGTTGCTCCATAGTTGGGCAGCAGCTGAGCAGTAATGTTCTGGGATTGTGAATTTGCACGTAGGCACTTACACTTACACTGTGCTTCAGTTCCATTATAAGCCCCTGTCCTTTCCCCTCTGGATTACCCATAATGATGAATTTTTATTACTGTTATATAAAAGTCTAAATCTTTTTGTTTGTTTGTTTTTTGTTACTTCTTTCATGTAAATCTGTTTAGTACCTTATTAAACACATGCTACTAACTCTTTTGCAGTGCTTTGGCTTAAGAGAGCTCTGACAGAAGTTCTACATTCTTATCCAATGACATTCTATCTCCAGATGCTATTTATATGTAGTCCTAGATATTCCATAAACAAAACTTACATGATAACTGTTACTATAGCACATTTGCCTACTTTATCTGCTGTAGGAATGCCTACTAGTGACATTAATTAGATTATCTTTGTAAACAAGAGACTTTCTATTATCACCAATGAGCAAAGAGTCAAGAAAGAGTTGAGCTACTGCTACAGATCCTGCCTGCTGCTGTCTCTTTGTTTTGAGCATTTCTGATGTCATGATTAATCCCCTCTCCTCTTTATTCTGATACATTTGAAAATGACTTATCAGTGATTGTGTATTTTAAGCTTTTCCTTTTGTTTGGAAGCTGCTGTTGCTATGCCATCATCTGTATTACAATTTATTTAGGTGGGTGTTAAGATACAATTGGAGAGGTTAGTAGGCTCATCCCATTGTGCACAGTGTTCTGATGGTGTGAGACCTCAGTTCAGTTACCTGGCAATTGCAATACAAAAGAGTAATTAATGTTGGCTTCAACTTGGAAGTCGAGCAGAAATACTCTCCTTGATGAATGTGTGTCTTATATAGTGCAAATAAGTACTGTGAAGGAAAGCAATTCAGCGTAATTATCTTTGATTAGTTTTATAGTTATGGGCAGAGAACAGTTTCATTGGTGATTATTTTTATGTACAATTAATTTTTAAATTTATGTAAGGCATCCAGATGCCTTTAGCCACAGAATCCTAAAGATCTCCAAGACACATTGTAAAGACTTATGCTGATGGTTAATACCATTTAAACGTTGCTGTTCACAGAGGCTGTTAATCAAGGATATAGAGTTTGCTTCCACTGGAACTTTGAAAAGCAGTAGTGAGGAGGAAACTTTATTTACAGAAACTTTGTAGGTTAAATTAACAAATTTATGCAAATACTTGTAAAATAAGAATTGCTTATATAGTAAGTCTTTATAGAGAACCCCAGTTATCTTTGTATAATTTGTTGTATATAGCAAGATTCTCAAATAAAGCCTTCTGCAACTCAAGTACAATACTTGAGTATTATACAATTTTTTTTGGTAATATTATGTGGACTAAGGAAGAGGAAATGTATTTACTTCCTTCCAGACAAAATGCTTCATGAAGTTTACTGAATAAAGTAAAATTCAAGGATGGATTGAAACTGTGACTAGTAAACAAACTAATAACCTTCAAGGGAAGTCTGTCAGTCTACTCTTAAACCATTGCTGTACTTTTTTTTTTGTTTGTTTTGGTTTGGTTTTTTTTGGCAGGGTTTTGAGCACTCTGCTGATTCTTCTCAGTCTTCCCCTTGAGCTCCATAGGCATGAGATCCCTAATACGATCAAATGTTTACAACTGTCAGTAAAATTACAAGTCTTAATCTGTTATAAGTAAAAAAAGGCTCATTTTACATGCTTTTGGTAACTTAGTGATGTGTCTTTCTCTAGGAGTTGCTGGGTATTCCCTGATATTTGAGTTCAGTCAATGTCAGCATTCTTTATTCCAGTCATGACAATTCCCATTTTGGGATAAAATACTAGTGCCTCTGCTCCCAGTTCAAGGCTGCTTATTCACAAATTACATTTGCCTGTTTTTTTTTTTTTTTTTTTTTTTTTGGTTTTTTTTGGTTTTTTTTTTTTTTT